>JAPMOQ010031569.1:50500-145835 GCA_026543055.1 Argiope trifasciata
GTTGAGTGTTAAGGCATTTGATGTTAATGTTGGTTCAATTAAAAAATGCTTCCTACTAATTCGTACAGGGCTTTGAAATGTAGGATTCTTCTAGTGCTTTTTCTGACAGAATGATAGACATGAACAATGAGTCACATTTCGAGAATTTCCATATTTATGAGCGAAGGGATTTCATTAAAAATTCGAAGGGGGGGGGAAGAGAAGTAGAAGAAACTTTGGTCAGAATTTCATGACTAAAATGCAAAAGAATTCTTTATAATGGTACTGTATGGTGGACAGAAAACCTAGAAATAAGATGTAAAACTGATATGCTAGTCCCGTCTCCCATTCAACCCCAATTAGATAGGTTCTAAATGGAACGATTATGAGACAGCAAATATATATCTAAGAATTCCATTACTCCATATTGAAAGTATGATGTAAATTCACTAGATTACTCTAGACCCGTACTGGTGACAGTATGGGTCTAGAGTAATCTAGTGTTTTAAAAGTATTAGTATTTAAAAGTCAGTGTTTTTTTTAAAAATATTAAACGTTGCAACAGCGGCTAGTAAATCTATCTGATTACCTATCAACAGAGCCGGCATTCTCTATAAAGAAGCCCGGGTGCAAGAAACCATTTAGGGCCTTAAATTTTTAACAAAATAAAAAATAAAAAAAACATTTTCGTATTTATTTAATAATGCTCGATTTTGTTTTCGCTATTAATTACTCCAGAAAAATTGCAAATTTTCCAATTTCTTTTTCGATGCTTAATATAGCAAGAGCGTTTAAGCATTATACCCATATGCTTGGCCGAAAATAATACTTTATTTAATTTTAATTTGCTGAAAGAGGGTTCAGAATTTATTATATTTAGTAACTGGCAATGTAAAGGACTGTAAAAAATATTACATTAGATACAGACAAAAGTAGATAGCTGATGATTTACAAGTCCATTTGCACCCAGCCTCAGCCTCTACTACTGGCGGGGGTTTCTTTATTCATAAATGAACTTTACCACCTTTTTTATAGATTTCACTGCGATCTTTGTCTAATAAAGGTGTCAATCGATGCTCAGCCAGCCACTTGGAAACAAGCTTGTAGGCTTTTACTATGAGTAACATTATTATTGTTCAGAACACTGTTTTAATTCTTAAACACGAGGGGCCTCGGTCGCAGAGCTCGGGTGCATAGCACCCCCATATGGCCGGCCCTGCCTATCAGTTTCAATCAGTCCGATAATACCAGTTAGAGAGAAAATTACCTTTCGACAAAAATGATTACTGCTACATCTTGCAAGAACTAATATATTTTCAGCAAAAGAGCTACGAAAATTAACTTCGAAAGCAGAGGCTGTCATTCCAATCGCTTAAAACAGTTTGCTCTCTAAGTAATAGGTAAGAGCATGAAGCATTGGGCATTAAAATAAACGCAACTGCAAAACAATTCGCAAAAATAAATGGTTTTTGTCAATGCAGGTAATCTGATCAAAGATTACACAGTAAAAAACTTCACATTTTTCAGCATTGCATTTCAGTAATTCTAGACGCGATGGTCTAGAGGTGGGAAGGAAGTCGTAGAGGCACCATTAAAACTAGATATTAATATGTCTATATAGCTTATTAAAGCCAAAAGGCAAAATGGTAATGATATTAATAATAACTTTCAGCCCCAAGCATAGTTAACTTTTGTCAAGCCATTATTTAACATTTGGCATTTTTAAATACACAAGAAACAAATTATGATATTCTTTAATTTAAAAAAAATTAAAAATATTCTTATTGATATTCATTTATGAAAGAAATAAGTGCATTAATACATTAATCAACTTCATTGTTCAAATATATAATACTAAAAATATATAATACTAGACTTAATGTAAAACTTTTTTAAAAAAATAAACAGAGACATTTCATGATCACAGAAAACCTCAAGACATTTCAACATTCTATTTTAAGCATCATAAAAACCTATTCAAAAGACCGTGCATTAAGTTCGAGTTAAACACAGAAGAAACTGATAACAATGTCACCTAGTTCTTATGGCTGAAAAACAATGTTAATCCGTTTTTTCAAGGTCGAAAGTAAACAACAATTTACGTTAGCCACGCTTCTTTGAACTAGATAATGTCAGGTAAAAATGAATACGAAATATTTCATTAAATTCATTCGAAAAGCTAGAATGAATTTTTCTTTATAATACATATAATAAAATCAGAAATTTTAATTAATATTAATAGCTTAATACAAGCTTTATATATATATATATAATTTAGATCTAATAAGAAAAAAAATTACCATTATTGCACACTAAAGCTAATACGCTATGCTCTTTATTTTCAGTATAAGCAGATAGCAAGATTTTAACTCCATTACAGCCTCCAGGTTTCGAAACAGACAAAATTTTTCGGATTTCAAACAGTGAATACATGGTACAATAGCATTGTCCTTCCGTTAGTGCACTAATTTTATCCAAACCAAATGTTTGATGAAATTCATGTTTGTACTAGAACAGGCACCTGAAAAAATAAGATTACAGGAATTAATTATTGAAATACTTTAACAAGAATCATGAGCATGTACATTTTGATACAACTTATTCCATTTTACAAAACATTAAGAAGGAATGGTTCGTTAAAAAAGTATTGAGCCACTTATTTCCGCATAAATATTCAAAGTCAGTAGAATGTATCATTTGATGCAGCAATCGACGGTCTTCACATATATGTAAATCAAGTTTGCTTGATTTTATAAGTAAAGTTTAAGTTTTTTTTATAAGTAAAGATTCATTATTTTCATTTCTTTATATATAAACAAACTTCGAATAACTCATTTGAAATTTGGTTCACTATCCTCGATTTATAAAACCAGAATTACGAAAACCTCATGATTTGATATTGTATTATATCGCTCATTATATGTTAGCATCGACCCCGCTCGGTCACATTAACAAGCGATTTGATAAGATTTCAAGCGAACACGTTTGAAAAATGAACGGGCAAATTTTTTTTACAATGAGTATAAGTCGTGATGTATCGATTTTAAAACGCAATCGTCAAAAGAGAGAAGACAGAAGAAGAAATTATTTGTGTTTACAAAGAACTTTTCTAAGGTTTAGTTTTCGAGTGTACTTTTTACCTTACATTTTTTCTTTCATTTATTAAATCTTATTTTGGAATGGAAGGAATTTGAATATAGTTGCTTTTCTGTGATATAGTTCTCAAATTTGAAAAATTGTGAGCAAAGCACAATTTCTTTGAATTTGTTTATGTGGTGGATGTATATAGTTTCTAAATGAGAAGTTATTTGTGTTTACAGTTTCAGTTTTTAGTTTAGTTACATTAACGTCCCGTTTAAAACAACACGAGGGCTATTTTGGGACGGACCTCGTCATTTTGAACCACGGTCAGATGACGAGGATGACACCTGAATTGGCACCCCCCTCTCCACATCACCCCACGGTTCTGCAGTGGAATCGAGTCTCGAACCTGAAACCCTCCGGTTCCGAAGCCGAGACCTTACCACCACGCCACTACGGCCTGGTTTGTTGTGTTTACAAAGAACTTCTCCAGGGTTCCATTTTCGAGTGTACTTTTTACCTTACATTTTTTTATGTCTTTCATTGTTTTATCACATTTTGGAATAAACTATTTAAATATATCTTTTGCTAGTCTAAAATGGTTTAGTATATGGCGAACGATCGAAGCGATAAGAGAGGAACTGCATCAGCAGTTCCTGGGGGCTGGCGAGCATGGGGCGGAGCCCCCTAGTTACAAAATATAAGGGTAGAATATAAGGTAATAAAATATATGGTAATTGACAAAATATAAGATGTATTACTCTGCAGTGATGGATTAACCCTTTCGGGACGGGAGGTTTCTATTTTAGAGGCACATGGGGGGATGTAACTTTCGCTAAAGGAACCATCACACATGATGGGGATTTTGCGCCATCAAGCCTAACTTTGAAGGAAGGGGGGAAATTACAGAAAATAAAGTTTAAGTTCTAACGTCGTTAATTTTTCTACCTTTTTTCGATTATTAGTTATCGCAATTCGAGCACTATCTTCTTGTCAAAATAGCGGTTTCTTGCCCTAATAAATCGAAACCAAGTTTTTCTGTAATAAAAAGAAAAATACGAGAAATGAATTAGAGGTCAAAATAAGCAGAATTGCAGGAAAATGTGTAAAGAGTAGTTACGATTACACAGCAATAAAAAAAAAAAAGAACCCGGATTGAGTTCACAAATGGGAATGATTCAATCATTTGGAACATTACACAACCCAGATTTTTCCATTTACATTATTCTAAGTACCGTCCGCCGGAATAGAAGATGAATTAAGTACCAAAGGCTGAATGTGAGCACTGTGAAGGTCGGGTTACTAACATTATATTTATTTCCAAAGTTATATACACAGGGAGCCTTCTAGAGGCGTTTAAAAATTGTTCCAATTTAGAATGCATGTATGAGTTCAATTTCCAAAAATATTTAGGTGGAACGTCCATCTGTGGGAGACTACTGGTGATTCAGATGTGACAAGCCCATCGCGAAAGGGTTAAGAACATACTTACAGAAATAGGAAAAGAAATGGCAGCAACATTGAATGCAAGAAGTTCACCACTACCCCTCAGTTGGATGACTAAATAAATTCAAAATGAGATATGGAGTCTCAACTAATAGTAAGAAATCTACAGATGCGCCTGCCAGCTGAAAAAGTTGATGAATAGTTTAAAAATTTGCGAAGTAAAAATGATAGTTTATAGATAAAGGATATTTACAATGTCTACGAAAGAGACTTCTTTAATTGTCTCATGCCTGTAAGAATTCTTGTATTTAAAGGTGACAACAGCTACTATGGTCAGGTTGGGTTTAAAGCTTCTCCTTTCTCCCACAAACTTTCAACCCCCCCTTTTTTTTGTTAATTTTAATTTATTCTCTATGCAAGATATTTTAAGTAACAAAATTGGGCAGACCGAAATAGCAAAAGCTCAATAGTAGATAAATAGTATAATAAAATAGTTTTAAAAAAAAGAAAGAAAGAAACCTTAGCCTAAAATAATATTTAATAGTAGGGTCGGATTTTTAAAAAAAATTATAAAGTACCACATCTTTTTAGAATTATAAAATAACTTTATATAAAACTTGCATATGATAAGTAGAAATATTACAAGAAAAATTTCCAAAATTAATTTAAACAATGCTTCATTTTAATTTGAATAAATTCGACAGCACGGCCATCATATTTAAAGGGAAAAACAGGCAACAGCCTACTTTGTCTATTTAATAATTTGACCTTGATGATGGAAATTTTTTTAAAAAAGTATCCCTACTTTTTTATTTTATGCTAGCGGCACTGGAAATGATCAGACGACTTTTCTAATCATATCGAAATTAAGGAAACAAAGGTTTCCAAAAAATGGTAAAATGTTGTCATCAAGTTTTGAAGCAATTAAAAAAGTGTGGATAGTCATTTACATTTTTATTTATAGGTATAAAAGATTTTTTTTTTTTGTAAAAAAAAGTACAGGAACAAAGATATGAAGGAAAAAAAAAAAAGGTAAGATTTCTCATTTTTTTATATATATATATTCAAATATTGATCCTAAAATAAAATCCAATTTTTTTAACTATCAAAAGGTTGTCATTACTTGAGCGTGTTTCATGAGCGAGAAAAATATAATTATATTTTACAATAGATTTTAATACATTGTTTTGAATTTGGTTTTATCTTATGGATGTTTCATTAATACTGATAAAATATTTGAATTAAACAAAAAATGGGCGGAGCTAGCGTAATTTATAAACACCTACTATTGGATAGCGATAACATATGCAAAATATTATAAATAAAAATGAATGTTTGTTTGTATGTCCCTTATGCACTGCCGTACATGTATACCTTGGAGGTCGGGAATGTGCACCTCGGAGCCCTTTTTTTCGAATTTTTAATTAGAATTTGAATTCATTAAAATTTAAGTGAAATTTCGACGTTTTTTCATTATAACGTCCGAAAATATTATCGCACAAACAGGATTTTTACATCAATTTAAAGATTAAAAATTTAGCTTTCTAACGGTATCAGTGTTTTAATGTATAACATAAACTTCTATTTTTAACGAATTTTTAAAGGAATATTTTAACCATGTTTTTTTTATCACGTGACTGGATAAAATAAAAGAAAACAATGACGGAAGTTCAAAAAAAAAAAAAAACTATCATCGCAAAAGAAATCTAAAGAAATCAGCTTTTAGCACGTGACTGGATAAAATAAAAGAAATATAAAATGTGATAGTTTCTAAAAAAAATAAATGCAAAGCAAAGGTTTCTATAATCGTTTGCAATATCTAAATCATTAATTCAAAAAATCTTCTTTGTTTATGGTAAACCTGATTGAATTTAGACAGGATATGCATTGGAATCCCGATTTAATGGCATATTTCTATAATCGTTTGCAATATCTGTATCATTAATTCAATAATTTTTTTCCCTTTTTCGCTTTTTTAAAAAAAAACATATTTAATATTTTGGCAACATTACCGAAAAAAACATTTTTAATATTTTGGAAGCATAACCGATAATTAAAACTGACTGATTTATAAAATTAAAAAATATTATTAGGAAAACGTGTTCTTTTAGAACTTTCCGTCCATCATCTTAAAGAAAATGTTAATTTCAGGCCAATCAATGCCCGGAATTACTTCAAGGCTAGTAAATATGTGATTTAATTGAAAATTTTAGAACGCATTACTCATGGCGAACCAGCTGGTCGCCAAAGGTGGCTAGTACTTAATAAAATGAATGATGCATCTACAATAAATAATTATGCAGAAATAATTAACACACAAGACACTGTCGGTTGAAGAGAAAACACGAAAAAAAATGTATGTTCATTCTATTAAACTCATTCGAACTCGGGGGGGGGGGGTGAAAGACAAATCATTTATCAGAGGTGCACTGAAGAATATTTGAGCATTCATCAAATGAAAAGGATGATAATTTCCTCACTTGATATAATAATAATAATTTTGATAAAATAATATCCTACTGAATTTTTCTTTTTTTTCTCCCACATCCTTTTCTAATAACAGAGCTACCAGATCTTATTGAACAAATTTGGGATGCTTCAAATTCGTGTGTCTTTAAGCGTAATCAGTGTTAAAGCATTCAATTCTGTATGAACTGCGCCTGGATAGCATGTCATGCTAAATGAATGAATGTATGCTCTAATAATGGAGGCTATAAACAATTAAGGTAGAAATTAAATTCCAACGATTTCATAGAATATTTTCAAAAATTCAGATCTGATTAAAAAAAAGTATACAATATTTTCGGCATAAATCTTTTTTCCACCTTCTAAAATCACCTATTGAAGCCAATTTATCTAAACGAATTTTTAAATTGAAATTTCAATAAAGATCAGCAATTCAGATTTGTTTTGAGTTAGAAGAATAAGCTGGCAAGCCGTCCGAAGAAAAAATTACTACTGTTCTGACACGAATAATATAGCATGTGGATATTTTCTTTAAAAAGGGTGGGATTTTATTTTGTTTTTTGGAAATATATGTACAAATTTATTCTTTCATGTAGCGCTAGATAAAATATGAAAAATGTGAGGGTTAAATATTAGATTCCCTATGTTAAGTCTAAATATATACATCTATGCATATATTTAGTACCAATGACTTAAAGCATTAGAAATTTAAGATAAAAAAAAATCAATAAATTTTATTCATTCAGCAGTTAAATCTTGAATTTAAACACCCATATCTTCATTTCTTGGCACATGTTCTTACCGTTAAATACGCACCCCCTCCCTTCTCGGAGTTATAGCAAACTAATGTTCCCACAAAATATTAGTCTTCCCCCTCAATAACATGCATTGTTTTTCATAATGTGCCAAACATAAATATGTTATTAATAACTATTTTAATCATGATTTTATTACAGCGTCTTTACCCAAAGCTTATTAAAAATTTAGAAGCACTTGGAATTATAATTTTTGTCGTGAAGAGTAATTGAAAGAAAAAAAATGACAAAAATTACTTTCTCTAGCGGCATAGTTATAATACTGATAATAATCCATCCTTTGTGAAGCTAAAAAGTTTCCATATCACAATATTTACCTTTTGTTATCGTTTGCAGTCGGCGGTATTTCATTTATGAAATGATTATAGCCCAATAAATTAGATTACTAAAAAAACAAAACAAAAAAATAACGAGATATTTCATTGTTAAATAAACTTACTTTACAATTACACAGTTTACTTATTTCCTTGATTTATAGTGTATTAAAATAATTTTGCACGCCATCTCTTCTTAAGCATACACGTTGCAAAAGAGCTTCCACAATAGTTGCCTATGTTTTATTGAATTTACTTTAACCATTAACTAAATTTTAAACATAAAATTAGCATAATGAAATAAGTATAATAGTTCAGAAAAACTTACAAATTCATTGCTGAAGAAGTAACAATTAAATGAATAAAATTACATTTTTTCCCTCGAACTATTCAGTGAATTCTTTATAAGGGAACACAACTCTACCATCTTATTCATAAGCGATGAAAATGAACTTATTTCTTTATAAATCATGATGATTTCTTAGCCGAAAGATTAAGAACAATCAGAAAAATATGTCTTATTTACTTGCCACCTTATCAGTCATTCTGCCAAACATAGTATAAATAATAAGCTGAATGAATGACATTTGAATCAGATATCTGAAAACAGCGAACTTATAGTCGTCATACAATGCACTGATTTCTAAGTCGACCGACCAAAAATTATCTGCAAAATGCTACGTCTTACTCACTGGTTACCCTATTGACTATTTTTCCAAATATAGTCATGCTGTCGATTTAAATCGTTACTTGGATATTTCTATTGTTTAAAATATATACTAACTTTACGATGATTTTTAAATTATCATATTCGTTAATGCTTAGCTCTCTACAACAGTTGAGAAGCACAAAAGACTTTTGTTGGGGAAATTCTCAATTTCCTCCGACAGGGGGATGCGGGGTAAAGGGTAATACGACGAGAGAAATTTCCCCCCCCCCTCACAAGGAGGGCAATTGCACACCGCCTATGAACCCTACCAGACTGTATGAGTAAGCTATAACCCTTAAATCTAGGAATTTTAAAAACCTTAAAGGCACATAACAGAAAAAGTATCCATCAATATATTCTTCCAAATATCACAGTCTGTTGCAATATATTGTACGATATTATATGATATTAAATAATATTCCACAATATTAAACAACATTGTGAATATTGATAAATGTCATACAGTATTGTACAATATTTGTCTGCTACTACGGAACTGAAAATACTCACAGAAAGATAAATGCGCTTAAGGCAATAAATATTATCTCCTTAGCGTGATATCAAATCAAATCTGAAACAATAAAGAATTGTTTCATTAAGAGAATGTTTCCAGATCTCAAATTAGGTATATGTTTATCAGGAATGAAAATGAAAAGACGAATTTACGATCATGAATGAAAAATGATATTTGCCGAGAACAGAGATAATTTTAGTATGAATTAAGATAGCAAAATCACAACTTCAGAATTATTTACAAATGATAAATTAATAAAAAACCTATTTTCTGTTGCTTAGTTAATGCTACAACGGAAAAGATCACAAAGAAGTAATTGCACTCTCTTGTAAAGATATAACAAACACTGAAAAACTTCGAATATATTTTATTTATAAAAATATCAGTAAAAAACATTCAATTAAATTAATTTGTTTCATAATAGCGTGCTTAATATTCACAGACCACTCTATGAGCTTGCATAGAAATAGCATAAAATAAAAAATGCACTAATTAATAATCAAGATATGCCATAATGATATGATTTTTCTCACTTAAAAAATAAGAAATGTATAGTTTAAAATTTAATTACTGTTTTCAACACTATGTAATTATATGTTAATTCCAGCTATAAAGAATTTGCAATTATTACTTATAAATGAACTTGCATTAGTGGTATTAAACATAATAATCAAAGTTGCTTATCAAAATTATGAATATAAGTTGTTTTATTTATGACAATCCCTTGATAGTCATATAAATGATGCTTTGCTGTTTTAATTATACTGCATTTTTTCACATAAACTAAGGAAAAAAATTCCTCTATAGGTTTTATTTATTATTGTTCACTATATTCTCCCTTTTCAAGCCAGTGTCTTTTTGACAAATACAATTTTTTAAATGTCTACTTGCTTCTCTGAAATTACCTAATCTGTTCCAATTCCTGACAAAACCTGATTTCTACAAAATAATTTCAATTTTATAAACAAAAAATTTATTTGCACATCTACAGACTGACAGTGGATACTTTATATTAATAACAGCATATTTATTTAAATTACAATTTTGTATTATACATAAAAAATTAAATATGCTTACCATTCACCCATTAAATTTAAGTTTTCCCTCTTTATTTCAATAAATATTATTTTTGATGATTAAATCAGTGATTACAATTAAATTATTAACTTATTATCTTTTATCACAAAAAGTTCTGTAAATTCTTAGAAATAATAAGACATAAGAGGAGCTATAAAATCACAAACTTTTCTAGCTCAGGAAATATTGTTAAGTGAAAATTCTCATCCTGCATTTTTATCTCATCATTGGTTTTTCAAAAACAAAAGATTTTTTTGAAAAAATTTTAAATTGTAGTTTTTTTTTGACATGGGATTTTCAAATCCCTCCATTTCAAAAGGAATTACATTTACATAAAAAATGAAATACAAATAAAAAAAGCAGAAGATTTAAAATTTTGAAATGATTTTTTTTTTCAAAGGTTGCTTTCAAAGGCTTTTTCATCAAAATGCTTATAACAGTTTCAAAGCCTTTTAGAATTTTAACTTCACACACTTAAGTGATCTAAAGTTAATCCTCTTGAATAATATCACTATGTTAAGCATAATATTGATTCTTAAAACTCTGAAATCCAAAAACCATATTTATTTTAAAGATGAATTCACCTATAAAAGTTTTCTGATTTTATTCAATATTTTTGATTAAACATCTATTTTATAAGTATTTTCTTGAGGAAGGAAAAAGAAAAAAAGAAGGAATAACAGAATTAAACAGGATTCAAAACAAAATTTCAGACATTAAATTAACAGCATCATTTTTAATATGCTTCTTTCTAAAATTCCAAAGGAGCGAACAATTTTTTGCACTTTTCATATTATTTTAAATATCTATAACAAGAATATTCTATATATTCAGAATTTAAAAAAAAAAAGCATCCATATAGGTAAATTGGAAGCTTAAAAAATAACTTTTTATGAGTCAAATAACAAAATATGGCTAAGAGAAAATTTTTGCTTTCATGAAAAATATGCCACATTTTTTTTTTTTTTTTTTTTTTTGACACAGGATGAAAATTCTTTTTGTGCAAACTGAAATTATTTATGCCTTTAAAAAAGCATTTTTTAAGAAAGAATATAAAATATGTAAGTGTGCATATTTTCTACTATTCATTATGAGAAGTTATAAAATTATTTTATGTTAGGCAAACTTTTATGCTTAGCTTGCTTGGAAGTAACAAAATTTTTGTGTATGTAAACATAGTATTACAACATTTTTTAAGTAGAAAGAGTTAAGTCAAAAGCTGATAAAACTGAATATTTAAAGAGGAAAATAGTAACTTATGGTGGATTTTAAATGTTGTAATAGGAAAAGAATAAATAATGTTATTTTAGTTCATAAAATGAGACACATATTTGCAGCAGCAATTTATCAGGAAACTTAGAAATGATTACAAAAAGATGTTTCTTAAATATGCATATTGCTAATTTTGGAATTTTGAATTAATGAGACTTTTACCTTTGATTAGTTCAAAGTTTTAACATTCACAGTTGGCTAATAATTAAATAACATTTAAATTTTTAACTAAAGAGCTGAAAATTATGGAAGTAAAAGAAGCAAAACTAAAATATGTGCATTTAACAAGTATTGTTCTAATAAATATTAGAGGAATTCACCAAAATACAAATAAATAACACAGTTCATACAGATAGCTATTAGATTAGATGAGCATTAACATATAATTGATAAGCATCTGTATTAATTGCACCTCCAAAAGACAGAAAACATAATTTCCTTCTTATTAAAACACTGTTTTAGCATGTCTAGTAAACTATATTTTGTATTATTTGGGGCTAAAAAAATCCTTACATAAAAATAACTTCTACATTATTTAATTCTAAATTCAGGTGACTTTAAAACAGCAAATGCATAGCAACTTGGGAAAAAGGAAGTAAAAAAAACGGTGAGTGCCAGTTTTAGAGGGTCAAAACAGTATAGTGCTTGAGTAACTTTTTAAAGTTGAACATGATGAAAAATGGCAAAAATAATAACACATGCAAGATATCATTTGCTCTTATTAAACTATTGATGATAATGGTGATAGTTTATGGGGGTGGGGTATATATAACTCTGGGTACCATTTGCTTTTGCTATAGCACAGTATAACTATATTCAGTTTCTAAATTCAAATTGCAATAAATAATTAAATTGATTTATATAAGCAACACATAATTTCACTCTAAATATGAAAAAGTTATCAAATAATATGTGAAAAGCAAATATGGGTTTTCGACATACAAGAGGGGATGGGGCTTTAATAGGACGATTGTTTCTTTTGACAAAGTTACTTATACCTAAAAAACCTTTAAAAATCTGTTTTTTTTTTTACAAGATACTCTTTCATAATGAAAAAATTTCTTTTTAATTTTAAAACTATTTCTTATTATGGATAAATATTAACTCTTAAATTAATCATTAGTCTATGCAAGTATATAAATCATTTGTAAATGTAATGACATTCTTGTTATAATTTGTTATGGGTTAATCGCTATATCATATAAAATATAGATGTATATATGTTTAACTTTCTATAAAAATTTATTTATGACTACATAAACTAATATTTATAAATTATGAAGAATAAAACAAATTTTGAAATTTAGTTATACAATGAAAGCAGTCAATTTAATTCAATAAATGCCATGAAATGTAAATTTTAAAATGAAAAATAAAAACACGAATTATTTATATAATAAAATGAAAACATGAATACATATAATCAAACTTAGAATAGTAAAGTTTTTTGTCATAGCACATAGGTAAGATAAAGTAATATAACCAATATTCAAACTTAAAATAATCAGCAATAAAATTTCATTAAATATTCTTACCTTAAGAAATTTCTTTACGAAAAAACATGAAAAGTAAATCAAAAATTTCAGAAATATGGGAGACAGTTAAAAGTAAAAATTTCATTCTTTCTGGATATTTTTAAATTATAAATTGAAACAAACACAAATAGCTGACCCATGTTCTATCGTTTAAAAATATTCTAATTTTCAGTTTTTATTAAATTTCAGATAAATAATGACCCAACATAAAAAAATACGGATCAACAAACAAAAATGAACCCAATTTTACTATTATTTTGTTTGTTTATACCCTATGCACATGACAGTAAGAAGAGGGGAAGTCACAGTTGTGGTACTTCTTCGAGAATTTTGTAATCCATTTTCCTTTGGAAATTTCATTGCCGTCCTGTAGGCTAAGTGAATAAAAGCATCGAAGTTGTGATGCGGAATCTGAACTATATACGTATTAAAACATATTCTGAATTAAAACTGTTTAATTAAGGAAGAATTTTTCTCTTTCCTAATGTACTTAAATCAAAAAAGACATTTCATTGATTTGTAAGTATTGTTTCTTTTATATCTACATAGATGATTCATAGATTTATCAGTGTCTTTTGGTGATGATTCATTATGGTTTAAGCGACAACAAAGTACTTAATTATTACTTTAATACATAAAAAAAATCAAAATTTTCTAGTCTTGCATCGTTAACAAGTATGATTAGTTATATAAATTACGACTTTATGTCTCACAGTAGGTCAGACAGCAACTAATTTTCTGTTCGTTTTCATTTCATACAGTTTTATTTATCGACGGAAGACGTCTGATTTGTCACAGCTGTGTGGACATGTATTGAATCGAAATTTACTAAATAGCGCCTTTTCTTTTCTTTTTTGTTCACAAACGATTAAGTGAAATAGAATTTTAAAAATATCCACCAAAATATTATATGAAAAGGTGTATTTTTGTTGAAAAGGAAGAGAACTTTTTGAGTGCTATGATACGAGTTTTAAATGTTGCATCATTGTGGTTTGTTTAATGAAGTTTCAGTTTTTACATTTAAATTGTTTTCAAGACTGATAGGATTTGATTTTAACCTTCTTCTCGTTTAAAGAAAATTTTCGCACTAAAGATGAATTCTTAGTTATTCTTGATTTTATCGTATTAAGTGGTGAGTTTGGTGTTATTTCTTTTTCATTTCCTCATTATAATGCTTGATTTATGAATTTACGTTTGAGTTTGATCATTATATCAGTAATGATCTTTATCATGATATTAATTTAAAAGAGGAATTTAGTTTTAGAAATTCGATTGCTTGCAGTTTTGGTTATTGTGAAAAATGTTTCGTTTGGTTAGTCATCTTATATATTTTTACTTTGTTTTTGTACCATTATATTTCCAGGCTTGATCATATTATAAACAATTTAAGTCAATGACCAAACGAAACATTTTATTTATGGTTGGGTATTTTCTTTTATGAATACCTTAATTCCAATATCAGCTGTTGCAAATCCTTCCATTTTTATCTCATGTTGTGAAAATATTTAATTATTATTTGTAGTTGAGTTCCCCCCCCCCCCACACATTAACTTCATTTGTGTGTCCTGTTCTTATTTAAGATATAATTTTATTGTTATGTTACAGATAAGTTTCTAATCTAATTTGTATTATTTAGACTGTAGCAATGAATAAAATTTTACGGCTGTTTATTGTTTAGCTATTACATTCAGATACAATAATTGCTGAAAGCGGAAAAAAAAAATTATATATTCATGAGGAATATAGGTTTTAGTTTAGTTTTTCATTGTTCGATTTGCTGTTTTTCTATTGTATGACAAATACTTGTTTTGTTAATCTGTATAGTAGAAAAATTAAATAACTACCTTATTTTTTACTTATGTTTCATTTTTGAAATATTTTCTACTGAATATTGATGTTGGTTATTTATTTAGTACCATTTTATTACATTTCTCTGTTTTATTTATAATTTTATTCTTTATCATAATAAATTAATTACTAGAAAAGCTTATCTTATATCATTTATATTTTTTTCATGTGTTATTTTAATATGAAATTTTTTAAAAAAATTGAATATTTAACTCATTTATGATAAATTTGATTGTATTTTTAAAAAAAATCTATACATGAAAAGCTTTTGCTTAGTATGTTATTCCAAGTTAATATTCAGTTTTATCTTTCAAGAAATAGCAAAGTATACATTTCAGTAAATTCAATTCAAAATCATTTACCTTGACAGCTTTAATTAAAAATTTTAAAATGCAAAAATAAAATATGTAAGTAATAAAAGTTTTAAAAAAATTATATTTAAGTAAAGGAATTAGTTCGAGGACAGAAGGTTTTATGTTGAATTCAAGTGATTTAAAAGAGATTTTAATTACAGATAAAATTTTAACATTATGCTTATAATAAATTCCAAGTACACAGAAGAATTCTGATAAAAGATGTTTGAATTAACCTATTTCCATTGCCTGTTGAAATAAATTGGGAAATTTTGATGCATATTTTAACTTTAAGGGCACTGGATGAATCTTAAAAAAAAAAAAAAAAAAAAAAAAAATACCATGTACTAACAAATCTAAAGCTTTTATCTTGCATATTTTTTATTTGAATTTCTTCCCACATTATAATCCAATTCCCATTTTTTAAAAAGATTAATTCTTTGTGTTTTTTGTAAATCTGCTGAATTTAGCAGGTTCTCTTACTCTGAGTGAAGTGACTTAATTTGTACATTAAAAAAAATACCTGGAATTCTCTTGCATAAATTGACACATGTCAAAGAAATCCATATCAAAATTTTATAATAAATTGACCAAAGCGGAAAATTTCTGTCACTTTTGCAGTTGTATCATATTGCAAACAGACTTCAATTTTGGCATCGCTTCTTGTACATTAAATGCCGTTCTTCCGATATAGAAATAAATCAGATTTTAAATTTTTCTAAAGTTTCTTCTATGTGTCCATGCAATTGCTAAGATATGTTTACATAAATATATATATATGTGCTAATGTTTCTTGTCTTCTTTTAAATAATTAGGTAAAATTCAACACAATTTTTCACTCTTATTATTTAAGATGAGAAAGAAGTTTTTCAATTTTTTAGAGTTCAAAAATTAACTATTCAGTTAATCAGATTATAATCAATTGAAAAATTAATAATTCAATTAAAATTAATTGATTAATTTAAGTTTAAAGAATGTTTGGTGTATTAACTAGTTGTAATTAAGGTTTCCATGAAATTGTACTTTTTCAGAAGTCGAGTTATTCATTGGTCTGATTTATTGAGTTTATCAGGAAGAAAATTTGTTGTAGTTTATTTTCTTTTGTATATATATAGGCACAAAAAATTGAGAGTACACCTTACTTTTACTGGATAAATCTTACTTCTTATATAAATAGCACATTGCTGAGAAGTGCTAAACTGCTTTTATTTTTACACAGGAAAAATGGTTTAATTTAAAGTAAAAATAAAGTACAATCAACAAAAAACTTCAAAAATGAAAAATTTCGATAGCATTTTATATAAACATAATCAGATTTTTGCCTCAAAAAAATTGAGAGTACAGCTATTATTTTTGTAATATCTCGCATAAAAATAAAGTGTTATTGATAAGTTGTATGTCTTTTGACTTTTATAATGACCTCTAAATGTTTTTGTACTGATTTGACCAATTTTTGATGTATCTGAAGATATTTTACCTCGTTTTTCTTTCAACTTTAGTTTTTAATTGGTTTTGTTTCTAATTTTGTGATTTTGAACCACTTTTTCAAGTATGATCCACAATATATGGTAATATTCAATGGCATTGATGTTGGGGTACTATGCTAATATACACAACTACTATTTTTAATGAGAAAGACCCCATATTTTGACATGTGCATTTGTTTGGGGTCGTTGTACTGCTGAAAAGCCGAATTTCCATTTAAACCCAAATTTTTAACAATTTCCTTTAGATTGTTGCAAAGTATATCCAAGTAAACCATATGGTTTATAATGCCATCTGTAAGAATTAAATTTCCTAACCTGGATAAAGCCATGCAACCTCAAATCATGACAGAGTCACCACCAAGTAGGAAGTAAATTTTTTAAAATTCAAAGCAATATTAAACTTTTTCCATACAGTATAGTTGCTGTTACTGCTAAAGATAGTGAGTTTCCTTTCATTACTAAGTATAACTTTCTTTCAAAAGTTAATGGTCTTTAATTATGAGTTTTTTGCAAACTTCGACTGCTTTATCTGAACTTGCAAGCTGATAAACAATTTCTCTCTAACAATGCGACTTTTATATCCATCTTGTCAAATGGTATTTCAGGCAATTTCAGCATTTACATTTTTGCCTGTGATTTAAGAAATTTCTGCTGAAAGTTGCATGAATCATATGGTCGCAGCAACCTAAAGAAAAGTTTTTAAAAATTTGGCTTTAGATGGAAATTCCATTTTTCCGCAGTACAAAGACCCAAAACTGAATACACGCAATGTCAAAATATCATTATAAACAGCAGTTACACATACCAACATAGTACTAAAATATCATTGCCATTGAATATTACCATATATTGTGGGCCATACTTTAAAAAGTGGTTCAAAGCCACAAAATTAGAAACAAAACTCATTTAAAACAAGTGTTGAAAGAATAATGGGGTAAAATATCTTCAGATACATCAAAAATTGGTCAAATCGGTACAAAGACGTTTAGAGGTCATTATAAAAGTCAAAAGACATGCAACTTATCAATGACACTTTATTTTTATGCGAGATATTGCAAAAATTTCATAGGTGTGCTCTCAATTTTTTTGAGGCAAAAATCTGAGTATGTTTATTTAAAATGCTTCTGAAATCTTTCATTTTAGAAGTTTTTCGTTGATTGTACTTTATTTTTACTTTAAATTAAACCATTTTTCATGGGTTAAAATAAAAACATGTTTGCTTTTCTCGATAATGTGCTATTTATATTGGAAGTCGAATTAATCAAGTAAAAGTAAGGTGTACTCTTAATTTTTTGAGCCACTGTATATATGAAAATTCTTGTATAATATTGTTTCCTAGTTTGGGAATTATTCATATGTTATATTTATGCTGAAATAAGTCATCTTTAAAATCTAGAATTTCCAGCCTTGATCTTGGATTGATTTTGAAAATAATAATTGCTAGCAAAATTTTCCCATAAATACAAAAGATAATAGTGAAGAAGAGTATTGAGTATCAGAGTGGAAATATAAAATTTACTGTTGAGGAATTTTCAATGCATTTTTTGAAATAAATGCATTTTTTTTTCTCTCTCTCTTTTTTGCACTCTCAGAAAATTTGATTTTATTTATTTGACCTTTGTAAACTTTTGAGCTGAATTAACTTATTTCAAGGGAATAATTATTTCGATGAATTCAAACTTATTTATTAGTTAGGAGTTTTTAAACTGGATAAATTGCTGTTTTTATGCAAAGCAAGATGTTTGTTACCCAAAGAATTATTTTCTTAGTTTCAAGGAAATGTACTTTAAAATATATGCATTAATGCTTAAAGAGAAATGAGAGTGTTTATATGTAACAATAATTAAAACACCTTAGTTAGTTACTGACATTAGTTAACTAATGCTCATATATTATTGAATTAGTTTGTATTTATCTGCTTTTGAATTAATTTCCTATTTTTGACACTTCCCCCAGTGTGATTTCTTAAATAGGTATTTTTTTTTTTTTTTTTGATATTACGTGTTAAAGTAGATATTGTTAAAATTTGTTACTTTTCTGAATGTCCCATTCTTTCCTTTTAATCTCCATATTCCTGCTTCAGCATATGTTTACTTGTATTAGTGCCATCATTAAAAATAAATAATCATTAAATAAGATTATTCATTGAAGATATTATTTTTCTTGTTGCATGTTTAATTTTTTCATTCTTTTATTTATTTAGAATCTGATTTTTTAAAATTTCTGTTGGTATTCCTTTTAACCATTGTGTATTACATCAATAGTTAACTGGTTGTTACTTCATTAGAATATTTGCATTATATCAGCTTGTTGACTTTAATATCTTCTAAAATAATTTTAGTATTCATATCTGTATGTAAATATATGATTGATCTAAAATAGGAGAGTTTTGTTGTATCATTGTCTGTTTAGTTTTTCCAAATGATTGTGTTATTTAGAATAGCATGTTTTGAATGGCATTAGTATTTATAATTTTTAATACAGTTATAATCTTTTTTTGGGAAGGAGGAATAAAGAAAACAATATAATTGTTTTCTTAATTCATTTGTTGAAATATTTTTAAGTTGATAAACAATTATTCTTGCTGATACTTTTTAAAGTATTTCTTTATTTTAATAGGGATTCAATTTCTTTATTACTAGTGTTTTATTTATTGTATATTAAAACTTTTGAGCTTAAATATAAATTTAATTGGTAAATTTTTATAAAGTAAAATTCTTTTATTACCAAATTATGAATTTAATTTTTTTCTGCAAATCAGATATCATAATATATTTCTTATGAAATCCTTACTTATATGATTGTTAATCCGTTCCAGGTGGTGAACATTTCTGAGACAATTTTTGTATGAAGACACAGATTTTATTCATGAAAAGGAAATTTTCATGGATTGTTTAACATTCTGAACTCATTAGTCATAACAACTGTTGACTAAAATGAATGCTAATCATGGTCATAGTTTTTTCATAAATACAGACTCTGAACATCCGAGTGAGCATGAGACATTTTCTACGCTTCAGAGTTCGATGGAGTCTCTTTGGGGTGACTTATATAAAGCAAATACAACGCCTGCTCCAAATGTGGAGGAAGGTTTCTGTAAACTGATATTATATGAGGAGATTATACACACAGGGTAATTTTTTAAAAAATTATTTCACTATCTGTTTTATTTAATTATTTTTAAAAACATTTTAGTAAATTTTGAGGTATTTAAAATGTTGAAATCTGTAATATACTGTTAATTATTCATTTCAGATTACAGAACTACATTTTTTCCATTTTATCGAAAACTATTATAATGTTTTTAGCATAAAAGCAAGATGGATTAGAATAATTAGTTTGACAACTAAATAATTGGGAATTTTTAAAAAAGAAAATAAAAGTTTTTTTTTTAATGAAATAATTGTGTTCAGTTATATGTTATCAGTTTGGGCCATTGAGCTTTTGCCATTTTGGGTGGACTTTTTTTTTGTAGGCATAAAATTTTTAGAAAAAAAGAAAGTAAACTCTGTTTTGTCCTGTGTCATTTGTGTTTAAAAAGTTATAATCTGATATCTGTGTTTCAAACTAATAATTTTAGCCATATTTGATGTATGAATTTTATACTTGATGAAATTCAATTGAGAGCAATGTATTAATTAAATGTCCATTGATGAAATATTACTTGTTTACTTTCCTGATATTAAATTTTTTATTACACTTCCACGAATAATCAGCATTTTGTATAATAATCATTAATTATTTACTAAACATTTGATAATCTCCAGTATTTTAATACTAATAAAAATAAAACAGTTTTGTATTTTTACTGATCTGTTTAAATGATGCTAATAGCTAGACATTTTTAACACAGTAATGTTTGTAATCTGATATAGATTGTAAAATATTACATTGATGATGTGAGTGCATGATAAAATATCATGTAAAAATTTATGAAAAAGATTGATGGGTATAGTACTGCTGAATTTGGCCTGCAATTATTTCTGTGCTAAGTAAGAATTTTTTAGAATTTAAAAATATTTTTAATTAATTAGAAATATTAATATTTCTGAAATTCCTTAGAAATATTAACATTTTTCTCTCATAACTTTTGAACGAATTAGTATTATATAAAAACAATTTTTATTTCATTTTGAACGAGGAATTTTTATATCATTTCTATTTCTGTATATTTCTTTCTGTACTTTTAATGATTCTTTCAAAAAATTTTCAAATGTATTTTACAAAAATTGTTTTTATTGCTTTAGTAGCAGTGTTTATGCACTTACATGTTGCATTGATATTAAATGCATTTTTGTACATGTTATTAATCTTTAATAAAAAATAAATTTTAAAACTAATATAAAAATAGATAAATCAGTTCAAAAACTTTATATTTCAGACAGTTCGAATCTGCTTCAATTTCTTTTTTCTTTCATGAAAATTTGAAATATTTGTTTTTGAATACATAGTGCTATTTCAAATATCATAAATAACTTTCTGTAATTGTATTTTTTATTGTTATTTTTATTATTTACTGGCCAATGCTTGATTAAATTTGCTTTTAGTTGTCTCTGATAAAGCAACAAAATTTATTTTTGAAATGTTTTCTGTTTTCATTCTTTTAATCTTATTAATCTTAAATTGGACTATTAATTAACTGTTTATGAACAGGAACTTAGCAAATAACACTTATTAGTTAACAAGACAGCTGTTAATTGTTTCAGTTTTGTTTTCAAAACAGTGATTATTATAAGCAGCTAACATCACTTATGTGAAATCTTCTAAAACAGTGGGTATGGTCATCTATGCCTCCCTGCATATTTTAAAAATCCCATGCATAAACCCCTTCATGTACAATGATGTGTGGGACACTTGCATCAAATTACTGAATTTTTAGTTTTATGTCTATAACTAAGCAACAGAAAGGACTGTTTAAAAATCACTTCAAATTATTCAGTATGTCAATTGCTCCTTATATTATAAGAATCAAATGTCTAAAATAAGACGTGTCATTTAATTAGGAAGTTTAATGAAATCATAAGTCAAGGTCTTAAAATACATGAGATATTTAAAAGCTATGTTCTTCCTTCTGAAAAACATAATTTCTATTTTACTTTTATCTTTCTAGGATTAGAATTTGGGATCTTTCAATCTTGGTACCCAATGTTTTGTTTTTGCTTTTTATGCTCATAAGATGTAACAGAGCACGACTGAAGTTGCGAGCAACAAACAGTCCAATTTTTTCAACCTTTTACATTCTGGTAATTTTTAAAAATTTTTTCCTTTTTTTTATTTATGTGTTTGTATGAAATATTAAATTTTTATAAATTTAAAGAACAATCATTGTTAATTATATGTTTTGCAACTAATACATAGATGCTGCATTTATTTTTAAAATACAAATAAGTATGTTATAATAATTTCTCTGAATTCTTAAAGTAATTATTTTCTAATTATTCAAACTTAATCTTCACTTTAATTTCTGAGCTGTGTGGATTCTTTTTTTCTTTCCTCACTGGCTCTATAATGTACTGGCACTAAAATTATTTCATTGCAAAATTCCATTCTAAAGGTATAAAAGTACAAAATGCTTTCACACTGTCTTTTTTCTGTTTTCCTCTTTGGATTGCATCTCCCAATGACCATAGCCATTTCTAAAAAAAATAAATATTAGATAAAAATTGAACCCCTTCTCAAACATCGTGGAAAATTTTTTTTTTTTTAAGATATCAGTGCTTGCTTTTCCTTAAAACTTGGAAATTGTTTGCTTCTTAGACATTTCAGTGTGATAAATTAATAAAAGTGTTTCAGTTGAATAATGGCAAGTTTTTAATGTTGTCAAGATATCCAGCTATCCAAAATCATTTCTTGATGCTGAGGAATGCAGTAATATAATCATTTTAATAAGAGACATTTTTTATTTGTTTTCTTTTGACTAACAAATGTCATATTGGGGATTACACATTAAATTATATATTGTTCTTGCCTGTTATTTTTCAAAAAGTTATTTAAGTTTTTCCTAGTCATTTGATTACAGTTTTGCATTGTGAAGTCCATTTCAAATAATTCTTGATAATGAATCTAATTAGTATTAATTCCAAAAAATTTCTTATTTGTTCATAATAAGATTTTTAGTTTTTAAAATTATTTTTTAAAATTTTGATTTCTTAAAATCTTTGGAAGTAATTTATTGCATTTGAAAACTAACTTCTTAGAAAAATTATTTTTGAATGTTTTATATATGAAAGCAAAAACTATGCAATTTTACAAGCTTTCATCATGTTGATATGCTTAAAATTTACTTTAATTGTCTGTGTAATACATTTGCAAAATACACTTTATCTGACAAGTGGTGTAATTTTATACTTAAAGTCTAACCTTGATATTTTTCAGATAGAATGATACATAATAAGTCTTATTAAATGATCAGTTGAAAGTTCTGCAACTTTCATTACATAATTTTTGATGTTTGTATCAAATCTAGATCATAAATACATGTGATTAATAATATCCATGTTCTGAAGCATTAAAAATATTTGAAAGAAGCTTTAAAATTAAAATTATGTAGAGGATAATATTTTGTTATTGTTATTCATTTTATTCTTAGTGAAGGTTGATTTTCTTTTACCAAGAAGTAGTAACTTAAAGGGTTTTATTTTCTGTTTCAAGAAAGTTGAAAAATTTTAAGTGCATTTACAAATTTAGAAGCTCTGGCTTTGAAGAATTTAATTTTACTTCAATTACTGTTTATTTTCAATGCAGTTTTTACTGAATTCCCACTATACTGCTGTGCATCTGGAACTTGTTTGACAGTCATATTTTGATATTTTTGTATTCATTAACTTGATTGGTTAGATTTCAATATTAATAACTGATGAGAAATATTTCCTCTGCTGTGGTGTGATTTTTTGTTACTATTTTGAGTTTTTAAAAATGCCTGTAAATATTACTGTTTTGTAAATGTTTCCCTTTTTCATTTTCTTCTATTGTTCTGAATTTAGGTAGCCTTAAATGCTGCAGTTAGTGTTTTACGTTGCATTGTTGCAATGACAGTGAACGCTGCCATTCCAATTAATGAAATCACAGACAAGGTGAGTTTTTGAAATTTCTTGAAATTAGAAAACGAAATTTAATAGTTAGTATAGAACGTAATTTATGAAAAAAAAAATCTTGCATTAAGAAATATTTTCTGGTATTTTAATTATTCAATTAAAAAGCTTTAGAAAATAGTTGATTCACAGTAATTAAAAATAACAAAAAAGTAGTTGATTCACAATAATTGAAAAGGATAAAATGCCAATGTTGATTTTAAACTTGACTTCTTTATTTTTACTCATTCATTTTTTTGGACTACTGTCCCTGAACCTTATTTTTATTTTAGACTCATAAATGTTATTGAACTTTGTTGAATTGTTTCGTTGTCCTGGTTGTGTTAGACACCTTAGATTGTATGTTTGTTGATTTTTAGTTAGAAAATTTCTTTTTCTTGTATTGTACTTTCTGATGGAGATTAGTTACGTGCAAAAGCTGTCTTCTTTAAAAAGCGTTTACTATCGATTGATTGTTCCTGCATTTTTTACATGTTTTTGAAAGAATGAATATTAATTATATATTGCTTTAAAATATCATAAAATGAAATTTGAAATATTTTTAAAATTTAAAATTGAACTCTTAGATTCATTGCACAATTTTTAAATACTCTATTAAACAACTGTTTTTAAGTATATAAATTATATTAAAATATATTAGGCTGGCATTCAGGACTATGAAATTCAATGTAATAATTTAGTAAGATGAGGTGAAGTGAAGAGTTTACAGAAAATAGATTGTATTTTTCAAATTTATTATTTTATTTGCTGATGTCTTTCACCATAAACAATGTTTTTATTTATTTTGATTTTAGAACATCCCTTTTGTATGAATTGTCATATCTCTGATTTTATATTTGATTGTGTATATAAAACCTTGAAATTTACTCTATCTCAACATTTTTGTCATTTAAAATTCTTGAAAATTCAGACATTCAATGTCCGTTTTTATGGAACAAACAACACGATAGTATTCTTAAAGAAGTTGCATTCATTTCATCTTTATTTCAGAGTAGTATAAGTATAGTGGCATAAAATATACATAGTGGAATTCCTATTGAAGTATGTCAAGATAATGATTATTTTATATTTCTTTCTTAAGAAGCAAGTACTATGCATATATTCTGATAAAATCAAAACATTACTTTTCAGTAAGTTTTACATTACTTAAGTTTTACTTAAGTAAGTGTAACTATCCTGTTATTTTGGTTGTCTGGAAATGGGAAAAATTTAAACAAAATAATATAATATTTAGATTAAAATAAATAACATTTCTGTTCAAGAACTATTTTTCTCCAAATTGTTGAAATGTTACATAATTTTATGTTTTTTCTTTACAAACATAGAAATTAAAAATCATTATTCTCATATCATGCGTATTTCATGATGGTAATCTTTGTGTTCATGTAATTTATATTCTTTAATCAAACTTAATTTTAAATGTGTTGCAATTACACCCTGAATTGCTTACATCTTTAGAGGAAATGTGGAAAGAAACTTTAAGTGACTTCAGGAGAGCATTTTGTAGGATGCTCTTAAAGTTGTTTTCTTTATTCTTTTAAAGCATCTGACTGAGAAATTCGCTTCATAAAATGCTGTAAAGGATTTTCAAGATTGTCACCATGACCCTGCAAGTAAGGCTGAAGTAGGGGACCTAACAGTAATAAAAATGTCGTGGATATTGCCCCCTTTAGCTTCAAAGGTGACATTAGAAACTTTCAGTTTGAAAAATGAGTTGATGAAGTTTTTACTGTTACAAAGGTCGTTACAATTCTTTTGAAGATTGACTATTTTGCAACATTGTCACCTCCTGCATTTAATGAAATAACAATTTCATTCAATTGGAAATAAAAAAGGAAATGGGCTGGCAGCAATAAATGAGGTTTTAATTCTAGATATAGTTACAGCCATCTTTATAAAGATAATTCAGAGCCTAATTGAAGAAAGCATGCATTTCTTCAAAAGTTATAATAGTAATAAAACATAGTACCGTAACTCAGAAGAAAGGTTTTAAATAAATGAAAAAGGGAATTACAATAACACCTCCATTTGGTACTGGTAAAGTACTACAGCTAAAAGTTAATAAAAACTTCTTTTTTTTTTTCAAATTTTGTAAGCCCCCCCCCCCAAAAAAAACCCTTTACATAATACTTTGTTAATTTTTCTTTCTGAAGAGAAATGTACTTTTCCCAGGAAGTAAAGATATAGATGAAATTGAAAGTGAACAGAGTATCCTAATATTGCATAAGCCAATGTTCTATAATACTGGAGATTATGTGTCTAATATTTGATTTTTAAATACGAATTCCTATATGATTAATATGTTTAATAAAGATTGTATTACCTATCTTCCTGTTCATTTTAATCATATATTATGAGTTTTCATTTTCCCCTCTATGATAATTTTATGTCACAGATTGCTCATTTTACCTCATAGCATGGAATAAAATGAAAATTGCAACAAGACAAAAATTCATTACTCAGTTTTATTGCTTTAGCTAGAAGCTAATAATAAATTATAATAACTGTTAGATAATGTACTGAAAAGCATTTTTCAAGGGAGTGTAAATATTTCACATAATTTAAGGAGTATAGCTTGCTAAAATTAAAAGCTGCCAGTTTTATGATAATTTTACTACAGTTTATCATACACTTCGCTATTTGTCCAATTTTATTAACTTGAAGTATTAATGATGATGATAAAATTCCTGTGTCATTAAAAATTAATTTATCTTTTTTATTCATATTATATTGTGCATCTTGTAATTTAATGTGGAATAGATAAATTATGTCATTCTGTACTCTCAAATTTGCCAGTGTAATTTTGCTCTATTTTGCAAATTTAAACTTTATTTCAGGTTCTCTGGGTTGTTGTTCGATGCTTCCTACTGGCAACAGAAATAAGTGTTTTGATCTTTGGACTTGCTTTTGGTGAGTATTCTAATGGAAAATGTAAATTTATGTAAGTATTAGTATGTGCCATTTAACAATTGAATTCAGAAAGTGTTGAGCTATTTAAAGTTGAATTAAAATCAAATTTCTGTAATTGAGAATTGATTTAAATTGTTTTTGCTGAAATTAAGGGTCTAAGCTGTCTAATTTTTTCAGCCTAGGAGCCATGACCACATTATTTCAGAAAAGATATATTCCTGCTTTAGAGCTATCATAAAATATTTTTGTAATAATTCAGTTAGGAAATTATCTATACTTATAATAAAGCTCAATGTGTGTGTGTGTGTGCGTGTGTGTGTGTGTGTGTTGGCGCTCTACAGGCCAGACCGTTGGACCTACAGCTACCAAATTTGGTACATGCATACCTTGGAGGTTCGGAATTTGCACCTCGGAGCCCTTTTTTCGAATTTTTAATTAGAATTTGAATTAATTAAAATTTAAGCGAAATTTCGACGTTTTTCCGTTATAACTTCCGAAAATATTATTCCACAAACATGATTTTTACATCAATTTAAAGATAAAAAAATTAGCTTTCTAACGGTATCAGTTTTTTTAATTTATAACGTAAGCTTCTATTTCTAACGAATTTTTAAAGAAATATTTTAACCATGTTTTTATCACGTGACTGGATAAAATAAAAAAATGCCGGAAGTTCAAATAAAAAAAAATTATCGTCGCAAAATAAATCTACAGAAATGCAACTGTCAGCACGTGACAGGATAAAATAAAAGAAATATAAAATATGATATTTTCTTTAAAAAAATAAATGCAAATGATTCTATGATCGTTTGCAATATCTGTATCATTAATTCCATAAATCTTCTTTATTTACGGTAAACCTGATTGAATTTAGACAGGATATGCATTGAAATCCGGACTTAATGGCATATTTATGTAATCGTTTGCAATATCTGTATCATTAATTCAATACTTTTTTCCCTTTCTCGCTTTCTTTGGAAAAAAAAAACTTATTTCATAGTTTGGCAACATCATCGAAAAAACATTTTTAATATTTTGGAAGCATAACCGATAGTTAAAACTGATTGATTTATAAAATTAAAGAATATTATTAGGAAAAGGTGTTCTTTTAGAACTTTTCGTCCATCGTCTTAAAGAAAATATTGCTTTCAGGCCAATCAATTCCCGGAATTACTTCTAGGCTAATGAATATGTGATTTAATTGAAAATTTTAGAACGCATTACTCATGGCGAACCAGCTGGTCGCCAAAGGCGGCTAGTAACTAATATTTTCCATTCTGGTAGATGAAATAAAAGGAAGTGAGCAAATTGTTTTCTTTAGATTTCGCATTCTTTCATTTATACTTATATAATTCATTTCTGTTTTTTGAAATTTGTTTTGCTCTGTAATTTGAATGAAGTCTTAATCACAAAGTGTATATCTATGATGTAATTGATGAAAACGCATTTACTGTTTGAAATGTATATCATGTTTTAATATCGGTGAATTAATAAAGCTCTAGTTTTTCAGAAATAAAAATGTTAATTTGAAAAGTATTTTAAGTTATATCTAACTACTGAATGCATTATATTTTTATTTAGCTTTAAAATGATGGATAAAAGCTAGTTTTTTTTATAATTATTATTATTCATGCAGATTTTGGAAATTAAACGGCTTGTGACACTTTCCTGAGTTCCTTTTTACTTAAAAAAATCTTTCTAAAGTGTTCAGTCCTGTCTGAATATGTATGTATATTTATTCAAAATTTCTGAAATGTAAATCTGATTTTTTTTAAAGCTTAAATTAAAAGCTAACAACATCTCCAAAGATGAAATTCAGGAACAGCATTTTCAATTACTAAAATGAAATCTTTTTTAAATTTTGATGTCTTGTAATATTTTCACTGAATTCTACCTTATTTCGTTGTCGTAAAAGACCAAAATTCAATAGTGATTGAGTACTGATTATTTACATAAATGTATTTACTGTTTTCACAGTTTTTGTATTGATAAGTAATTTTTTTTATAGAATTCTGAAAACTAAATTGTGCATTGGCCAAAAAAATATCTTAAATTTCTGATTAAAAATTGAAATATTTTTTTAACCAAGTATATCTTTTTAAAAAATATTAATTTTAAAAGAAACCTCTGTTGCTCTTGACAAAATAATTTGTTATAAAAAGTGTTGGATTAGAAAAGAAACATCAGGTTTAAAAAATAAATTTATATGCTGAAGTTTATGTAATAAACTGATTATTAAACTTCTTCATCTGAATGAAGTCATTTCCTTTCTTGTTGATTATTATAAATAAATAGTTGTATGTAAGCTCTTGTTTAGCTGCTCAATTGGGATTTTTAAAAAATATATATTTTTTTTATGTTGGATTAATTTTGTCTCTTAAATTTTTGTTTCATTCAAAAAGTCTGGTTTTTATAATTTCGTAAATGTGTATGGGTTTAAATTTAGTCCTTCACTTCAATAGAATAGCTTATTGATTTATTTCCCGAATAAACTGCTGATTCTAGTTAATTTATACGTGAAGATCCAATGCTGAAGTAAGGATAATTGTTAGAGAGGTGATTGTTTTCGTCATGCGCAGGATCTGAAGAATTAGTGTGCCATCTCTGCAGATTCGCGCTTGGTTTTGATGAATTCTTCTGCTTAAGAATTCTAGTTTAGGCTTGAAGTTTATGGATAATCTCTCCTCGAGATTAGCTGTCTAGTTATTTCGTATATCATTTCAAAAGGTGGAACTGTGCCATCTCCTGAATAGTCAATTCTCATTTCGCTCGTCTGTCAACATTTGAAGTCCTCGGAACACTAAAGGAAAAGAAAAGGATTTAAAAAGGAAGGGGAGGGGGTGAAATGTCTTACATGTCAGCTTAGGGTTTCATGTGGTTAACTGATGTGTAGGTTGTTTCTGATCTTTCATGAAAACCTTTTTTTCCCTCATTGTAATAATCATTCAGCTTTATATTGACCAATTTATATAATTTTAGGAATATAGGCTTTTAGGTTTCTTCCCAACGGAATTCTTTTTATTTCTAAACATTTGTGTATTTTGTAGAGTGGAGCATCTGTACATCTGACAGTAAATTCTCTTTAACAGTTTTAAAGTCTTTATGGGACATATAGAACATAAATGTTGGAGTCGGCAGCACTGAAACCTGAATAAGCTGCAAATGTGATAATTCTCAGTAACTGAAATTTTTAATGTTTTTATGCATTTCATTCATCAATATTTATTCGTTACCTTTTTTTAACTTGTCAAACTTAATCTGTCTCTAGTTCGACCAATCTCCAATAGGCGTACTTTTTCAATTTTTAAGTCTGTTCATTAGCTGCTTTAGTTATTTAATGCTCAACAATCTGTCGATGCCCAAACAAATTATTGATCCGTTTTGAGTACATTATATTTTCCAACTACTATTTTAATTTCCAAAAATTTAACATTTTCAAACATAGCACTTCTTTGGTGCTTAATTTTAGAGCATGCCACCTTAAATTGTTTTGAATGCTCATTTTTAATGGAACCAGTAGTATCACAAGACCTTTAAATGTTGATGTTCACCAACTTTGAGTCCTCATAGCTGAGTTTGTGATGGGTTGTATTTTACTCGATTGAAGGAGTTTATCCATTTACCTTTTGAATTAACAAAAATGGCTTTGATGAATTCACATGTAAAGCCATTAGTAGAACTTTTGAAGATTGAATAATATTTTAATGCAGTGAATTTATCATATGTAGTGTTGGAAGAATTGGGTCTCTACCTATGCCTTATTCACAATTGTGTTTTAATTTTTCTGTTCAAGAATTTGATTAATTTCGGATCTTGTAGATTGCCTCTCCTTCTCAAGAGCTTCAATCTAGCTACTCTACATTACCATTAGGCTTCTAGAAACATCACATCAAAAGGTTTAAAGAGGGCTTGGGGATAATTAATTTCTACATACATTAAATGCAGTAGCAATTTATAATTAGGAAATTTTTTCAGGGACCAATGAATGTTCATTAATTTTATTAGTTACCGATGTTTATATTTATTTACTTATTTTTGAAAAATTAATATTTCTTAGAAATAAACAAAAACAGAATTATTTGTTCATTAAAATATATTCAAATTCATTTTATTCATCTAGATCTCAGTTTGGTATTCCTTCCATATTCCTGGTATTTTTCTAAATCTATATTTTATTATCTAATCCCGTATATTTATCAATATTATATCTGTCTTTGCATCTCTGATTTTTTTTTAAAATTATGTGTTTCATCTCTCCCTAAAATCTGAATTTTGTTCTCATGTTTTCTTATTTGTCAGACATTTGTAAAATGGAGCCAAAGTGCTGGATACTTCCTTGTAATTGTATGTTTAGTTATTTAAATAATGAATTAATATTGATGACAATCTGTAAATTAAAAACAATATATACATAGAAAAGCTATGTTAAAGTTACAAAACTTTTCAGATTGCTTTATGGAATTGATTTGAATGGTGGAATAGCTTAAAATATGTTTTAAATCAAATTTGGTATAAATTGTTAACACCTTATTTATTTGTGTTAATGATATAGTTCATTATGTTGATCAATAAAGCCTGTATAATAAAATAATGAAGGGGAATTCATGTATTGCAAGCCTGGTTATCTGATTTAATTTAATTAGCACCCTATTTATGCATTACATTCCATAAATAAATGTTGATAATATAGGATTTTAAAGATGTGATAAAAACGTTTTCAGTTATTCAAGCATCTAATTTGAATGTGTTGATTTCAGAAATTTATGATTTATATAGTTTTAACTTCATTATAATGTTCTAAGATTTCTATTTTAAATATATGGAATTGTTATGATTTGCAGACATATATTATTGAATAAAAAAGAACCTCTTTGTAACTTTTGCATAGAAATTCTTGCTATACCTTATAAATTCGATTTGTGATTGTTCTTATTACTGACAAATTTATTATTTAATTTGTTGGAATGGATTACAGGTTTTGAAAAGAAATTAATATTATTTAATTATGAAATTCATGAAATTTAGTCTAATCTTATTTATTCCATATCATTTTAAACAAAGTTCTTAAATAAAAATTGCTGCTGTGTTTTCTAATTTGTAGTATTATAAATAGAATCCCTTCAGTGTATAATTTAATATTTCGTGTTTGTTATTCAGATAGCTTTTTATGGAAAGGGAAAGGATGCTTCAGGGAATTTTTTGGCTAATACTTTCATGCAATTGGTATAAATTATTTAAAAATAAGTCCATATTTTTTATTATTTTAGGACATCTGGATAGTCAGACCAGTATACGAAGAATTCTGCTTGTGACAACATGTGTTTCATTAGTTTATTCTGGACTTCAGGTTAGTACTTGTTATAATTCGTTTAATTATTAGAAAATTTTAATTGATATTCTTATTTGTCGAACGAAATTTGGGGGAAGGAATTGGGACTTTTAAAGATATATCATAAAAATAAGTTACTTGCTGAGAACTAATACTTGTTTTTTCATTTCGTTTTAATGTGATCCTAAAATGATTAACAGACTGTTCTTAAGACTATTTTATTTAAAATATATAAGGTAGTAAAAAGGATTTATTGAAAAGAAATAAATTTTGATTTGTTCTACCTTCGCATAGTAGAAAAAAAAAACATGAAAATATAGTTTGACTAACTTATTTCGTAGAAATAGCTGCACAAAATATTCAAATGATGATCATAGTTTAAAGCTAGATATAAATTATATTAGACAGAATGTTTAAACTGCAGTATTTAAATTTAAATATCATCAGATCCTGATACCTCTTCTTGGTGATAACTTAGATACTTCAACTATTGATCTTTTCTTTGGTTTTTTTAGTTAATGGTGATATTTTGAAGAATATCTTAAAATTAAAAAAATGATTATGAAGTATTTAAACTAATTTTGTTTGAGCTACAAGTTTATTTTTTATTTGTAAGAAGTCAAAAATTATTCTGTGATAATTCTTTGCCATTTTATATGCAAAATCCATGCCAACATTAAAAGTGCTAAACAATTTTCAGTCAATAAAATTTTAAGAGAAATTTCTTTGAGGTTCACTTTATTATCCTCCATAATGGACGAAAGGTGATCAAATATTGTAAACAAATCAGAGAATGGGCAAAGCTTATCCAGAGTTGACATTTCTCAACCCAAGAACTTTGTAGACTTTAAAGATGGGCATATATATATATTATTGTACTGTGATTAGAGAGATTTTACATATATCTTCTTTAATTACTATGCTTCTCTTTGGCAAAACTCTGCTAATAGTGCAAGTCTTTTTTGTGTGATAATATAAATATAAGTGATTTAATAAGATGTACATTTAAGAGATATTTATTATTTGGCATTTGTTTTAAAGTGTATTCTTTTTAGACACTCCTGAGAAGCTAATATAACTCCTGAGCTACTATAAATATCATGATTGTTTTGTTAATTTTTTTTAGATATTAAATTTTTTTTAAAGCAGAATGTAAGGATGTATCATTTTAAAAAATGCAGTTTTTTACAACTCTTTAGATATTGGATATTTTATGTTAAAGTTAGATTGAATGGCAAAATTATATAAACAAATTTTCTCTTTTTGCATTCTGTTTTGTGTATTGCTTTGAAGTATCTTACTTTTGAATACGTTTTTATGCATTTTTATTTATGTATTACTTTAAAAAAATTTCTTATAATTATATATGTTGTTGTATTAAAATGTTACGTATTTCTAGGGTGCACTTGAAATTACTGTCCCTGACGAGACATTTTTTTCCTTGTATAAACAAAAGGGATTATTTGGCCATGGAGGAATGCTATTTTGGTTCATTAGCTCAATTATTTTCAGTCTGGTATGATTTTTTGTGCAAATTTTTGCAGTATGTTTATATGATAATAATAATTATGGAATTACTACGCTTATAACCTTTTCTCGCGTTATTTATGGTTTAATTTTGAATTTAATATTAATAAATACAGTTTAATAAAAAATAAGTAAATTTAGTAACAGGATAAATTAAATTTCCTTTTCTTATACGAATTATTCAAAAGGAAAGAATTGCAAAAGTCAAAGAATTCGAACTCACGATAATGCCCTGTCTTCATGAATCAAACCACTGAGTGGTATCTCTTTTGTTATTATTATACCCGTGAACATGATAACTTGAGAAATGCTCCGAGATGAAATTTCTTAATACTAAATTTGCTGATTTGTACAGATTTTGAATGAAATCCTTTCCCATTGTTTTTATTTGTTTGTTTTTTCGAGTACAAGGAACAAAAGTTGTTTCGAGTACAACTTTTAAACGCAAAATGCTACATAGGTAAATTATGGCACACAGTTTTCGTATCTAAAGTATAAACTATAAAGTATCGTTTTAATATCAGTCTTGAACCAAACCCGCCAACAAGTTGATCATCTCTCGGTCTGTATGCATATAAACACAGTAACAAAAACTACCCTTAGATAAATGAAATTTGTTTTCTTGTTTCTAAAACTGTATTTCTCTCTTCTCTTTTAAATTTAATGTAGGAGGGGAGCAAAAAGCTTTTGGCTATTCTCTGATTCCTTTCCCACTTTCATTTTTTTTCTTTATATGTTGGGACTCTAAAAAGAAAAAAATGTCTGTGTACTCATGCCATTTACAGTCTGTCTTAAAGTCACGAATTTTTATGGTTGAGGGAAGGGGTATAACTTTAATTAGGAAATATGCGATGTGCTGTGTTGAGATTTCGCATGCATTTATTGCAGAGTGTATTTAAACCATTTTTTCAAATACATCAGTTATGCCCCATTTTTAACTTTTTATGTATAGATTGTGCATTAGTTATAAAACAACAATTGGATCTTCTAAAGATTTCAAAAAATTTCAAAGGTGAAATTATTTCTTCAGTAAATTGCTAATGTTTGTATGATTTATCTAACAAAGTATCTTGCTCTGCATTTGATAAACTAAGTGCAGGTATCAGAAAGGAAGAGTTACTGAAATACTTGCATTCCACAAGAGTAATATCTGACAATATTATGTTCTTTTCAAGTATTAATTGTCAGAAACTATTTTTAAAAAAGTTGAAGGGCACAATCAATTCAATATTGCATCAGTAAGATTTCTTTTTTTTTTCTCGCTAGTCAAGTGTGAAAAATGAATCATGTTCTGTGTTATACTATAAGGGATAAAAGACAGTATTAACATTCTATTCACAGTTTATAGACTTACTAGTCAAACCACCCGTACTTAATTTCTATAATTCAATGACAGCGAAATGAGATTGAATAAGTTTCTTAAATTCTTTATTTGAAGATAAGTTAAAAAAAAAAATAGTTTGAAAATTTTCATTCTTTTTTTGTCTGTGAATAAGCAACTATTGAAATAAGATTCAGCATTTATTAAAATATTGATGTGGGAAATTTGAATGACTAGCGATATCGTATGGAGGACCCGGGCGTGGACGCCTATAACCTCCATTCCTTCATGCTGCTTGACAGATGCATAACAAGGTATTCTTACATAATACAGAATTTGAATGAAGAACATCATGTTTCACAGCATATAATTTATGACCATTTAAAGCAACCTGACAAGAATTCACTCTGTAAACATTATTAAAGAATTGAGGAAGTTTGAAATATCTGCCCATTCAAAATATTGCTGTTAGTATGTAAAAATAACTGTTGGTAACTGACTTCCAATTCTTTCAATTTAGAAATTGTGATCAGCTGAGTCTTTTGTTGCTGTATATTTTCAGAGTAAATAATTCAAAAGTACTTCTATGAAACAAAATATATTTCATTGATTTAAATGTTAGAAATTTAATTCCCTAATTGAGTGTAACATAGCATTGTAAAGGTAGCACATGAGTTTAGAACATTATTTACCCTTCATATTGATTAAAAGCAAATGTTAGGAATTTAAACAGAATTACAATGCTACTTTTTATTTGTTGAATAATGAATGCTATGTTAAACTTCGGTACATTAACATCTTTGGCATTCTTATGAAATTTGTTGAGCTTATGGAATGGTAGAGGAGTTGATTTTCTTTGGTAAAAAATTAATTAAAATAAAGTGTTTTCTCCTAAACTTTTACTATGGTTGTAAAATGTATGCATCTATCAAATAAATTATCATTTTAGGATTATTTTTCTGCCACGCAGAGATTCAAACTTTGTTAACCTTTAGCATTGTCATTTTTCAAATTGTTTGAATTTTTATAATACCGTTGGTAACAAAAAATCCAAAAAGCAATATGGTAAATGTGAATTTTCTTTTATTATTCTATTATAACTACTTTGTGAATAAATATTTCACGTTAAATTCAGTAGTGGTTGCGATTGTAATTATGAAGATTTTGCCCTTTGTTGTTAGTATTCATCGTAAATTCTGCGTAGATATTTAGCGTCGCTTATCCTTCATTCCAGACATCTAATTTCTTTAGTTATAATTTTGTGTGGGCTTCAAGCATTATGCCTAATAATATTTTTCTCCATAGGTATATCTTACTGTTTTAATCCTTCCTTGGACAAGATTACGGGATAGACTTGCCCTACCAAGTAAGAAATATTTTATCACATATCTTTCCTTTTTTTTTGCTAAATATTTTTTTATGAATTGTATATATATTAGCTTAAACTTGTTTAATGATGTTTCCTGCATAAATTGATTTCAATTATTTAATCATTGCAGCCAAACCCTCTTTTTACTGGTACATACTATTCTTGGATCTGTTAAACATATTTCAAGCCATTGGAAGTGGGTTATTGTATTATAGGCAAGAACCTGGATTATGGTATGTATTCCATAAATCTCTGAATATTTATGCTATACTTTTATGCCTCAACTTCTTTCTAAATTTTTAATTGGAATATATTTTACAATTTTTGAAAAATTTGCTTATACTCTGTATTTTAATAGATGTTGCAGTCACTTTTGATAAATTAAGAAGTGCTGAATGGGTTTGTTCAGCTTTCTGCTATATTTATCATTTTGATTTTTTTGGAAGAATTTTACGGTCTGAATTCAGTGAAGGGTTTTATTTGATTTAATATCTTATTTTAAGAAGTCTTTTTTAACTGTATTTATTGTGAATCATGTTATAAACTCGTTTTATCTCTTTATAGTGTAGTTGATGTTACTGCCTATGTATATTTCACCATTTTTACACCCTTGGTTTACAGAACATTCCTGGCTGATTTTTTCAGGTACAGATTCAATTCATCATTTTTCATTTGTATTCAATGATAGTATATTTTAAAATGTGAAATATTTTAGTATTTAAATGATGTTTTTAAAATTGTGACTAATTTTTTGAACTACATTTTCCTCATTTTTCGATATCTGAGGGCGTTTAAATTTTTAAATTCATTTCAAATAATAATAATGTATGTGAATCTTAGAATTCTTTCCTGCTGAGAAAAATAATTGCAAAAAGAAAAGAAAAAAAACTTTTATACTATTTTGAACAGATAATCTGTCTATAAAAGTTTCTGAGTATTTAATATATGGTGTAATTTCTGATTATCATATGCAATAGTTATATTTAATAGAGCATCTGAAAAGTTCTGTTTTTCTTTAAAATATACCTCGTTTTGGGGCATTTTTTCCTTGTGTGTGGTATGTATTATTTGCTTAAGAAAACATAAAATCATTTACTTTTGAAAGGTAGATTTTGTTACGTAAGATTTATTGTTGATATAATCTTAGTAATAAAATCTAATGCTGTTGTTATATAAGTATAGATTTCAAGCAGATGTCATGAAAGTTGGCAATATCAGACGTGTTGATCTCTGTAAAATCAAGTCTACCTTGAACTGTTTGAATTCATAACAGAGGATTCGAATAATTCGATTATAACATCTGAATTTTTTATTCTTTTGTGTTGCTTTGTCATACCAAGTTCATCATTAGAAAAAATTTATATTTTCCCTCCATTCTAGAAAATATTAGTCTGATTTGATTTTGATCAGACATATATCTTATTTGATACTTGCTTGGTACTGTACAGGCAATTAACTGTTACTTATAATTTTTGTTATTTTATTAAGATACGTTTTTATCCTTTTTTTAAAAAGGGAATGGATATCTATGTTATAAATTGAAATTTGACATAAACATTGCTGCCGAAATAAATGCTTCAACTAAATTTCAGAAAAATATTTTTTAGTTATGATAGCTCTGCAGGTGTTTGCATGCTTTTATTTTCTAATTTATAAATTTCTGTGGTAAGATTTCCTCTCCCTGGGCCTAGATTTAACAAAATTATAATAATTAAATGATTTTAAAAACTGAATATTCTACCCAATCATGAGAAAGATGAAAGCTATCATATTATAAGTATAGATTAATTTTCGAAACTTTTTTTATTTTTTAATATTAACTATTTTGTACAGTTTATGGGAGCATCTTTCTTGTTCCTTATTTACTACTCACTATTTTATAATAAAATACTTAAATGCATGTTAAAATATTTTTTAGTTAAAGCCATGTATGTAATTAATTTTAATTAATTTTGTAGTGTCACTCAGCCCAGCATTATGTTTTCCTATAAAGCTCAAGTAGATGATGTAGTTGAAGATGATAATGTCAGCTTGCCACATCAACTCTCTTGTTCATCATTGAAAACAGATTCGGATTACATTTATCAGGTATGCATATTATTGATATTACGTTAAACTTTCAATTACGAATGGAGTTGGATAATGTTACAACCTCATAAAATCTGCAAGATGACTGAAAAAGAACTCAAATCAATATTTAAATACTCTTGAGAATTTTTTTTCATGATAGAGATCCTGCATATATAATTATGACTTAATGAATGATAAATTTCTGCACTCGTCATTTATTTGTTTTCTTTGAATAAAAAAAAAGTAATTTATTTTTGGAATTAAAAGGCACCTCTTTTTTTATTTGCATTTGAAGTTTTTTATAACAAGAATTTTGAGGTTTACAATCGAAGGTAATCAAAAATTTATCATGTTTAACATCCATATGTTCTTTACTATGTCTGACATTTTATTTCTGAAAAGGTCTTGATGAATCAGGAAGTCTTTAGTAAGAATTACTCTGGTTAAGAAAATATTGTCGAAGATGAGCCCAACATTCAAGCTTCCTATAATTGGCAGATAAGAGTGAAGTCCATGCTCAGTATTCGTCCATAAAGTAAAGCGACTAATATATAATATACGCATAAAATCAGGAATGAATTTTACTATTCCCTCTGTCTCTGAAATTTCCATGAGAATTTTGGAATAGAGTAACGAAGTCAGGTCTCGCCCTTGGGATAAGATGATAACAGCACGCATCTCTACGAAAAATTCGTCTGTATGGTCTTAGTGTTACTAATATGGATTAGGTGTCCTCACACTTGCATGACATGGATGTTTGAAGATAGAATGCAGCCACAAATATTACCTTCATTATCTGTACATAACTCATAATTAGTAGAGTTTAAAGTAGCTTCAGAACAAAACATTATTTTAATTATAATTAAGCTAAATCCCTAAAACATTTTGCCTTTTAATCTGTTTAAATTTGACATTAATGCATTACTATTGTATTGAAATAAGAAATTAGTGGTAGAATCACAAATAATTTTATTTTTTATCTTTCTCTAGAAAATGTGACTGTATTATTCTATTTTGAGTATCAGTATATGTGAACATATTTTTTGTCTTGGTCGCTTGTTTCACTGCCAAGTTTTCTTAAGGGAAAAAGAAGGATATTATACTTTTACTATATTTATAATTTTAATGTTATATAAAAATTGATATATCAACTTGAGTTTTTGTATTTTTCAGAACAATTCCTTGTATGATAGTACTCATTTTGATGCAGCTAATATCAACCCCCTATATATACATTCCCTTCAGTCTCCTGACAGTTTTAATGGATTTGAAGCTCCAAGTATGGCAGGTAGTATTAATTCCAGCCCGGCACCTCAACAACAATATCAACAAGTCCCTGCATCATCTAACGTTAAAAAAACATCGCCTTGAAGGTGTTAGATTCTTAATTGATTTAAATCATAATGTTTGCCTGGCGTCATTACACATTTAGCATGGTTTGTTCGTTAGCTTAGTCTTAATGTACCTCATATATATATGTGTGTGTTTATTAGGTAAAATTTGTTGCAACTTCTGTTTGTAAAGAATTATAAAATGTTTTTATTTATGCATTTTGACTATATTTCTCGCAAGTCGCCATGACATGAGTTTAGATATTTATTAACAAATGGCTTTAAAAGTGTAATATTTTCTTATATTTCATGTAGCTTTTCTTTAAAGGAAATTGCATGTTTTAATAGCAACTTTTTAATGTGATTTTTTTTTCTCCATGAAGATAATCAATTCATGAAATTTGCTAGTCATTTATATCTACACAAGCTTTTTATTAACTTTTTCATTGCTTTTTTTACATACTAAAATTATTAAAAAATCATTTAAAATAATGTTTTTTTTTCTTTTTTTAAAAAAATTTGTTATTCTTTTTGTTTCATTTTAAATGAAATCTCATTGCCTCAGTCTCTCAAAAACTCTCAAGCATGAGGGGTGAAATTATCTTTGTAATTATATTAATTTGCTTGTATGTAAATATTAAAGGAATTATGTATATATATGTATTCATCAAAATGTTAATATTTATTAGGGCAAATATGAAGAAAATTTTCCAGATGTATATAAAAGAAATCAACATTACTTAACACATCGGCATATTTTACCAAATCTATTTATAAATAACTTTCCATGAAAATCTATATGTCCAATTTTAAAACATTTATTTGAATCGATTGTTTTTTTTTAATTTAAAATAAAAACTTGTGTGTGAAATTTTTATTAATTTATCTTGATGAAAATTAAGTACTATTAAATATATGTGATACATACACTATTATTCAAAGTTAAAACTTGAATATATGGATATATGTTTTCAGTGATTAATGAAAATATTTGTTAGATATATGTAAATATTATATTTATTCATGCATATTCTTTTTATTTTGTTCCAAAGAAATTTGATACTACTTAAAAATATGTACATATCTTAACTACAACTTTGTTTTGATAAATGTTTTTATGTTTAATATTTATTTACATACAGATATTTTACTTTAAAGTTATCTGTATTGAATTGTACTGATTTAACTTGCACTATTATAGGTGGAATAAAGGTATTGATTTACGTTTCAATTCTTGTCTTGTGTTTATGATTTATTTTATACATTATATTTTCTGATGGCTCTTTTACTCTTCAGTATTTATTCATAACTTTCATTTTTTCACTTCCATCTTTATAATGAATTATACGATTATAAAGAGAAAAAAGTATTAAATAATTTGATTTTTCTCAACATGATGTGACATTTAATATTTTATTGTCTTTTGTAATATGCTGTCGCATTTATTACTAAATCTATAAATAAAATTTATTTGGGGAAGAAAGGAAGAACTCAAAGGAGTTATCTGATTTTGATTGCTTATTGTAATATATTTTAGACTTTTTATTGGTTGGTGATGAAGAATTTTTGTAACTGGTTATCTTTAAAAGTAATTTCCAGATTAGTCGGCATATTTGTTTGAAAAGGTATTGATTAATGCCCATAATTTCTGATTTAAATCTGAAATCAAATTCAAGCAGATTCGGCATTATAATATATAAATATATATTATATATATATATATATATATATATATATATATATATAATATAATATAATATAATATAATATAAAATATATCATTACTTCATTTTACTTGCTTTCAGCTGTCAAAAACTGTTAGGATTAGTCTCAGATTTTAATTTTCTTCTGGTTGGTATCATTTTCGCATGTTAAATTGAATTATGAGATTTGTCTGAAGATTTCTTATTGAGAAAATTTTTTGTTTTATCAGCCGCTTTTACTAATAAGCTTGTTATTCATGATTCTGTTTTTTTTTTAAAATCCTAGTTCTAAAATTGATATAGTATATTATTTAATAATTTTATAAGCCCAGACCTAGTTGCGCGTTTGATTGAATTCTTCATTTTTACTCTGGCATAGTTTTAGAATTCCAGCCTTAATTTTAATTCATTTTTTTATGGATTGTGCAGATCAAAATAAATGAAAAACTTATGATCGTTTGATATGTTATATGTGATGTTATGATAATGATATTATGTTTATAAAGATGTGAAAATTTATAGCAATAACCAGGATGTGTAGCAGGATGCTTAAATTTGCAAATCATTTTTAAGCATCCTTAAAGTTTTTTTTTTTTCAATAAGTGCAAAGAAAAAAAAAAGAAGCGCGAACACGTATTAAAATAAAATTAAATACCTTTTTCCCCCACCTCCACGTTCTTCAACAATGTGCATTATTGTTTATTGAAATATTGGGAAGATTAATTCGGAGAGGTAATAGAAAATGCTTACTGTATCATATTTGTTGCGTTCGAAAAACGTTTGATCATCAGTAGAAGCCAAAGATAGTGAAGAATTTGTTTTAGTTTTGTCTGGTTACTGTATGTTTAACTTTTTAATGCATTATTAAATAAAAATAAGTAGATTAGTTCTACGAATGTGAATATAGCAAGATGAATTCGGTGTCCCAAAGAGATATAAAAACAATTACAGTGAAGCCTATTTAGTTCGTTACAAATTTGATCATTGTTTTCGTTAATATTTCGTTTTAGAGCCATCTCTTGTTCAGCGTATTAAAAGGATTTACCATACTATGTATATAGAATTCTTATTCATTGCGTGAAATCCAAATGTTATGAAATTTTTAGCTAGAAGCCATAGATTATCAATTACCAAGATTTTTTGTAATACGACTGTTTTTAATGCCCTCGTCTGTTTGAAAATTTTTATTTGTTGGATCCTTTTCAACAAATTTTAATCTTTGTGTATATAAAAAAAATCTACTAGATCTAATATTAAAATTGCAAAAAAGAATTTCGGTACAAATATTTTTTCAATTATTATTCTTTAGGGTTCAGATTCTATTATACTTAAATTTTTGCATTTTCACTTGTAACTCATACAGGTATATCTATATATAATGTTTCGCATTGAAATCTCCCTACTCTTAGAGGTTTGTCCTAATTCAGTGATTCTCAACCTGTGGGGCGCGCCCCCCTAGGGGGGTGCGAGCACACTAATGGGGGTGCGCGAGAATATCCAAAAGAAAATAGTTATTTAAAAAAAATCGATTAAGTAACTGAAAGGAAAGAACACACACACACCTACAAAACAAAATACATTTCGACATATTTAATAATTAACTTATTAAATTAAAGAAACTTACTAAATTAAAAACAAATTTAATAATTATTAGTGACTTCCTTGGGCTTGTCTTGTAGAGCAAAGTTTTAGAAGGAGGGTTTAATATTAGAAATAGCCACTCTCAGTTCATTTTCTATAATTAGCTGAGATCTATATTTTGTCTCCAAAGAAGCCACAGCAGAAAATCCAGTTTCACAAAAGTAAGAGGTTGAAAATGGTAGTATAAGGAGAAATGCCCTTGTTTTTAGTGCAGAAAACTCCTCATCCACTCCTGCCCAAAATTCAAAGAGTGATTTATTACTAAATTGTCTTTTGGTTTCGCGCTTGCCGTGAAGTCTATGAAGGTTTCTTCCTCTTCAATTGAGAGTCCTTCGGGAGTATTTTGAAATGGATCCCTCACCCACTTGTAACTTGATATCAGTTTGTCGTCCGCGAGAAAGTGCTTTTTAAAATTCTTTGCTAGTATTGCTAAATGATTATCAATGGTTACAAAAACAACTTTTACATGTTGTTCTTCAGCCTTGTAAGTTTTAATACAATCATTAAAATTTGCAAACATTGTTAAGTTTTCTTGCTTTAAATTTCTACTCCACAATGCCAATTCCTTACAAAAAGCCTTAACTTTATCACTCGTATCCAATATATGTGTATTTGTTCCTTGCTGTTGAAGAATCGTTATTTAATTTTTCGAATATGTCTAACATCCAGCTAAATTTCAACACAAATAAACTATCGCGAAAATTCTCAGCTTCCGGTCTGTTTTCCTTTTCTAAGAAAACGGCGATTTCTTCTCATAATTCATAAACACGTTGCAAAAATTTCCATCGTGATAACCATCTTTCCTCGCAATAAAATAGTAACGCTGAATGTACTGCACCCATGTCTTTACAAAGTGCGGAAAAGATTCTTGATTTCAGGGGTCTCATTTTTATATAAGTTACTACGGTTACTACCGTAGTAAACACAATATTCACACCAGGATTCATTTCTTTGGAAGCCAAAGCTTCTCTGTGGATCATGCAATGTGTCCAGACGCACTGTGGAGATTTTTGTTTCACAAGTGCTTGAATACTTTGGAATCTCCCTGACTTAGAGCGAGCACCATCGGTGCATATTCCATTCTATGTTTCTATTCCATTCTATGCGCAATTTTTCCATTCTATGTTTACCTCGTCCATAAAATCATTTAAGATAGCAAATAATGCGAGTGCTGTTGCTTTGTGTTCTATTGGTTTGCAGAAAAGTAATTCTTCTACTACTGACAAATCATCCCAAAATCTAACATAGGCAATGAAATGAGTATCTTTATTACTATCTGTTGCCTCATTGAGTTGTTTTGAACACAATTTGTCACGTAACTTCGATAAAAGCTGACACTCTACATCTTCAGCTATATCAGTAATTCAACGTGTAACAGTATCATTTGAAAGAGGTATAGATTGCAAATTGTTTTGCAAAATTATCTCCAAACATAATTTCTACAATCTCAATGCGGCTGGCAAAATAATCTCTTCGCCAATGGGGTGAGGCGTTTTACATCTGGCTATTTTATATGAAGCATTTTAAGAGGCAATTAAAGCTTTTTCATTCACAGACAAAGTTTTTTTAAACAATGATTTTTGCTTTTCACATGATTTTAATTTTAATTCGAAGAATTCTCTGGGTTTGTTTAAGTACTCACAATGAAGCGTTTCCAAATGTCGTTTAAGTTTATTAGGTTTCATGCTGTCTGCCACCAACATTTTTGAGCAAATGATAGACAGGGGCCTTTCTTCTTCATTTACTTCAGTACTAGTGAACCTAAAATTTAAGTATTCTTCAGAATATTTTCTTGATTTTATTTTCGGAATCACGCTCGTCTGTGCACTTGTTGATGCTTGTCTATCGTCTAATGTTCGCTTATGCCCGCTTAAAAATGTATCCATGATTCTGCATAAGTCTGCTACCGTGAATATTTAATACGGTGAATTGCAATTACGCGAAAATATATATTACATACACATTCAGAATAGATTCAATAGCGATAGAAGGATCAACTCGAATGACATTGTCTGGAATTGAAATTGGCGTCAAAGAACTTTCTCCTTCTCCCTATGAGAAAACATTTGTTCACATCTGCGCACGCTCCTAACTTTTAAGCCGACCAGAAAATCGAAACTTCTAGCGAAACCGTGAGAATGCCCGACATGGCGGGACGCAAAAGCAATAAAAAGGCATAGGATTCTTGTTTTTTCAATGCTGAGGATTGGTGTTGCAAAATGCCAATAAATTTCCGTATTCTTGGTAATTTGTAAAGTTTAAAATTAAGGTTTTAGTGTAAGTTTAGTGCCAAAATGCTCAAAATACATTATTATTTTATGCGGTGGGGAGGGGGGGGGGCGCGATGAAAATTATGATTGAAAATTGGGCCGTGAATAATAAAAGGTTGAGAAACACTGTCCTAATTGACAAAACAACGCACAGTACAAGTAATTGAAGTTAGGAATGTGAAATGTGGCAGCAAGTTCCTTCTGGGATATTAGAAACTCACCAAGAGCATATTTTTGTGAATTTTAATTAGAAGTTTCATTAAAAAATAAAAACAGGATTTAAACATGTTTCAGCCATATCATCAAAGCATATTATTGAATAAAAAGTATTTTTACGCCGTTTTAAAGGTTAAAAAAGTTAGTTGCCATTCGCTTGAATGAATGGTTCCCCCTCCTTTTGCTTTTTTTTTTAGTCTTAGTAACTTTTTTAAGTAAATCTGTTACCCCAGAGATTCTCAACCTGTGGGGCGCGCCCCCCTAGGGGGGCGCGAGCACACTAATGGGGGGGCGCAAGCATATCCAAGAGAAAATGTTATTTAAAAAAATGATTAAGTGACTGAAAAGAAAGAACACATACACACATACAAAACAAAATACATTTAGACATATTTAACAATTAACTTATTAAATTAAAGCAACTTACTAAATTAAAAACAAATTTAATAATTATAAGTGACTTCCTTGGGCCTGTCTTGCAGAGCAAAGTTTTTCGAAGGAGGATTTAATATTAGAAATAGACACTCTGAGTTCTTTTTCTATATTTAGTGGAGATCTATATTTTGTCTTCAAAGAAGCCATGCCAGAAAATCCATTTTCATAAAGGTAAGATATTGAAAATGGTAGTAGAATGCAAAATGTCCTTGTTTTTAGAGCAGAAAACTCATCATCCACTCCTGCCCAAAATTCAAAGAGTAATTTATTACTAAATTGTCTTTTGGTTTCCCCGTTTGCCGTGAAGCCTATGAAGGTTTCTTCCTCTTCAATTGAGAGTCCTTCGGGAGTATTTTGAAATGGATCTCTCACTCACTTGTAACTTGATATCAGTTTGTCGTCAGCAAGAAAGTACTTTTTAAAATTCTTTGCTAGCATTGCTAAATGGTTTTCAATGGTTACAAAAATAACTTTTACTTGTTGTTCTTCAGCCTTGTAAGTTTTATTACAATCATCCAAATTTGCAAACGTTGTTAAGTTTTCTTACTTTAAATTTCTGCTTCACATTTCCAATTTCCTACAAAAAGCATCAACTTTATCACCCGTATCCATTATATGTGTATTTGCTCCTTGCAGTTGAAGATTCAAGTTATTTAATTTCTCAAATATGTCGACCATGTAGCTCAATTTCATCACAAATAAACTATCGCGAAAATTCTCAGCTTCCGATCTGTTTTCCTCTTCTAGGAAAAAGGCGATTTCTGTTCTTAATTCATAAACACGTTGCAAAAATTTCCCTCGTGATAACCAACTTGCCTCGCAATAAAATAGTAACGCTGAATGTACTGCACCCATGTCTTTACAAAGTGCGGAAAAGATTCTTGATTTCAGGGGTCTCATTTTTAAATAATTTACTACGGTTACAACCGTAGTTAACTCAGTATTCAAACTAAGACTCATTTCTTTGGAAGCCAAAACTTCTCTATGGATCATGCAATGTGTCCAGACGCACTGTGGCGATTTTTGTTTCACAAGTGCTTGAATACTTTGGAATCTTCCGGACATATAACGAGCACCATCGGTGCATATTTCCGACGCAATTTTCCCATTCTATGTTTGCCCCGTTCATAAAATCATTTAAGATAGCAAATAATGCGAGTGCTGTTGCTTTGAGTTCTATTGGTTTGCAGAAAAGTAATTCTACTGCTGACAAATCATCACAAAATCTAACATAGGCAATGAAGTTAGCATCTTTATTACTATCTGTTGCCTTATCAAGTAGTATTAAAAACAATTTGTCACGTAACTTCTACAAAAGCTGACACTCTATATTTTCAGCTATATCAGCAATTCGACGGGCAACAGTATCATTTGAAAGTATAGACTACAATTGTTTTGCAAAATTATTTCCAAACATAGTTTCTACATTCTCAATTTTGGCTGGCAAAATAAGCTCTTCACCAATGGTGTGAGGCTTTTTACATCTGGCTATTTTATATGAAACTTCGTAAGAGGCAATTAAAGCTTTTTTATTCACATACAAAGTTTTTTTAAACAATGATTTTTGTCTTCATATGATTTTAATTTTAATCGAATAATTCTCTGGGTTTGTTTACGTACTCACTATGAAGCGTTTCCAAATGTCGTTTAAGTTTATTCGATTTCATGCTGTCTGCCGCCAACGTTTTTGAGCAAATGATACAAAGGGGGCCTTTCTTCTTCATTTACTTCAGTACTAGTGAACCCAAAATTTAAGTATTCTTGAGAATATTTTTTTTTAATTTTATTTTCGGAACCATGCTTGTTTGTGTACTTGTTGATGCTTGTCTATCTTCTAATGCTTGCTTAAAAATTTATCCATGATTCTGCATAAGTCTGCTGCAGTGAATATTTATGAATTGGAATTACACGAAATGGAATTGGAATTACTCGAAAATATATATAACATACACATTCAGAATATATCCAATAGCGATAGAAGGATCGACGCGAATAAGATTGTCTGGAATTGAAATCTGCGTCATAGAACTTTCTTCTTCTCCCTATAAGAAAACATTAGTTCACATCTGCGCACGCTCCTAACTTAACTTTTAAGCTGACCAAACAAATTCCAGACAAATCGAAACTTCTCGCGAAACCGTGAGATTCCCGACATGGCGGGAAGCAAGAGCAATAAAAAGGCATAGGATTCTTGTTTTTTCAATGCTGAGGATCATTTTTGAAAAATGTCAATAAATTTCCGTATTCTTGGTGATTTGTAAAGTTTAAAATTAAGGTTGTAGTGTAGGTTCAGCGCCAAAATACTCAAAATACACTATTATTGTATACATTTTATTGTATGCGGTGAAAAGGGGGGGCGCGATGAAAATTATGATTGAAAATTGGGCCGTGAATACTAAAAGGTTGAGAAACACTGTGTTACCCGATTTGCAACAATGATTTTTTTAAAAATAAAATTCAAAATAAATTCATTTTTTATTGAATTTTGAGTCACATTAAATGTGTTAATGTTTTGATTTTAAAAAAAATTCTTTCTTTGCTTTTCCAAACTAGTTTAAAATTTTGAAGCAAAATTCAAACTTTTAAAATAATTCATTGAATACGATTCTTCACTTGACAAATATTGTTAAATTTTAAGGGAAAACAGTATTTAGTGTCACACTAGCTTCAAAAAATTCTTTAAAAAAGGCATTAAATGTTATTTCTTTTTATTTTCATTTTACTTGGTAGCTACACAGGTTTTTTTAAAAATGTTTGTGAATTTGTTTACATTATTTATGAAAAATAGGGATTGTGAAATCATTTTAATTTTTCCTAAAATTTGTCATCGCATTTTTCTTACTTTTTAAAACTAAAATAATAAATTTTATTTATTTTTGCATAGAAGTTAAAAGTTTTTTTTTTTTTAACTGTCAAACATTTAAGAAAAACCTTCAAATATATATCAGAAATAAGAAACCATAAAATGCTTTTTATTTTAGTCTGGCCATTTTTTAGCACTATTATTCTTTTCTATTAAAATATTTGATCTGAAAAATTCAGTTCGGACATTACCTTATTCTACTCTCAATTTCTGCTTGTTTTGCTAATCTTATGATGGGAGCCATCCTAGTATGCTCTTGGCTTTGACGGCGACAAGTAAAATGTTCTAAACTTCTAAATATGGCGAGTTAAGGCAGGAAGAAATTTTAATTTGAATCTCAGTCATGTTGAATTGCATATATATAAAAATCAGATACAAAGGTTTTGAACTTGCAATGCATCTTTCTTAGTGCCAATGAATAATCAGAAATGATTTATAATTCCAAATTAACTGGTAATTTTTTAAATTTAAATTAAAAAACGTTGAAGAAGAAATCTGATTTTTGTTGTTAATCATACAGAAAGGGATTTAATTTTTTGGTTATGATAAAACTATGATCATTTTTATGTTTTCGTCAAAACCAAATACGTTTTGCAGTAGATGCTCCTACAATGCTGCAGAAATAAGTATGAACATTATTATGTTATGACAAAAATAACTTAAAATTTTAAAAATACTCATTTGAAATTAAATAATTTTAAAAAGTTCAATAAAAACAAAGCTTTTTATAAAACAGAGAACATCCTATGCTTAGAAAATAAGTAGGCTCACATATGTACTTACGTAAAAAAAGGTGCTTAGTGTTTTTGAGTAAGATGCCTAAAAGTGGTTAATATTTGAATAATTTTCTCTCTACACACACTGATAACTTTTGATTTTATTAAAAAATTAGTGCTATAAAGATTTATTTTAATTTAAAATAGTTATATGTCATCTTCCCATACCTGCTGATTTTTCTTTTTCATTTGGATCAGGACCTGCTTTTGGGAATTCAACCCATGAGGTCTATGATTTATGTTATATCACCACATTATTGTATTATTAAATTTATAGCAATGACTTAATTGAAGAATTAATTTAATGTAAAACAAAATTATACTTCCTAATTAAAATAGTTTAATGAAATATTAAAATGCTTGATAAATATAAGGATTATTCTCCTCTTCCTATGGCTTAGAAATACGAACTTATGAAGAATATATAATTGTCATAAAATATGAGTAAACTGTCTTTTACGTAAAACCATCGATCACCAAGAATTATTAGAATTTTTGTAATCAGAAAAATTCCTCAAAATTTTATCGTTTTTCAAGCATCTGAAATATGTCACGAAAAAAATTATATAATAAGTTATTAATTTTTGTCTTGTATATTCAGAAAAATAATTGCTTAATTAAATTTTTTGCAAGTTAATTTTAATTTAAAAATCATTTCATTAATTGAAATTGGAGAAAACTTAACTTCAAAAATGTGTATGAAAGGTTTTACTAATCTTTAGTGATAAGAGTTAATTTTCAGAAAGTGCCATCATTTATTCAACAAGTTGTTGATGAAAACCACAATTTGCATTATTGAGGTGATGCCTCCTATTATCGTGGGTACTCTGAGTTCATCTAGTTAAATGTAAACATCTTCTCCTATCATCTTTTTTCTTAACACGTTTTTGACGAAACAGCATGCAAAAGCGGGTAGGGTTTTCAAATCCGAGAATAAACATTACCAATATAACTTTTTAGAAAACTGCGTGAAAGAAATCATTTGATTTCAATGACGAGGAACGAGTCGTGCGTAGGTATTTTTAAACTGCTGAACCCTATTTTTTAGTGTATTGTTTTAACTGCTAATTTATTTAATTTTATGCATTGTATTTAAATTTATCATCTATAATCTAATTTTATTTTCATTCATCTGTAGTCGATAAAATTCGATCTTTTGCGAGGAAAGAACTGAACGTCACTAGTTTGATCACAGTTCTGATAGCAGTAACATTTGCGCTCTTCCTTTCTGTATTTCTCCTTTGGGCATTTTATTGATCACAGTTTTGCTGAAATAGAAGCATCTCTGAATTGCTATTCCACGAACAAATTTTTTAAGAGTCCCCACAGCTTCACAACGAATAAGAAAATGTAATGATGAATGAAAATTTAATTTAAAGTGACTTTCTATTCAGAAACATTTAATATGTATCCATTGAAGACAGATAATTCAAATTAGACAAAATATCTCTTTGTCTTAGCGATAATCAATTTAGATTGTCATTAATTTTTGTTCGAAATTAGTTTCTTTTTCCCCGTTACCTGCTATATCTAAAATTTAGCAGGTGAAAGATACTTGTCAAACTCTAACTTCGATTGCCATTTAAATTCGTTTCATTTCTTTTGAAAGCTATCATCAGTTGCATTATCTTCCTTTTTTAATTTATCGTCATTAATCTACTACTTATGAAATAAGAAGTGAAAACGGGAGTGAAATGCTATTTTCCTTATTTTTCCATGATAAGGAATATTTATAGCCTTCCGACCAGTGACATTCCCAGTAGGGCTAGAGGCCTCAGAATCTATTGTGCATCGAATTTCCAACAACATAGGATGATTTCTGGGATGATTCATTTCTAATATAAGATTACACCCCCCCCCCCTTTTTTATTTTTCTTAAAAAATAACAAATAAGCACATGTAAATGAAATTCAGGGGAAAATAAGCCTTAATTTGGCATATATAATTACTTATAAATTAATCGTGTGTGTGCTCTATACAAAACTTGATAAAACAGGCCGTGATAAAATTATTTTGGCGATGCATCCATTTACTCAGCATGCTGGAATCTGCTAATTACTATCACATATATTGTTCTCACGGAGAAGTTTTATTTCAAGTTGTATATATTGCCATGCCTGGTTTCAGATGATAATTTATTCGCCACTTACAATTTCAAAACTTAAAGTTATGCATTGTTGAAAAATAATTTTTCCTCACTTGCTGTTGTGGATCTCTCCCCCCCCCCCTTCATTTTTTATTGTGAAATCAAATGTATTCGATAGAAGGAATAAAATACAATATATGGACTATCCTCCCTCTTTTACTTCTTAAAGGGTTTTTAAATATTGCATTTGCAAAACTTCAATTTAAGCTATTTTAAGAAAATTCCTATTGTGTATAAAAAACAAGATGGGGACCTTTCCATTGATGTTTTCTTCCAGAAGCATACTTTTAAGCTTTTTAAAATTTATATTAATATGCATATTCCACGTGATAGGTGTTTTAAAGAAGCAATAATTGTAGTAATAATAAAATTAAAGAATACTGCTATTAAACATGAAATTATTCGTCAAAATTGGGGCTATCAAAATTCCTATTAGGTATTAACTTTCAGCATGATGCAGGTGTTTCGGTATCATGTTTAAACACTGACAAATTTCTGTTTAGTTTATTTATCATTGAAATATGTCTCGGCATTGACACAACATGCCATTACATTATTCAGAAAAGTTGAGATATATAGATGGTTTTAATTTTTGATTTGGGAAGGCAACTTAAAAAATTTATTTTTATAAATAATCTTATAGAAAAAAATTACCTTTAAGAATGAATATTATTTCAAGAATTATGGAAGCGTTTCATTGAATAAATGAAAAAGCACCAAAAGCCATTAGTATATTTAAATTGATTGTAGAGGGTATGCAGAGAGCATTTATCATGGACAACATGATGATTAGTTGTACAGCGTGGTGTTGACCGACGAAGTCCATTTCACAATCCTAAGGCCTGTCGATTCCTACAACTGAAGAATTTGGGCTACCGAAAATGCTAGAACTGTCGTAGAAACCCCATTGTATGTCAAGAAAATCGTGTTGTGTTGTGGATTTAACACATTTATCATGATCAGATCCTGTTCTTTTTCTTTTTTTTCTGTAAATAGTTTGGGACTTTAAGAAGAGGTAAACATTTCAAAGTGAATAAATAGAGTAAATCAAAAACTTCTAACAAAAGTCCTGTTCAACAATCATTTCTGTAGCTCCTAGCAGTAGTTCTATTAACTTAATTACCTATGACCTAGACAATAACATAAATATAAATTCTTGGGTAAAATACTGACGGTACTTAAGGGTAGAAACACAATCTTGTTGAAAATCTTGCTGTACTGCTTTCACGAAAAACTACCAAAGTTTTTATGATTTTTATGCGAAATTTTCCATAGCGGAATCAATACTTTTCCCGAGGAATTCGGCTTTAAGAATTGCATTGTGGCCGCATATTTGTTTACTGCTGCAAATTGGCCTTTGATGGAAATAGCCTAAAGTGCAACCCAATTCGTAGCAGCAATGAATTGGGTGTACTTTTCGTCTTTTGTTTAACTTATGCTGAACTATTAAAAAAAATTGCCTTAAGGATTCTCTTAGGTAAGAGTTTTCAACGTTTAATTTTAATAATTCGTTAAGATAATAAATTGAATGTAAAATAATCAAACAGGGTTTTTTTAAAAATAAAATTCATTGTTTTACAGTGCCAACTGTTTTTCGAAAGAGCAAAAAAATTTTAAAATCATATTCAAGGTAATTAATCCGTTGTAATTGATACTTTCTTAGTAAAAGCACTCCGCTAAAAAGTATATAAAAAACAAAAACTATTTTGTTAAAATATGCTATTAAATAATACTTTTTGTTTTTTAAAAGATCTATTTTATGAAAATAATGCTTTAGACTTGCCAGTTTAAGTATTGTGCACACATTCTCTCTCTATTATTATTACGTTTCTTCTCGTTTATGATTCTCAAAAGTAATTGAACAGCTGAATTTCAGCTAATGTGAAATTTAAAATATAATAAAAATTTGTAATTAGAAAGTAATAATCAAAACTAATGTTTTTCCTATATTTCACAACAATTAATTTTAAAACTGGAGCAGAAGAATAGAATACAAGTCAGTGAAACAGAATGAGGCTTATAAGCAAGTTAACCACTTTAATCAAAAATTAAACGATTACATACTCAGAAAAAGACAAAGTCATATTGAATAAATGCAGTGAAAAATCTATATTACATATTTAAGATTTTATATCATAATATGTTTAAAAGTCACCACTAAAAATGCTTAAATTTCCATTCATTGATTGAATACATAATTAAAATTTCGATTTGAAGTGCCTATTGTATTATGCGTGGTATTATAGTCAATATAGGTCAATAGGTGGTATATAGGTCAATTTGATCCACCTTTCAAAGTATAGGTGGATCAAAATTGATACTCTCGCTTCAATGTCCTCTTCTACACGGTATCAAGACGGATCAACAGATGCACACATCGGGTTATTATTAGCTGTAAGTAACTGTCTTTTGCAACCATCTTGGCTGCCGGAGCTGTAGAATTTTCGGATATAAGAAAATTTACAAAGTAATTTTAAATGTTTAAATATATATATTCAAATATATATAATTAAATATATATATACTTTGTATTTTGTTGCAAGATGCAAATATTCTATAGCACGAAAAAGAAGGGTAAAATTATAAAACACTTTAAATCTTTTAACATATATTAAACCATGATCAGAATTTTAAATTATTTGCATTTTATTCATCGTAGGAAAGTTCGAATAGAATTTTTAATTTAAATCTCCAAATTTCTTTTAACAAATTAATTGGGAAAATTTTTGTGATGCTTTTATCGTGTGTCATAGCATAACATAAATCTATTGTTCCGATATTTCGTTGCTAGTCACCGGTTACTTTATATATTGATTTTCAAGAATTCGAATAATACATTACAAAGGAATTTCAAACAATTGTTGAGAAGACTGAAAAGCAGAAAAGAAATGTTTATGTTTTAGTTTTAATACATTACATTCTATTTTCAATTTTGTGCTTTCTGTGTAAAGTAGGAAGAGGATAATAATAAAAAAAAAAAACTTAAGTTTTTGTTTTCAGAGAAATGTCGATGTCTCTACATTAAGTGGCTGTTTATGATTTATGCACACATAAATTTTAAAATTAGTTTAGATGTGGTTGAAATTAATTTTTTAAGGAGTTTATCATAAATATAAATGAAGTGGCAATCAAATGTAACCATCTTCTTTTACTTATATTATGCAAGATGATGAGCTCCTCTTAATATCTTTATGAAATAAATGCTTTAAAATAGTTCCTAAAAATAAAAATTAATTTATAAATTGCCTTCTGAATTTGGAAGATAAATTTAAAAGGAAAAAGCATCACTTAAGCATTTAGGGTTTTTTTTTTTTGGTCTTAAACAATATAATTGATGTTATTAAATTTATATAGAGAAGATGATGCAACTTTTAAAAGTAAAATTCCAATAAGAAATTCATGATTATCCAAAAATAATAAATAATAGAGAATCTTAAAGGGGGGGGGGATTTGATTCTAAATGGTTGCTTGCATGCAATGAAACAATTCTCGGATTTAGTTAAACTGCTCCAAAGACAATTTCAGAGGTCACGGTGGCCTGATGGTAAGGTCTCGGTTTCAGGTTCGAGGCTCACTTCCACCGAAGAACCGTTCGTGTGAAGGGGCCTCTTTCACGTTAAGTCCGTCAGGCCAAACGTCCTCCCGCTGGTGTGGAGAGAGGGTTACCAGTTCAGGTGTCGTTCTCGTCATCTGACCTTGGTTTAAAATTACGAGTTCCGTCCCCAAATAACCCTAGTGTTGCTTTACAACGGGAAGTTAATATAACTAAACTAAATCAAAGACAATTTCAAACTATGTCATTGATACATATCCACAATAGATGGTTATTTCTGATGACAATAGGATGTTTATAATACATTTAGTTATTATTTGGATTTATATATTATTTTTTAATAAGCATATATATATGCCATAAATTGCCTAAAGCAACTTCTGTCTTTTATTAATATTATACTCACGTTACAAGCGATGCTTTATTTTTGATTTTTAATGTAAACTGAATTTAAAGTTATAAATAGACAGTTTTGTAGTGACATTTAAAATTTATATGGATTCAAATTAATTTTTTCATATTCATTTAAAATTATTACAATTTTTAAATTTTTTTTTTCAAATGTTTCACATTTTGGGATCCTATAATAATAGTCCTAGTCTTTCACAATGAAACAAGGAAACTAATCAATCAAATCTCTTAATGAATTTTTAAATCAATCTAATTTTTATAGAAGTTCTTTAGTTATTTTTGATGGATAAATGAGATATATTATTTTATGCAGATTTATAGTAAATTTTTATCTTGCAGAAAACCAATGGCAGTATAATTTCAGTTCTTGATGAATTCTAATGTATTTACTTTTATTCTATAAAGTAACAAATTTTTTACTTATTAAAAATGAAAAGAAGTTGCATTTTTAAAATACTTCTTCCTAGAATTGCTTTTTAAATTTTCTTGTTATTATATAGTAATTGAAGTTAAAACCTGTTGTTAGAACTTTTTTTAAATACTGAACATCAATCTATATAAATAAATATAAATGTTTGTCTGTATGTCTCTTATGCGCTGCCGTACCGCTCATCCGATTTCGTTATAACTCGGACAACTTATTGCTTGCACTTACGCGAAAGTCATAGGCATAACACAATCATTTAAAGTATGAAAAATATTTTCACATCTGTTTACCGCATCTATTAACCATGGATTAACCACTAAATAACTTGTCAAGGAGATCCAACAGATTCAGTAAAGATAGTAAATCAAGATAGTGGTTAATATTTCGTAGCTGTTTTACGTAAATGAAATCTAAGTCTTTCTCAGAGGTAATAGTTTTAGTACAGAGTGTATGAGAAAATTTTAGGGGAAACAATCCTAGAGGTTTGAAATTTTAACTCAACTTTTGATAAAATTTTAGCGTTTTTTGAGGTAACTTCAAGCACAAATAATTTTGTATCATATTAATTTTCAAAAAATTGTCTTTTCAGCTATATTAAGGATTTCAAGGTATAAATATATTTTCTATGTTGAATCAATTTTAAAGCAAGATATTTCAATCCAATTTTATAACATTAAACTTGAGAATTCTGAAAGAATATTAAACTAATCACGAGATACAATAAATAGTTACTTTCATGACCATTATGAAAGAACACCAGGCTTTACAATTCTAAAAATATCCATAAATCTAATTCATAAAAATGAATATTTGTTGTTAGAATAGAATAATAAAAATAGAACAAATACTATTTATGCTTCTCCTTTATATATCCTTCAATTTCAATTAATGTATTCTTTACCGACAAGAAAATAAATAACATTCTTAACTAAACAAGATAATTATTTAAAATTCCAAACGATATTTCCAAGATTATTTCTACTGCGGCAGCTCGTTGAAAATAGAAACCAAAAGTTTTATATGAACTTAATTCTCAAACGATTTTAATAGGGAAGTAACCTTATGTATTCTTATAACCATTCGAGAAAGAGAAACTTTTATAATGTTTTTCTTTATGCAAAACCTCTGTTTTTGTTTAATGAAGAAGCATTTTGTTATTCATGAAAACATATTATTTTGTGAATGTAAAATAAATATTTATATGAATGAATAATATTATGCACACTGCTGCCTCTTCCGTAATTCTTATTGGGAAATTCAATCTTCCAATGCATCACTGAATACATAGAGACTGTGAAATACTTTTATCAACCTGTCATTCCGACAGATGGCGTGTAATTGATCCGCCATCTGTTGGTTAAAATTGATTGGCGTAACTTCAAAACAAGATGTGCAAACCTTTACACGCAATAACATTTAGCTTAGTATAAGGACTATTTACGATATTTTATACATTTTATGTCAACGCAAAATTGATGAGTTTGAAAAAAAATGCGTAAAACAATGTAAATACTTATTTTAAATAATTTCATATATGATTTTTGAACACTAATGGCAAGTTACGAACGAAAAATTAAATTAACATATTCAGTCTATATGAATTATTCTCATTTCTTTCAATAAAAGATTTATTTTATACAGTTTTTGTTATCAGATTTTAAACAATGATTTTATTTTTGATACAATTTAGTATGACTTAAAAGCCAAAAAGCCAAAAAAAAAGTGACCCTTAGCCCAAAAAAGGGTCATGATTTTGGCTCTTGGTGGACACGACCTGTTGCTCTACGAGGGGAGAGATACCCTAGTGGCACAAAAATTGTGTACAATATTGTTTGACATTGATCTATAATCGCAATATTGTTTAATATCATATAACATCGCATAATATTGTACAATATGGTGCGACAACCTGTACTACCTGGGTATAACGATGAACATCTTAAATTTCCGCTTGATCTTTATTTATCTTTTAGATGAATATCTTGCTATGTGAAAGGATATAAAAATATTGTCAAAATCTGTAGAAGAATAGTTTTTCTTCTATGTAGCTTATTACTATGACTGTTCACATTTTTTAGCTCTTATTCAGAATACATCACCCCTGATAAAATTTGTCTGAATTCTGCCTCCTTAACTAAATTTACCTTACATTTTTTTTCAGGCAAAAATGAAACTCAGATTAAGATTTTGTGATCAAATTACAAATATTCGTATCCAGTTATGATAATATGCCTTATTTGTATATAGCAGGATCTTTTCTAAAATAACATTTAAAAGAATTTTCTTACTACATAGGGTATTTACCCATGAAGGTACAGAAATTGTATGAGGTCAGTAGCCTCTTTCCAATGGCGGAACGTGCCTCGTATGGGATGGGTTGTACCGCAGCCGGCAATGGTTGTTAGGTTTCAACCTCAGTTCCAGTCAATGCTGCCGTGGTACCCATTCATTCAGGTTTTTTAGGGTACTTTAGGGCGGATCGAAGTAGCTGCCTACGTTTACACATAATTAGTTTAATTTAGTTTAGTTATATTAGCATCCCGTTGTGAAGCAACACTAGGGCTAATTTGGGACGAACCTCGTCATTTTGAACCACGGTCAGGTGACGAGAACGACACCTGAACTGGCATCCCCCTCTCCACACCAGCAGGAGGACAATTGGCCTGACAGATTTAACATGCAAGAGACCCCCTTGCACGACAGTTCTTCGGTGGAATCGAGTCTCAAACCTGAAACCCTCCGGTTCCGAAGCCGAAACTTTACCACAGGCCACCGTGGTCCCATGATTACACATAATCATGCACGGTTTTATCGGGCATGCAAAATATACATGCGTATAGGCAGTCGAACATTCAGTTTTCATATTTCACATTCAATAAAGTATGGAACTTATCCTTCCCCAATGGTACCTTAAAAAACGGATAAATCAAAACATGTGAATTTAGGTAATTCAGATACTCACCACATGAGTCAAAAGTTTTAGAAGTGTTCAGTATTTCTTTTTACAATCTTTCTTTTTGTTAATAGCCTTTAAGCGAAGCATATCCACCTGCGTACTTTTTCTTAAGAAATTTACTAGTTAATTAATTAAATTTATTGCAAATTAGCTAAATGCCCAAATTAAGTTTTACTCTACGTACCGTACAATGAAATGTTTTCTACTTTTTCTCCTTTTAACGAAATTTTTAATTTTGAACAAACTGGTTTATAAAAATGAGTGGATGAATTCTAGCAGGGTTGAGGCATATGTGTCACTAGGGCTACATCGCATTGTTTTAGATGGTATAATTTTTATACAAAAGGTTTGTGGCTGCAAAGCATTCTTAGCACTTTTATGCACAACATTCTTACTACTATTTGTAATAAAATCATGTTTTAAATGTTGTGTATTACCAATATTTTCAATTATTTATATTGCATATATATAAATATTGATTATAGCTAAAGCTAGTTATTTCAGGCCTTTTTTGTCTGAACAGTTAATCAATTACCTACAGGTATAAATGAATGTTTGAAAGGATGTAGAATGTTTCAATATAAATGAATATTTGAAAGCATGTAGAATGGATCAACTCAGTTAGTTAATTTCCCCTTTTAGTTCTTTTCTTTTTCTTTAATTGTCTTATGTAAGAGCTATTATGCTGACCACACTGCGCCAAGTTAAACTATAAAATTAGGAGCAAAAAGGTTAAAAGTATATCTTTTGCAAATCAACGAGAAAATTGTCTGCTAAAATTGAACAGTTTTTATATAAACAAATAAAATTGACCGAAAAACAAATTAGCATATGGATTTTTATAAGTAACTAGATAAGGCAATGGTAAAGTCTTGGAAAAAAGTATATAGAAAAATGACAAATACAGTTGTATTGTTAATTTAAGGTGTCCTGTTTAACTTTTTGTTTCAATCTTCATAATTCAGATAAGTTAGAGACCTTAATTATCAACTTTCTTAGCTATTGCTTTAATAAGAGAACTAATACACATGTCATTTGTATAAAATAATTTGCATCTATTATATAGTCGATTATCCAAAATAAACTAAATTACAGCATATAATTTAAACCTTCTTCAATTTCTTTCCATTTTTCTTTACGAGCAAAGCATTTTTCCTATCAAAAAATGCTCCTTAGACACTATTTCCAGATTCTAAAAATGATTGAAACAAAGCTCAGTTTATGTTATGATTATGCTTTCTTTATCAAATGCGAAAATAAAGACACAACAAAACGAAAAGTATTGAAAGTCAACTTTTTATTTTTTAATACTTTTAGGAACATATTTAGCATACTTTTTAATTCTTTTACTAAATATAGCATCAAGATAAAAAGGAAAAAAATCAGGAATAATCTATATAAAAAACTTTTCTTTTACTTTCCTTTTGTCGCATGATTCGTGCTATCATTTGTTTCATGTCACATTTTTATCATACTATTCCATGACAATCACTCGAGTTAACTCCTCAGGAAATCATAACTTTATCCTCTAAAGCCGCTGTCTGTGTGATCCGTCGACAGCTTCTTCAAATTTTGAAGAGGAAGAAACCTCATTCGTTTTTTCGGATTTTTGCTATTTTGGAGTGGTTCCTTAATAACTTTTTTGATGTTTTTCTAGAAATTGAGTGTTTTTCATGTGATAGTGCCTTGTTATTTTTTTTCTTTCCTATGTACTTTGTAAGAGAGTTTTAGAAATGAAATTTGTTAACAAGAACAACATGCTTATAAGCAAGGAAGCTATAGTGAGTATTGGACGAATGTCTTATGGATTGTGAGACAGAGGTAAAAATAGAAATTTGAAGAAACTAACTCTTGATTTAAGTGAGTGTTTACTAAAAAAAAAAACTATTCCTATACTTTTAGTTTATGTATATTGATTATCTAAGTCAGAATAAAAGAAAATGACAAAAGAATTGAGCTTGTATACTGCTATCAATAGTTGTAAGAACACCAGAACAGGGTACAGAACCATGCCATATTTTAAAATGATTTTATTAATTCTAATATTTAAACCGATATACGAAATATAAAATTTATTTCACTGATATTTTTTTCTAATTTTAATTATCTCTGTTGAAATGAATTTGCTTTTAATCTTAGTTTCACTATCTATTTCTAAGTAAAATTCAGTTCTTCAGAACTGTTTGTTTGTTGCTGTTTCTCTTGAATCACAGATTCGTGATGTTATTCGAAATGTACATCTCTGAGAAAGCATTTGGACTGAAAGACAGAGTGCCACTTGTATTAAAACCTGCATTATCTAATTTTATTGCAACGCTTCTTTCCTAGATCATTCCTATCAATTTGACAAACTATTAGAACGAGGAATGGTTGTATAACCAGTTAAATTTTCTTTTGAATATTTTCCTAAATGTTTTGCCTCGGACTGAAGAAGCAAACTAAAGAGGCAGAATTTCCGTCTCTTTCGTTTGCTTCTTCAGAACTGATATGACTGGCTTACCAGTCATACCAATATGAGTGCGTTTATGTTGTGATTATCTAGGATGAAGGTCACAGAATCTTGCTGCTTCTTGAATTATGCTGTTGTTATTACGCAAAAAAAATGTTTAATTTTCGTAATAACTTTTTTTTACGTTAATGGAGCTTAGAAAAAAAACAGTCACAATGTAAAATCTGTTTTCATCAATTCAGGTATATAATAGTTGGACATAGATAGTGAAACGAAGATTAAAAGCAAATTCATTTCAACAGAGATAATTAAAATTATTAAAAAAATTAGGAAAAAAATATAAATGAAATAAATTTTACGTTTCATAAATTGGTTTAAATATTAGCATTAATAAAATCGTTTTAAAAGATGTCATGGCTCATAGATGTACCAAATTTTGGTGTTCGTACAAATATTGATAGCAATACACAACCTCAATTTTTTTGTCATTTTCTTTTGTTCTGACTTAGATAATCAATATGCATAAACTAGAAGTGTAGGGATAGTTTTTCTTTCTGTAAACGCTCACTTAAACCAATCAAGTGTTAGTTTCTTCAAATTTTTATTTTTTTATTTTAAAAACAGTCGATCATTTCATTACTTCTGAAACATCCTGTATGCATATTGTCTCAAGTGAAATCCAGACCCCGCCCCTAAAAAAATTGGAAATGAAAATGGGAAAAGAAGGGAAATTCTATTCTAAAACACAAAATTTCAGCTGATATTTCGCTTAATGCTGAATCTTAGAAGCAATACGTTTCAATTACAGCTTCGGCGCAGCATATCCTAGAAAAGGATCTTGCGCCAGAAAATTACCATATCCTATACTATCAATTACAGCTTACTTGCTTATGAATTTTTCACCAAGTTTTCGAAGAAAATCGAAAATTAAAGCTGTTTAACTGTATTATTTCTATCAGGGTTTTTGAAGTTCCTTTCTTTGTTAAAAACTTGTCTAATTTAATTTTATATAGTTTAATAAAATTAAACAGTTTAATTAATAATTCCTCCTTTAATTTTATAAGCTTTTTTTTTCTCAATTGCGGTTTTAAATATTCTGTGCAAAGAAAATGAAGGGTAAAAATTTACCCTTCATTTTTTTCACTGAATATTTAGAACCTCAATTTAGCTTCATAAAATGCTTTTGAAAAAATTAAGCAAAAATATCAGTAATTTGTTTAAGTAGAAACCTTTTTCGGGCGTCTTGTCATAGGGAGAGCGCGTCTTCTCCGTGATCTGGGCGTCCCAGGTTTTAGTCCCGGTTCTGGCGGGGTTGTTCTTCGGTGTTTTATCTGTGAGGTGTTTGAACGTGCCACCCTGTGAAAAGAGGTTGTGCAAGTGAATGTGGCCCTTGAAGTTACTATGTCGCTCTCCTGGCCCTAGTTGACATTACTGAAAAACAAGAGACGCTTACTCAGCTTAAATCGCTGACAGATTACTGTCATCTGGCTTATAAAGTGGCATAAGTCATAGTAATAGAAGCATTTGTAATTTGACATCATATTTATACGAACCTATCGTTGAAGTATCAGTCTTTGTATATAATTTTCTATTATAAGTCCTTCAATTATGCATTCTATAATAAGTATTTTCAACCTCGATTTTATAAAGTTTAATCCATATCCAGATTTTCAATCTCGATTTAAAATTTATATGAATAAAAATGAATGGTTGTTTGTATGTCTCTTATGCGCTGCTGTGTCGCTCATCCGATTGCGATAAAACTTTGAATACAAATTACTTGCACTTACGGGATGATTATAGGCATAATACAATTATCTAAAGTATTAAAAATATTTTCACATCTATTTACCGCATCTATTACTCATGGATTAATCATGAAATAACTCGCCAAGGAGACACAACAAATTCGGTAAATATGCTAAATTCAAGCCAGACGTTAATATTTCGAAGCTATTGTACGTAAATGATATGTAAGTCTTTTTCAGAGGTAATAGTTTTATATTAAAGATTGTGCGTGAAAGTTTTAGTGGAACCAATACTGTAAGTTTGAAATTTTAACTAAACAATTAATAAAATTTTAGCAGTTTTTTGCAGTAACTTCCGAAAATATTATAGTATAAATAATTTTTCACCATCTTAGTTTTCAAAAACTATTTCAACTATATTAAAGATTTTACTGTGTAAATATATTTTCTATGTTTAATCAATTTTAAAAGAAATTATTTTAATCATATTTTCTAATATTAAACTTGATAATACTGAACGAATATTAAACTATTTATTGTATCATGAAATACAATAAATAGTTTCTTTCATTACCATTCCGAAAGAACACCAAACTTTATAATTATAAAAAAGTACATAAATCTAATATATAAAAATTAATATTTGTTTGTAGAATAGAGTAATAAAAATAGAATAAATACTATCTAGGCTTCATCTTTATAAACTCTTCAATTTCAATGAATGTATTCATTGTCGATGAGAAAATAAATATTCTTCCTATCATTCTGAATTAAACAAGATAATTATTTTAAATTCCAAACGATGTTTCCAAGATTATTTCTTCTGCGGCAGTAACGCGCCGAGTACTAGCTTGTAATTAATATATATCAAGCTCTGATTTCTATCAGAGAATTTGTCAGTCATCTTATGGAATTATTAGACTTGATAAGAAAAAACAAAAAAAAGAAAAAAAAATTTAGAAACTTATTTTGTCCTTCCTTCCTGATCTTTTTCCTTGACTAGCTATTTTGAAACTTGTAGTTGGTTTCTTCAAAGGAACTCTGTCTATGCTAAATAAACAGTTTTACACACAATTTCATTCCCGACGATTGCTGACTTTACACCATCTTTCGATAAACCTAGTATGCTGATCAAAAATCGCTTAGTCAGAAATTCCATATTAATATGAGCGTGAGAAGTAATCATTTTCAAGATTTGTTCTTTCCTGGTAATTCGCTGTAATATGGCTAAATAAATCAAATTATAAATGTATGAATTCGAAATTGGGCCGATTATTGCTGATGTTAGAGAAAGAATCATTTTCAAGATGGAGTAAGATTTTTTTCGTTGTTGTTACAATAAGCACTAAGCAATGTATTGGTTTGAAAGAATGAAAATTCAGGCATGTGAATCGAAAATTGAATTTTTTTTTTCTTGCTTGACAGACGGAATTTCACGCGTTTTCAAAGATTTATCAAAGCTTATTTCCTTCTTCTTTCTTTGTTGAATCATCCAGTTTCTAGACAAATATTCCATTTATCACGATTGCATGATTCGTAAATCGCTTAGAACTACAAATCAGAATCATGAACATTCTATTTTTCTATGTAAATTTTTTTTATATATAAAATCACATGTAAGCAGATTGTGTATAAAAGGCATTTATACAAGTAAATCAAAGATATTAAATGTTTTAGAGATATCCCGAAAGAATAATGCAAATTGTTCTTATATCTTAATTATTATTAGAATAATTCTAGTTTTGTCAAATTTATTCATGTTTTATTTTTTCACGGTGTGTCCTGCAAATGCTTCATCAATGCAAAGCACGAAGTGGCAAATGTAGAATTTTATCTGTTTTTCTTTTCCCTAACGTTTATTTTTTTCTTTGACGTATGATAGGTTTAATTGATAAATTGATTTGTTGTTGATTTTTATATTTTTGAAGCTTATTTCTCTTTAGAAATACCAAACAATTTTCAATGAATTTTTGTAAAATGATTGAAAATCATAAACATCAATTTCTGATATCAGACTTATTTTCGCTTATATAAATTGCAATCAAAATATTCATCATAAAGCCTTAAGCAGCAGAAATTGCAGATTTTTCATTTTTCTGAATTTATTTGTTGCTTTTTGTTCCAATTAAAACCGTTATACAGATGGATAAAGAATCAAAAAAGAAAACATCAACATTAAACTAATCATTCGATTTCGCTCCTCTTGATACGATATAGGACTTGCAGCTCTAAAATAAATACTTAAAAGTTAATATTATTTGTTTCGGTTATTTGAAATTTTTCTGGATCTTCCAGACGAAGGAATGATCGGTAATGGTTATTTGCAATTTTTCTTGATCTTCCAGACGAAGGAATGATCATTAATTCTTTTCTTTTTAATTTTTAATTTCTAGTTTTCAGTTACTTTTTACTTTTAACCTTTGGGAGTAGTTAAGGCCTATTCAAAAAACTTCTGTTCTCTAATGATTAATCCAGATTTACTTCAAAATATTTCAAAGGACTTCTGAGATTGTTAACTTTTCTGTCAAAAAATGAAAGCAGAAAATGGTAAAAAAAAGGTTAGAAAGCGAATTTTCCTTAAGCTATACTTTCTGAAAAAGAGCAAAATTTATTATTTTTAGAATAATGCCTTATAAAAGGGTGAGTTATATAGATGTATTATCACAAGTCAATTAGTGTAGACATTCATGCAAAGAAATTACCCCGTGTGGACGAATTTATTTAAGTTCAAACACATCCCCCAAATATGACTGCAGATATTGCTCCTGATTATTTATTTACTTATTAATGATTATGATGATGCCAGTGTTACCACGGAAAGGGATGCAGTAACTTCTGAGGATAAAAACCTCTGAGAATCTGAAGGTAGAAGTCTGATTTGTATCTCAATATTTATTTATTTATTACTATTTTTGCAAACTGTCGATTTCCCTGCTCATATACAAACGAATTATTCATTCTCGAATTCTGAAAACCTCCACGCTTTTGCGCATGCGTCAGAAGGAGTTTATTTTGTTAAAAAAGGGGATGGGAAGAAAGATGGAAAGGACGATTATATTATTGGTCATTTTAAGAGCCCCAATGAACTTAAAAAATACATGGCTGGGATGAAAGGTGATGCTGATAAAAATGTACAAGAAATAATCCCAATGGTAAATTATGTTTCAAAAATATGTATTATATTACACAAAAGATGAATTGAACGAAAAGGATTTTTTTCTTTTGCTTTCTTGTTGTTTCCATAGGTTTTTTTACAAGATATATTTTCTATAATTTATCCTTCTGAGCAGAATTTTAAAATTACATCTTTTAGCATTAATGCACATTTATATTTATATTTATTATTTTAATGGACATTATTTATTTATATTTATTTATTATGACTTTTGCATTAGTTAATGCAGCAAAAGTCGTGTATGATTCAGTATGATAAGAAGTCATGATTAGTTAATGCAGTAGAAAAGAGAAAGAAACTGCCGTTGAGTGAATTATCTTTCTTTGTAAATAGCAAAGGATGGAAAGGATTTATGTTTTCTCATTTACACACACACACACACACAAAAAAAAAAAAGGAAAAAATCATGGTATTGAAAATTTTCAGATTTCTCTGTGTCCAATAAAGTATTATTTGAAATTATTTTATCTGTCTACGAATACGATCACTCAGAGAAAGCAAAAGCTGTATGAATGAAATTAGATGGCATTTATACTAAAATTGCAGGTTTACAAAATTTAGAAGAAATCCGTTGCCAAGAAGTGTCTCTTTATATCCATTCGTACGCTTGTTAATATAATACCTCAAAAACGCAAAAGGATTTGAAGAATGAGTTTTTGCTTTAGGTTTTATAACCAGGATTTTCGAAAAGTATCAAATTTTGAATTGAATTTATTATTGGGTTGTCTCTCAGGTTGATAACTATTGACATTTAAGTGAATACGGTAACTAAACCAGCTACCTCCCCCCCTGCACTCAAAAAAGCTCTCTAGCACATTCTCTAATAAAGAAGAGGGCCTCGGTGGCCTGGTGGTAAGGTCTCGGATTCGGAACCGGAGGGTTTCAGGTTCGAGACTTGATTCAACCGAAGAACCGTTGTGTAAGGGAGTCTCTTGCACGTTAAATCAGTCAGGCCAAACGTCCCCCCCCCCCGATGGTGTGGAGAGGCGGGTGCCAGCTCAGGTGTCATCCTCGTTGTCTGTCGGTGGTTCAAAATTACGAGGACCGTCTCAAAATAGCCCTAATGTTGCTTTACAAGGGACGTTAATATAACTAAATTAAACCAAACTAACTCTAGTAAAGAAGTTATCTCTCCACCTCCCTCTAAAAATGTGTGCACCTTTTGTATTACATCTTACGTGGCATCAGCTTACAATATTAATCTTTTGCATGAATTTAGTAGTTTTACTGTATCTGTAGTGTGACCTTGCCGAGTGCTCTGACGATTAATCTCTGGCATGCGATTAATAGTAAACGAAAATCGAATTTGTACATTGGAGGCGTTTTTCCCAACCAATTGAAATTAAGATATGATATAGAAAAACAATAGTAAGCATAAAATTGCATAGGAAATTTGATAAATTTACGCCCTTGTATTTTTGGATTATTGTATTTATACACATCTGAAGAAATAGACAAACAGATTTTCACTCCCTTATTGATATAGCTTAAAATATGATAGGAGTCTACATTATAGATATTAAATCTGTATAACTAATTTTATTTATCAATCTTTCTTTGTTTCGTAGTTATCGTGTTAACTTGTATTCGAACAAGCGGATATATAGACTTTCTCTGAACAGATTTTGTACAAAATTTGATAGAAATTTGTCTTTGGTGTGAAGACATATCAAATTTCATCCGTCTAGCTCAAAGTATTTTTGAATAATTTTTGACACAGAAGGACAGACATTATCTAACTTTTTTTTGAACTTAAGGAGGTGTAAAACATGCTGATATACTAAAATCAAGAGTTTGAATTTTTGAGCGATTACAATAATTTCTATATACTTCGTATACGATAAAGTAAAAATGCTATAAGATAAATGGAAGAACTCTATTATGCCATCTTTGAATTAAATTCTATATTGTATTATATTTTTGAGGTCTTAAACCGCAAACTTGTATCGAATTTTAACTAATTTTATTACCCGTATCGAATGTACAATATTGATTAAGAAAGAAAATTTATAATAAAGAAATATAAAATTTTCCGTTTTTTAATAAATAGTTTATATCAATTCCTTCATGCGCCCTCAATCAGTAGGAGGTATAATGACCAAAAATGGTTCATGTACCATTGAAAAGTAAAATACATGTGGTATTTAGTTTCTTAAATACATGTGGTATATATTTGGGCATCCTACCACGGGGAGAATTCAAAGTTTACTGAGTAGGTGATATCCTCAAGCTTCCATTCAAATTTGCGAGATCCGTATCCAACAATTTTCATGTCATTTCATATCATGACAGCATTTTCGTCAATTTTAATTATTACACTTAATATAACGAAAAGATTGTTTGGAAATGATTATTAACTCTGTAGATTCTCCAAGAATTTCTAATCACTGACTAGTGTAGCAAGTGGATATACACTTTTAATCTTATTTATAAACCGTAAATGTAATTTGACTTTTGGGTAAAAAAATCACTTCATTGATTTCTTTCTTCGATCCACGCATCCTCCTTTAAATACGGGACCAAAGAATACACGGAATAAAAACATAAAAGTTAAACTGAACTTTTACTTTAGTTGCATTAACGGTTCATTTTTGATGCAATAAGAAAGGCCTTTTGGAATTACTTGTTTTATGGTACGGTTCATGTACCATTGAAAAGCAAAATACATGTGGTATTTAGTCTCTTAGTATCATACATTTGGACAGCCTGCCACGGATAGTTTACAGAACAGGGTGATATCCTCCAGCTTCTATTTAAATTTGCGAGATCCGTATCTAACAATTTTCATGTCATTTCATATCATGACAGTTTTTCCTAAACTTTAATTACTACACTTAAAATAACGAAAATGTTTGGAAATGATTTTTAACCCTGTAGATTCTCTCTCCAAGAATTTCTAATCACTGACTAGCGTACCACGTGGATATACACTTTCAATCTTATTTATGAACCGTAAATGCAATTTGACTTTTTGGTAAAAAAATCGCTTCATTGATTTTTCTTCTTCAATCCATGGATTTTCCTTCAAACACGGAACAAAAGGAATACACGGAATAAGAACATGAAAGCCAAACTGAACTTTTACTTTAATTGCATTAACGGTTCGTTTTTGATGCAATAAGGGCATTTTGGAATGACTTTTTCATGGTACGGTTCATGTACCATTGAAAAGTAAAATACAAGTGATATTTAATTTCTTATCATCATACATTTAGGCACCCTACCATGGAGAGAATTCAAGAGTTTACAAAGCAGGGTGATATCGTCAAGTTTCCATTCAAATTCAACAAAAAAGTTAAACTGAATTTTTACTTTAGTTGCATTAACAGTTCGTTTTTGATGCAATAAGATGGGCATCTTGGAATGACTTTTCAATTTTCAGCTGTAGTCAGATGATGAGATGAATGGTTGAGAGCAATTTCCTCTAAGAATTTCTGTGGTACACAAAAGAAAGGCATTTGTCTCTCGATGTGAATTTTAGGATAGTGTGCTAGTCACCGAAACTGCAATCGAAATCGAGTTGTTATTAAGCCACAGCGGATCATTTCAGTTGAGAATTACACTATCTACCCTTTAAGAAAACGTTCTAGTCTCAAATGAAGTGTATAAAACTAGAATTAAGTTAAAAAATCATTAAATGATACCGTTAATTCTGTTAAGATTTCAATTCTTTAAAACATGAGCTGGCTACATCAATCGTCATCAAAATCAAGATGAAATTAACAATATACAATTGTTCTTTCATATATTTTGATAAAAATTAAACTATCAATTTTTCCGTCTAAATCCAGAATATCTATTACTTCACATCTAGATATTTTTAAAATATGCACAAATGGGAAAATTTTTGATCCAAAGTTAAAATTAATTGTCAGTAATTTTATTTTAAGAAATTGTTTTGTTCGAAATAAAAATTTTCACAGAAATTGTATACTTCTTAAAAAGCAAAACTTTACCATGATCTTAAAATAACACGAAACAAAATCCCTATAACTTCATATTTAGAAAATAAATGTCTAATCTTTTACTTATCCTTGACAATATACAGCTACAGTAATTTCTGGATTATTTAAGATTTATCCTAATGCAGCCCAAAATTAATGGCCAAGAATATACTTTCCAAAAAAAAAAAAAAAAAAAAAGTGAAATTATTTATTATTTTGCTTTAGAATTTTTAAATTCAAATGGAGTTCTCAAAAGCATACGTCATTCTTTTTTGATTATGGCAACAATTCAACAAAAAAAATGTTGAATTTGACAATGAAAATTTAAACATGATTTAGAATATAAAGATTTCTATTAAGATCTTACATTTCAGTGTTAAGAAACGAGAAACTGTTTTTGAATTATAAAGGATTTTTTCTTTCTTATAAGAATTATCCACTCCACGAATCTTTCTTTTGAAACCGGAGTGTTTTTGAAATATTCTTTGCAAGTTAGTTATAAACTATAAAAGCTATTAGATGTTTTTTAGGAATGCCTTTTCTATAAAATGTATGTCTGAGCATACACTTAAAAATATAGATTAAATTTCTCTTGGTTTATGATTATTGATTATATTTCAATAGTGCTATGAAATCACTTTGAAAAAAAAATTAAGTTATGATTTTGCAATTTTTTTCTAAGAAGGTACGATATACTTTCTTCAACGCGGAGTAAAGGAATTTTCGCCAAGAAACCATCCTTTATTTTTCAGGAATATTTAAAAAAATAATATACATATGCATGAATTCTTTGAAACATAACCAAACTTTTAAAGGACGAAAAATAAAGGATGGCAAGAAACCATCCTTTATTTTTCAGGAATATTTTAAAAAATAATACACATATACATGGATTTTTGAAACATCACCAAACTTTAAAAGGACGAAAGATAAAGGATGGCAAGAAACCATCTTTTATTTTTCAGGAATATTTTAAAAAATGATATACATATATATGAATTCTTTGAAACATCACCAAACTTTTAGAGGACGAAAAATAAAGGATGGCAAGAAACCGTATTTTATTTTTCAGGAATATTTAAAAAAAATGATATACATGAACATGAATTCTTTGAAACATCACCAAACTTTTAAAGCGCGTATCTCAAGAAAGCGCGCCATGTTCTAAGATGCTCTGCTCTCGGGATGCGGAACATCCTTCTGCTAAGGATTAATAACTACGTATTCGGTTGCGTTTAACGTAGAGTACACAGGCCAAAGGTCAAGGTTGCGCAACAGTTGTGCACTGTCTGTCCCAGTCCTGTAAATCACGTGCTCGTCGTGGCGTGTCAACTCTCTACAAGTGACACAAATGGATTGTGACGTCACCGAACAACGGCCATCATACGTTACCATAGTGACCACTTAGCGTTACTGCATCGAATTCCGTAGTTGAGGTTAAAAGCGCGTTGGGCCAGTGTTTGTTACTCAAATAAAACATGATTTCGTGATCGGCCAGGGCAGCTATGATCCCCTGGCTGACAAAGTTCGTGCTGATTGTAGCCAGTGCATTGGCTGTAAAGGGGAATCCTCTTAATAGACGAACTGAGGTAAGGATAATTATCTTTCTTTCTATTCTTATCTTTTTTTTTTTCAATCGATTTATAGAAATTGTTGCAACAATTTCTCAAAATTAGAAAATGGGTGAAATTTCAGGTTATTAAATTTGTGTTATTTATTTAAGTGTTTTTTTTCTTTTTTCTGTATCTCTTTCTTCGTTGTTTTGCTTTATTTTCAAACCAATTATAAAAAGAGACGATAGGTTGAGATTACATATATAATTTTTTCATTCAATATTCGGAAAGTTTTTTTCACCATTTTCTTTTACAAAAGAAAAAGTGCATGAAAACTAATGAGTTACAAAATCATATAGATCTGTGTTTGAACAATTTACTTAATATGCATTTACAAACTTCAAAACAATATCAGAATTTTCATAAAATTTTTGTATTTTGTTCAATAATTGTTTCAATTATTTACATTTATTATGCAATTATTTTTATTTTCATTTTCTCCACGCGATAAGATTTCTCTTTAAAATATGAAATAAATTAATAATCAAGAACTCAAACATTCCTAAAAATTGGTTATCGATATAATTTTTTCAAATTTTTGTATTTTGTCATAAACTTTAGTTACGAATTATTTTTGTGTGAAATGGAACTACAAAATCATAAGCACTTTCGAAAAATCCCATTCAAACATTCTCCAAATTCTGTCGTGTTAAGAAAAAAAAAATTATCTCTTCTTTAAAAGAACATTAAAACAACTTTGATAATATTTATGAAAATTCTTGGTTAGTGCTTTTAAGTATATCGATTATTTATTTCCAAAATTGCTCCAAATCTAAGTTTTGAATTCATTTGATAGAACATTTTCGCTTTCTAGGTTATCTTAATTCATTCTATTCGTATAAAATCTAGATATGAGCTCCGCTATCAAATAAAGTATTTCAAAGATTATGTGATTCAAACCGGGTTTTGAAAATGAAAAGAAAAAGCTCGATTTTTATACATTTTTCCACTTTTTTCTATTTTCTATTCTCTTTCTTCATATTTTTAGTTTTTTTTTTATCAAATATTTGATATATACCAATTAAGTTATTGTAAATCTACCCTTTTGTATGAATTAAGAAGATTTTCTTACTAACTTGATAATAACTAGATTCTAATAAATAGAATGTAAATATTAAGTGTAAAATGAGGAGCATACATTTTTCTCTCTTATTCTCTAGAATTCTGACATTTTTGAATACATATTCAATTCATGGATTACTTTGTGCTGTTTTTATTGAAAAATATTTTATGAATATTAAAAAGAATAATATTTCAAACATTAAAATACCAATTCTTAATGAAAATTCCGATATCTTACGAAGATAAATTCTTCCGAAAAAGAGGATAAATTTTATTCTAATAATTGTTGATTTTTTTCTGTTTGAATTAAGAAAAAAGGACACATTTCTTGATTATTTGCTTATGTACTGTCTTACTTTTTGTCGTTTAAAAGTTTGTTTCGTTTTAAAACTAGTTTTGTGCGAGTTTTATGGCTCTGAAAATACTTAAACTGAAACTTCAAAATCAGCTATACAAACTTCAATACAACAATACTTCACAAAACAATACTTTCTGGGTTAATTTTATTGCCGGGTTTATAAAATTATTTTAAATAATTATTCTTCATTTATGAATGTATAAACAATTATATATTCTATATTTTATATAAAATATATATTCTATATATATTATATATTTCTATATATAGAATATATTATATATATTCTATATATATTACATATTCTATATATATTTATATATTCCATATTTTATATAAAAATCAGATGATGATTTTCGATAAATGGATGTAAAATATCCATAATTAAATCACTTGAATATTTAAATTTCTATTACATTATTCACATGAAATCTAAAAACTTGGTTTAAAATTGAAAGTAAAATTAATCATTTCAAGTCTTTATAAAAATGCAGTTAAAAATATTTATCAATGTAAATTTTATGTTCCTGAATTATAAATATTAACTGAGTTTATAAATATATATTAATTTCTATAAAAGTGATAATTAAGGATATCAACTATTAAATTTTTTTAAATAATTTTATTTTATTAGTAATAATATAATAATTATTATAGATTAAATAATAAATATTGAACTTTCAGTGTTAATGATTTAGATTAAAAAAAAAAAGAAATAATTCTAATTTTTTGAATTATGAGGAAAAAAATCAGCTGAGGATTTCCGATAAATGGATGTAAAATATCCGTAATTAAATCACTTGAATATTTAAATTTCCACTACATTACTCACATGAACTCTAAAAGAATACTTAAAAATTAAAAATAAAATGAACCATTTTAAGTCTTTATAAAAATGCATTAAAAATATTTATCAAAATAAATTTTAAATTCCTGAATTATAAATATTAAATGAGTTTATAAATATATATTAATTTCTATAACGTGATATTATATCTAAACGGGATAATTATATCTATAACGTGATAATTTCTATAAAAGTTACATCAAATAATAAAAATTAGTAAATAATTTTATTATAGATATTAGTAATAACATAATAATTATTATAAATTAAATAATTACTATCAAACTTTCGGTGTTGATAATTTAGATAAACAAAGAAATAATTCTAATTTTTAGAAAACTATTACTTTCCATGATAATGATGTAATAAAAAACTCGCCGAAAATAGCGGTTATTAGCCCTACTTTTACGTTCACCAAGTTCTGCATGAGTGCTTTACTAGAGGCAAGTTAAGGCACATGTAAAAAAAGAAGCCCTTTTGTTTTCATCCCGTAAAATCAATAATAATGTGAACAAGCTGTTTTCCACCCGGCAAAAACCGGTACTGAGATCTCAGATCTAAACATCATATGTCACATAAATGCTGTCATTTCCATTAGAAATGGTAACATTGGACTAAAATTTGATTATAACATCTTAGGAGAAAACACATACTTCTTATATATAGGATATTAAATTTCAGTAATTACTAAATTTTCAAATTCGTATATAGTTAAAAACTGGTAATTTCAAGACAAAACATATTTTGATAGATTATTTTTGCTTTAAGGGATTTATCAATCTAGATTATTTTTTATTGTAATGCATTGTTTTGATATTGTAATTAACAAGAATACATTTCAATATCCGAAAATTTTTTGCTTTTATGAAAAAAGAAATTTTCTAAAAAATTATTTGGTAATAATCAAACTAAACCAAAATATATAGCTATTACTCTAGCTCATAGTTACATATTTCATTATTATTGTAAAATTACTGCCTTCAAGTTTATTACAGCATTCTAGTTTATCTGATGTTTCTACTTTGTTTGAATTACACAAATACATTACAAAATGCTATGAGTAATTTGATATTTTTCTGGAAAATCAAGAATAATTATAACATATATTTATGTTTTACATCCAATACTATCAAACAGTTTTAAAATATCCAACAATTTAGTTTACATTTTATTTTTTTAACTTAGCTTAATTTAGGAAAATTTTGAATTTAACTAAATTTAAATTAAATGATTAACTGATTTTAAAGAAATTTAAATTTTCAGAGAAATTTTTAATTTAGCATCAATGACTTTTCAATACACTTTGGGAGAATTCTTATATAAATTTGATGTATGAAAACTTACTGAATAACTTTTTCTTTACACATATAACCCAATAGACATTTTTAAAATAAATTTTAAAAGTTATATGGCTCTCCAAATTTTATAAAAAATGTATTATTTATTTTTAAATGCATATTTAGGTAGTTTATTTTTATTTCTATTTTAGAAAATATATATGCTCTTGCAAGAAGTTTCACTCACACTTTTTAATGAATTATTTGAATATTAAATATTAATTTGAAGCTTGCTAAAATATTTCTTATCCTTTAAAGAACAGGCATTTCGTTATCACACGTTTTATTCTAAACTCTACTATAAAAACAGAATTGTTATACTTCTTCCGTTCATGCTTTGTGGTTGCCTAATATTGATATTGATGATAGCTACTATCACATCATAAATTATCTGGAAGGAAAGTTAATTTTCTAGATTTATTATTTCTTTTAGTGATTAAATTATTATTCAAATTCTCTTTCATAAAGCGAATTTTATTTTTAGAATGGGAAGGCGTATAACCAAGAATATAGCTTAGGTATCCATCATCCAAGCGAATTATTTAGTTCAAAATCACATTTCTCAATTTCATACTCAGAAATTTATTTATGATCATCAGAATCTTCGAGACTCTGTTTGCATTTCATTTTTTTTGTTTGGTATACAAACAAGAAAACTATTATGGTTCAGACTATTATGATTTACATTACATTAGCCCAAAATTTTCATTCTTATACATAGCAGATATTTTTTACTGAAATCAGGTATTTCTTTCCAAAATATATTTCAAATTTCATTTTCACTGATATGTTAGTATATTGGAAGATGTTCACCTGTTTGAATCAGGTTTTAAAAAATTATACTAAACTAGCTGGTACCCGGAGCGTTGCTACCGCAATAATTGCTGAAATAATTTTGGAAATATCTATTGAAATTTAAAATAACTGTTTTCTTTCATTAGGAATTATGGAACCAATAGCATTTATTTTCGTATCGGAAATGAATACATTCATTGAAATTGAATGATATATAAAGGAGGAGTGTAAATAATATTTATTCTATTTTATCTTACTTTATTATTCAAGAGCTTTAGGGTAGGCAGCATTTTTTTTGTTTGTCTGTTTTCCCGTCTTCAGCGGAAACAAATCTCTTGACTGTCCGACTCGTAAGCATCCAGCATACAGCTTGTTATGTGAAAAACATGGATTTTTTAGGCTCGGTCCGCACATTTAAAGTGCAAGTAATAAGTAGCACATAAGACATACAGACAAACATTCATTTTTATTTATATAGATTACATCGTTTTACTGTGCCTACAACCATCCCGTAAGAGCAAGTAATAACTTGTTATTTATCCCGATCGAATGAGCGGCAAGGCAGCGAATAATGTAGAAACAAACTAAAATTCATTAACCATTGATTAATAGATGCGGTAAATAGATACAAAAATAATTTTTATATATTAGATAATTTTACTATGCCTATAACCATCAAGTAAGTGCAAGTAATAAGTTGCCAAAGTTTCATCGTAATCGGGTGAGTGGTACGGCAGCGCATAAGAGACATACAGACAAACATTCATTTTCATTTATGTAGATAACATAATTTTACTATGCCTACAACCATCCCATAAGTGCAAGAAATAACTTGTCAAAGTTTTATCGCAAGCGGATGAACGACACAGCAGCTCATAAGAGACATACAGACAAACATTCATTTTTATTTATAAAGAGTTTGTACTCTAAACTAGATGTTATTTGCTGAAGAAAGTTGTGTATTTCAAAAGCAATGTCATATATTTCTTTTTTTTTAACTTATATATTTATTTGAGCATGAATTCTGGCATTCCTGTAGTAGGTTTTTACCTTCAATTTTTATGCTAATTTGACACCCTGGCCGTGATTACCTGCCACAGTGATTTCGACCATTCCGTTGGACTTTTGACTTTGGGAAGTTCCAACCAGTCGAACTAATTACCGCGGAATCAATCTGCCACTGTTTCCCATCCCATCTGGATTCTCATTCCCGAGTATAAGAATGCGAAAGCTCACGAACGCAGTCAATTCGCGTGACTGCTCGCTATTATGTAGCATGGGTTAATTGTGTGAGGGTGTTGACCAGCTGCTATCGGAAACTTCGACATGCTGTTAACTGTTCTTTTTGTTGGATTTTCTCACTTCTCAGATCGGATGCTTGTTATAGAGAATGGATGTAAAATAACAGATGGCAGAATTTATTGTTTTTTACATATCATATAATTTTATATAAAGAAAAAAAATTGGAAAAATGGAGTGCATTTTCAATATATATATATATATATATATATATATATAGACAAATTCTTCTTTATATTTATTTTCACACGTGCACATGTTTTCATGTTCTTCTATATCATATGTTATTTATTTATTGATATAATAAGTTATTTCTTTTCTAAATATTGTAAGTTCATCTTTTATTTTCTGTTTGTTCGCATCTATTGCTTTATGTGATTTGTATTGAAATAAAATTAAATTAATTACCAAATAATTACATACAAATTTATTGCAAACTGATTAATTACAAATGTAGATTTTTTTTCGCATCGAAAGTGATTTCAAAATACTTATGGAGATCAATAGTTGGTTTTTGAACATAAGTATTTTTCCTAAGGCACATTAGTTTGTATTTACATTCTATAACGAATACTTTAAAACAACTGGTAGAATAAAAAAAAGATTAAAAACTTGAATTCTGAATGTTTCTTATATCTTTTTTTTATTTGTTATACATTTGCTTAAAAGAACTATTACAAAACTAACCATTAAAGTTTTAAACTTCCTTTTTAACCTTTCAATACAAAAATATCATTGATATGATTAACATACTAAGCTGAAATGTTTTGTTTTCATCTCTATGCATATATTCCAAAATCTCTTGAACCATTTTCATAAATCTATTCTTAAATTTATATATATAAGCCATGCGCAACAATTTCTGACAAAGATATTTTAGTTTATTTCGATTTATTTGTAATATCTTATTTTTTTTAATACACGTAAAGGACTTTATTTTATTATTACCTCCTATCACACAAATTATTACTTTACTTATAAACTTTTCAGGATATCTTTCCTTGAATTTTTTTAAAGAAAGCTGAATTGTGTTTCGCAGATTTTCATTTATACTAAAATATTTTTCCAAAAAAATTATAAACTATTTCTTATGTACCCTAAATAGCTCCGAATAAATTTTTTTCTCATGATTTCTATAACTTTGAAAGTAGCACACGGAATTTAACTTTTATACAATATTCAAGAGACTTTATGCTTTAAATTAATTAATTAATTAAAAATTCTTCAAATTAATTAATTAATTTATGTTTTGCAGTTAAGTTCCGCTTTGATGGAGTATATCTAGGTATGATTGAATTCATACAATATTTCGGTGGGAATTCATTACATTTTAAAAAAGAAAAACATTTTGATATGCTGTATATATCATTTTTGCACTAAATAACACAATTCTTGATATGCGATTATTATTTTCAGGCTTTTTAGTGTTCACATAGTTTCTATAACATAAGTACTGTTATATAATAATAATTGAGCAAGATAAAAATATTACAAGGCTTAAAATATTAGTGGTCTGAATATTAAAAAAAAACTTAAATCTATAACATCTAAAGATGAGCAAAATGTTCATCCTAAATGTTTTTATTAATACAATTTTAATAAAAATTTAAAAGCTATAAATTAATCTATAACTTATTATGATATTCAAAATGAAATGCTATTTTGTAAAGAAGAGTAAATAGTTATCATCTGGAAATATTGTTATTTTGTCCATTTCAATCTTCTCTTGTGTTTTTTCAATTTAAAACGAGTTTCTGAAATGAGCGTCATAAAATAAATTAATCTAAGATGTCATAAATATAAAGCGCTTTACACATGTTTTATATTAATAATGTTTATAATTTATGAGAAAATAAATTTAATTATTAAAATGATTTGAAACAAGATTTTTTAAAAACAAATTGCCTTTACAATGATAAGAAATTTTTATTTTCATTTATCGTATACCTATATATGTTCTTTGTCATATCAATATTGAAGCTATATATAAATATTAACTCTAAAATTTCCATTTAAAGTTATTATTTTTTAAACTAGGTTGACTTGAATTTATTTTCCATGAAGAATATTTTTTCGAAAAGCACCTCTTTTAAAAGTTGTTATAAAGTAATAACTTTTAGACATTTATTATTACAAAATTAAATTTAAATCACTTTATAATATTTTTTGAGTAACCCAGCATTTTTTTTACTGTAAAGATCTGTAAAAATGGTTATAAATAGTACTTTTTTCATTTCTGTATTGATTTATTGTTATTCAAGGTGATATAAATTAATATAATGAGATTAGAAATAAAAATGTTGTCTGATTTATGATTACAAATTTGATTTATGGAAAAAGAAATTTCTGGATAAAAAGTATGTTGCCAAAATCCGTACAACAGAAACTTCTTGTAATATGAAAAAATTTCCATCAGTTTTTCATTGTCACTTTGCCATTACAAATAAATCAGCCAAATGATTGCAATTAAGGTATGATATGATAAGAAATACGAAAGTGTAATTCATCTCTTTTCTAAAAGCATGTTTACCTTCACTGTGTAATCATTGAAGAATAGTCTTTATGCCATTATCGTAAACATTGTGATCCATATTTTTGGTATGCATCAAGACTCTTCAACTACTACTATGCCCTTTTCCCCATTTCTGTTTTAAAACATTCATTTGTGCCCATTGTTCAAATATGGTGATCCTTTTAAAGTTATTTAATTAACGATATATTATCATCTAAATTAACTGAATATTATCAGTTTCACAAAATTAGAAGAATTGTTATATCTAATTATACCTCCAATTCAGTTGTGCGAATAATTATTCAAATGCTGTGCATAATCGACTCGTGAAGATATTACTTATTTTGTAACATGTTTGGCTTAGAGTTAAATTTAGAGTCATCAATAAACTAATTATTTATCTTTCTTTCAAACTGACACAAATATTGTTTATTTTCGTAACTTCGTGAAAACTGACAATACTTGTTACTATAAAAAAAAAGCGTTGCCTCACGCAACGAGTCTAAACATACGTTCAGACTAAACAAACATTGATTAGTTTTGTAATAGACAAAAGAAAATGCAAAACATTTTATGCAGCTGAAAATGTCATGACTTATTGACTCAATTAACGTAAACTGTTGTGATGTATAATTTTGTTGTTGCGTGGGCAACTTGGCTTTACATTCAGCTGGTTTCCTCCTTTATAAAAGACATTTGACCTTTTATTTTATATAGTAGTGTTTTTAACCTTTTGTTTTTTACAGTAGTGTTTTATAGAATGAAAATTGAAAATTGAAAATTTAGTGAATGAAAATTGCTCAGGCGAAATTCATTGTTAATAGTTTGTGTTTTGATGTGTAACGATTTCTTAAAAATTAGTCTCGAGAGAATTCAATTACTTTCTGATTAATGTTGAAGAAGAAACTATGCATAATTTTTTTCTATCCAACTGCTAAAAATTTTAATTTTTCTAATTTATAAAGATATTGTCCGAAATAATAAATCATTGTTTTCACGAATTCAGGTTCATATTTTTATACATTTTATCTGGAATAAAATGTGAGCTAACAACATAAATAAAAATTGTATTTTAAACAAATACAACATATAAAATATGGAGCTACTTTAATTAACATAACAAATCTCGATCTTAGATTCCATTTACTTATTTTTCAGGACTTTATAATCTTTTAACAGTAAAAACAGTTTTATAATCTTTTAACAGTGCCCTAAACTGTCTTTAAACAAGAAAGTGGACTGAAAATTGAGAATCAAATTATCCTCTGCATCAGTTATATAGATTGAAAAATTGGGATTTCTATTTGAATAAAAGAGTTTTTGTTAATATTTTTGAATATTTAATTTCACATAGATTTCAGTTCTGTATTTGTTATTTTGTAGAATGAACGAACTTAAAATTGTAAATTATGTAGAAGATTTATGAAGTTCTATGATTATAAAAAAATGGCTGCTCACAAAGAATGAATTAAAATAAACATTAGTTCGTATACTGAGTTATTTATGTTTACGGTGAAAAATTCACGATTTATGTAAAATGTTGTTTGTTATTGGTGCTTTAAAATTTTCAACCATGGGAAAAATTATTAGTGTTTATTCCCAAGCAGGTATCGTATTAATGTTGTGCTAAAATTAACTTTTAGAACGGAATTAAATTTCTGCATGATATTGATTCTAAATTAAATTAATTTCAAAATCTCAAAAATAAATTTCAAACTTTGTTTTTGTTAGAAATATATGTTCTCATGAATAAGTTTCTATGCTTTGTAATAGCATTTAGAATTAGATACCAGTTGTTATGAATTTCGCGAATAAACTTTTTCAAGACTGCTTATAGAGGAGCTATGAACTTGTTCGTAATACTAAAGTTGATTTCTCAATCAGATGGCGTTATTGATGTTGTCAAAGGGTTTCCTTTGTAAATTATTAAAAGGAAGATGAATGGGTGGAATGTGGCAGATGACTTGCATATAATTATACCATCAGCAATTGGATTATTGATGATACATTTTTTAAAATTATATTAAAAATTTATCTGTGTTAGTACTATTGATTTTGTTACTATATTTTGAAAATGGGAAATGTGATCTTTTGGTTTGCTTTCGCATTCTTTACCTTATATTCGTATAATTTTTCATACTCTCATTAATTTCATGTACAATAATTTAAAGGCAAGAATTTTTATTCTGTTGTTGTCGTTTTCTATGGATAATAAAAAAAATTCAAATGTGTCCAAAAGTCTTTTGGACGAGCTTAGCGAGCCTCGGAGCCTTGAGGCTGTACAGTACATCTTCCCTCGAAAGAGGGCCGAAGAATCCAAAGATGGCAGCAACAATGGCAAGACAGTTGACGATGTGTTCTGGGCTTAGTTGTGATGAAGGGCAATGCTTGTAAATGGAGTAGGTTCTAGTATTGTCTGATGCTTTTTTCACGTCTTTAAAGTGTCCTGTGCAGAGTCTTGCAATGATTGGAAAAAGGTGTCTGGGGCAATTAGGATACGGAATGGGGGAGGGGCTTTTAGAAATTTTGCTTTACAAGTCTGCGTTTTGCTACTGCGGTAACATCTTCTGAGGTTGCAAAATTTGGTTCATCCAACTCACGGGAGGCTTTGGCAAGGACATCAGCGCTTTCATTCCCGTCGATTCCCACATGAGCAGGAATCCACTGTAGGATGCATGATAATTAATGCTGCAAATGAGGCTGCTGATGTTTTGGGATAAATGTGAGTTGCCATTGCCAATAGCCTCCAGTGCTGATTTGAAATTTTATTCTACTTTGGAATAATAAAAGCGCTTTAGAGAGACCCAGCGCTATTAATAGTGTAATAGATACTGACAAGTGCATTTTTTGAAAAGTGTTATTCGTATAATGCATTACTACCATTTTTACTCATCGTCAGTTGATTTTGAATAATGTAATAACTGGAAAGCTGATTACAATATTTTTAATGTTGTGAAAAAAAAAAGAATTTTAACAGAAACCAAAACAACTAATATTTTAATTAATTATTGTTTAAAACATCATTATTCAATTATTTTTTTAAAAAAAATCAATATCAAACTTTTAAATTATTTTTCCAGCATTCCTTTCATTCATTTATGTATATTCATATATTTATGTATATTCATTTATGCATTATTATGTATGTATATGTATGTTATGTATTCATTTATGTCATTGTTTTTATTGAGAAAAGGTTAAGACGAATCAAAAGTCGACATGTCGTGTTTTCAGTTTACGTCGTAGGTATAATAATATCACTGAAAATTACAAGGTTAAATGGTTTTAAAAATATCTCTGTAGTTTTTTTGGAATCTTTACATAGCTATTAACATGTTACACTGAGCCTATCATGTCCAAAATTGTCATTTGAAAAAACAAGAAATATGATTATACTGAAAAGAGAGGGAAAAAAATAGTAACTGGAATGTAATCAGAAGAGAAAGGAGTTTAAATTATAGAGAATCAATTTCCATTCAAACATGTTTCGAAGAATGTATCGATTAAACATTTAAAAGAAACACGAATAACCTATTTTTTCATTGAGATGATATGTTTCAGTAGTTTCAGCTTATAACATCAGTTGCATAATAAAAGTTAGTATGTGTACCATCTAATATTTGGCTTCGAGTTGTCTTGCTGCATGTTTCAACGCCATGATCTGTTCAAATCAGTTAGTTGCATTAAATATTCCAAAATTAAAATAGTGTCATTTTTCAATTGGTGAATTGATTCAGTTTTATCCATTCAATGAAACGATAATCAAAATAGAAGTATGTGCCATCTAATATCTGACTTCGAGTTGCCTTAAATTGTGCTTCAACATCATGTCCTTTTCACGCTGATTAGGAGCTAAAGATTCCAAAATTAAAATAGTGTCACTTATCACGTGAATACCACGAACTGACTCAAAATCAAAACAGAAGCAGCATAAGAAATTGATATCATAACATGGAACATAATGATGCGGTCATCTACCCTTCGACAAAACTTGTGGTGCCCAAAATTTTTAGTTGACAGTAGAAGCAACTTCTCGTTTGCAAATTAGATGCAACTTCTAGAGTCTTGTGATTCACGCAGTTATTGCTTAAACCTAGCAAATCATAATAAGCATTTACATCTCACCCATGTACACTAGCAAGGACGTGGAATGCTTCCGCTGGAACGCGATATGAGCGGGATTTCGTATAGAAAACAAAACTTTATCCGCACTATCCAAGGCTGAGTAAAGATTGATTGTGGCTAGACGACTTGATGTTTATGCTAATTTATTGAAGCTTTTTACTGCGGAATGACACGAAAGAGACATGTAAAAAGCGAAGCAGCATTCAGACTACACTGAGCAAAATGGATCGATAGGTGTAATAACGATTAGGTTTGTGTAAGTTTCTCATCACCTCTAAAAGTTTGGGAATTTTTTTCTTCCTGTGACTAGGAGCGTTTCTCCAGTGATTCTAAATTATGTCTCTCGTTTCGAAAAGTTGTTTCAGCTCTCTGTTTGTTACTACTGTTTGCATGCCGGGTGGTCACGTGTCCGACAAATTCCTGAAGTGACTTTAATGGGAAGATGGGCTTCATACTGAATAAATTCGTGTGACGTGTTAGTTTTAACATCACCATTGTTGCTTCAGTTGCATAAGCTTGTGTAGAGTCGACAAAGGAAAAAACAATTCCTGATTTGATAATACTTCATTAAGAAACACATTTCTCCTCATCATTTACCTGATGTAATTGCTTTCATAATGACATTACGCAATTAAGAAGGAAATTAATAACTGAAAATTGATCAAGTGAACACCGAAAGAAAGTGATTTTATGTTGTATTTATAGATGAAATTTAATTCCCCAGAGTTTATATCGATTTTTAATTGAAAAAGAAAACTGACCAATCAAAAGGCTTCATTAAAAATAGCTTACGATATAAAATCTGTCAATTAAAAAATTAAATTATCTATTAAATAGGATGTCATTTTTTAAAAATAAGACTTCATATTTAATTTTTTCTCATTTTATCGGATTTTTTAATTATTAATCTAGTGTTAGTTGGTTTACTTTTACCGTGTCATTTCTTTAAACTTTTATTGTATAAATTATTTTTTTTTTGATTTTTAAAGTTTTTTTTCTTTTGTATTCCTTGTGCATCTGTTACATAATATTAAAAATGAATTTGATTATAAGCTATATTCAGTATGGAAAGAATTTCGGAAGATTTGCTCTTAAATAATAATGTGAATTTTTCCTCTTCTAATTTCACTGACGAGAAGAAAGCTAGACTCTGTTATAATGGATTAATATATTTTGCAGACATCTAAACTTGTAAACATCTCAACAAACTTCTCTGCTTTCCTGATTTTTTTATATGTTTAATAAACAAGAAACGTACATAAAAGCAACTAATAAGGTGTATTGGAATTAATTACAAACAATTTTCTACTGTTCCAAGAATTTTCATGAGCTCTATAATTAATTATGAGCTCAAATGGGAAAATTAAAAAAGATGAGCCCAAGAATAAAATAAAAATGTGACAGCAAATGTGATTATTGATCACAATGCTATAAACCTTAAGACTTAACTTATATCTGCTTAAGTGAAGATAATTTTAGCTTTCTATAAATTATGAACCAAAAATAAAGATTAAATGAAATATGGACATAGAAGAAACGAAAAATCATAAAAAATATATCAAATTTAGCATCAGATTTTTTGAACAATTCTAATAACAGGAAAAAATTATAAAATCAAATGAATAAAAATATGAAAAAAAATGTTGGTCTGTAATGTCTTCTTGAGTTAATTCTTCCTTTTTAGTTCAAAATCTGAAAGCAAATAGAAAGTTGACAAAGGCTTGAAATAATATTTTAAAATTTCTATAAATTTAAGTTTCTGTCTTTATAAAATGCTTAGATGAAAAAAATGTTGTCAAAATTGTAACACAAAGAGTCACTATTATGACTATTATGTAAAGAAAATAGCTTGTTACCAAAATTTTTCTTACGGTTCAAAAGCAAAGAAACGTTCTAGATCCGAAACGCTTAGTAGAAACTATTTATATGCGAGAAAAAAAAACAATCGTTTTTTAAAGGCAAGAACTCTAAAAAAATTTAAATTATCCAAAATATTAAATTTATATTTCCGATGTATTAACATTCTTGTTTCATAATTTAATTTACTTGTTTTAATTTTGTCACTTGTAAGACGAAAATTATTGCATATCAAAGCCGTAACAAGTTCAGTACTTAATTATAAGATCAGTAGATATATAGTAAGTGAAATTATTCATTCATTAAAAGATAATCAAATGAATATTTTAAAGCTTAGAGTAAATTACAGGTTATTTGCATTTTGAAAGGGAAAATTACTTCTTCAGGTAATGAAGTGATCTAAATGTCATTTCACGTCAATATTTTATTGTTGTTCGTTTACATTTAAAAAGCCGTTTTTTTATTAAAAAAATTAATGCCTTGACAATTTTGAGAAAATGACGTGTATCTTGAATGGATTTTTAAAGAAATAGACAGAATTAAAAAAATTAAATTTAGCAAGCATCTGTATAATTTTATTTAATTTTGTGTAATAATCAGCAATTGTTTTAATGCATTCTATTTTAAATTTCATATTCGGATTTTCAATTTAGTAGAGAATAGTATTTTCATTTTTAAGGATGAAAACTTCACTCATAATATTTAGTAATTAAATTTTAAAGGTTGATTTAACCCTGCAATTATTTGTTATTTTATGTTGTCTCTGCAAAATATAACGATTTGATGTTGTACTGTTATCATGATAGATTTTGATTTAAAAGGTACTTATTTGACAAGAAAATTGATAGTCTCATAAAAATATCGACTTATAGAGAAATCTTGTGGAAAAAAGTATAAGAAATTTTTATTTCTCCTTTCTGAATATTTTTTGATAAATTTGATTGTTTAAGTATTCTTGGTCTAGATTATTTTAAATGATTGTGTAGGAGTTTTGTACATTTTTAGCAGATGCTTATAAAAAAATATGAGTTGCAAAATTTTTACAAATTATTTTTTTATTACCTTTTAGAATAAAATGAGTGATTTTTGTGCAAATTTAGATTAAGAGAAGAATTCCTCTAGCAAAAAAAAAAAAAAAAAAAAAAAAAAAAATGAAAGACTGTAAAACGCTGTAATAAAAAGCAATATTTAAAAATATGTATTTAAAGTAATTTGCAATCCCTTTCTAGATTAATAACCAGTTCTTTCGAGCTACTCTTAATTATATCATGAGAAATTATTGCACTTTAAAATAAAGCCGACAAATCGCTACATAAATATCATATTCATAAAATTACAGTACAGGTATGCAATTACATTTACAGGTAAAATGACAATACAATTATAGGTAAATCGAAAAATTGAAGTATCTACTACTGTTTCAAAAAATCAGAATAAGCCATTAGTAATGTAAGACGATATAATTTTGAAAGTACCGAAAAAGAAATGCATAGTTTTCCTAGATAAATTATCGGCGAAACCAAGAAAATGCTATATTTTTGCACAAAGTAGTTGATCTTATTCGTAGAAATCGTGGTATCAGAAACTTTACTTGTTTATCCTCCAAAATCCCAGCGAAAACTATGGATGAGATAAAACAATAAAATAATAACTTTTAAAAAACTAAAAATATTACGAATTGCTTTTATTTCTTTCCACGTTTAGCTACTACCTTCATTTAAAATATATTCGGAAAAATTTCTCTATTGTCATCAAAACTGTGTTTCACATTTTCTGTACATTTTTTTAACAATGTATTGTATACATTATCTACATCATTTTTAGAATGTCTTGCATATTATTTATATCAGTGAAAAATTATATTCCAGTATATACATTTAACTCTTGTTTGCAATGTTGAAATTAGCTTATACTCAATTAATCAACTTTATCTTAGAGTCTTCGATAGTTCTCAGACAGGAAAGGAAAGGAACTTCAAAAGTCACATGAAAAAAAAAAAAATGCCGAAAATCACACACCCACTCTTTAAGCTCAGATAAAAGGTCACGCAATCCCTCTAGCTATTAATTAATGCGTGACCGCGTAACACCAGTGAGAAAATGTGTTCAAGCCTTCAACCATCTGTCGAAAACCAACTGTTGCTGCATAATCTGTATTTTAATGTGAGCGTCTTATAATTAAAACATTTTTTTTTTACCCAGATCCTAGCATATTTAAGAGATTTCTTAAATAAATGACTCCCGGAATTTAATTTTATGGATGTGTGTCTACGGATTTAATAGTAAAAAATTTGAAAAAGAATTTAAAATTAAGAGCTGTACTGATTTTTCTTCTTTGTTATAATTTATTTAGTTATTTTTTCTGATATTCTTGCATGGTTAAGAGATTTCTGGAATTTATTCCAATCCACAAAACAAAACTCCGGGTGTCTTTTAAGACACCTGGAGTTTTATTTTGTGGATTGGGTCTACAAATTTACTAGTAAAACTCGTTAAACAATCATTTTTTAACGAAATGAGCTGGCCGTGCTGGTTAAAATTTAATTATTTTATGTTTTTAAAACTTGTTTCATATATATAACAATGATTTTTTGGGTTTTTATATATAAGTTTCGTCTTTACATATTTCACCCTGAATTGTTAAAATGAAATTTAAAAAAGAATTTTAAATTAAGAAGCTGCAATGATTTTTCTTCTTTTTTATAATTTATTTAGTCTTTTTTTTCAATTAAATATTGGAATCTGATGTTTTCAAAACTTATGGTTAGATAATAATATAAAAATTCACGCTAAATTAAATCTAGTTTGAAATTCAAATCACATAACTGAATAGATTTCATCAATTAAATTTTTTTTTTTTGAATTTCAGCTTTTATGTTTCAGAAGTTCAGAAATTATTGTTTTAAAGAGGACACATTATTTTTATATAAGATTTTTCTCATATTTTGCATTCACTAACCACGATTCGAATTTAGAGCTCAAATGCTCAAATAAATATTGTATGAATCTCACGATAAAATTTGTTGACAATTGATTATTATGTAAGAATGAAAAGATGTGATAGGTAAAACCTTTTCATTCTTCTATGAGATATTAGTTTCCCAAATTCAACCAAATGCGTTAAACAATATTTATCTCAGAAATATTTTCATAATCTCAAAAAACGTAATTATTAAAAAGACTTTTAATTTGGTTTTAAAATGTTTTATAGTATTATTAAAAGTAAATAAAAAACTGCAAAAAATGAACTAGATAGAAAATTATTAAGATAACTAAACTTAAAATTCAACGAAATTTTTGTAAAAAAAGTAATTTGTTAATTTAATAAAAGGAAAAAAATGTAAATACAATTTTATAAGTTAAAAAAATTAGATTTTTTAACTGTTTACTAACGTACCTTTTTAATTTATAATTTATTATCTATACTAAAAATAAATTATATTATGGAATCATTAAATCATTTTTTTTAAAGCTGAATAACAGACGGCTCCGTAAGTATGAAAATAGTATTTGATTTAAAATAAATTAAAATAATTGATTTACTGAAAATTATGTCCTTAAAATATTTGAATAATGTATTATCATTGATACTATTTAAGTACATGAAACTTCAAAATTCTAATAACCAAGAAATATGTAAAACTGGTTGAAAAATTTCTTTACAAATATGAGCAATTGAAATTAAATAACAGTAGGTAAAAACAGACTTCATTGTAATGTTGAGTTTTTAAAACTAATTATATTTATCTGTAAGTATTTAGCAAAACTAATATGATTTTTTTTCGGTTTTCATTACGTTTAGTATTACTATTTGTGCGTAAATTTTATTGGAAGCTTAAAATATAATTAGTCATTAATAATTTAACTTTTGGGCATTTGAGAATATCTTAATCTGCAACCATCAAACTGTAATTTTATTCTTTTTAGGGGATTCATAAGGAAAAAAAGCAAAAATATCAAAAACAAATTCTATTAATACGTTGACTGCCAACTACTGTCTGTCCACGACAAGAACTCTGCTAGACGATCGTTTCTGTTTATGGCGGGCGTTATAGAAACAGGCTTCGGTAGGGAAGATCCATTTTGAGTGGTTGGAATGGGGCGGAAGTCTGAGAGGTTATTCTTTTTCTTGGCGCCAATCTGAAGCAATAAGGAAAACTTGTTGCTCATTCGTCTTCTCACTTTAGTCGCAGTTGCACGATTTTTATATTCGCTTAGCTTACTCCTTTTATATTTTATAAATTTTATCTTTGGTTAATATTAACTGCATTTCATTATTTAATTTTTTGTCTCTAAAATTTTGTCATCCTTTAAAATGCATTTTCGATTTAAGAAAGGCCAGACTTAAAATCATATGGAAACAAAATTGTGCATAATGTTGCCGAGTTCACCTTTCATCAAAGGTGAAAATCAATGTGCATAATGATTTTCACCTTTGTGATCACCTTTGTCTCCTTTGTTTAAAAAAACAAAAACAAATGTGTCACCTTTTTTTTTAAAAAAAAAAATGTTTTCAAAAATTAAACTCAATAATGCATAATGTCGCCAGTTTGGCTCTAAACGTTTGACGCCAACGTTTGAAACTTGAATGAATTTCTACCTCCGCAAAATAAACTCTTCCTACAGTAACTTGTTTCTATAGCTCCCGCCGTAAACATAGAAGATCGTCTAGCAGAGTTCTTGTGATGGACAGACAGTACAAGATAACTCGTAGATTGCTTTCTTTTCTAGGGACTCTAAGTGTCATCTATGTTATTAGATGACACCTTTTCTACTGCAGTTAAAAGATAGCAAAGAAGGGGTCATCTAATTAAATAGATGGTCCTGATATCAGGAAAGGGTAGTGGCAATGAATGTATTAATGCAAAAGTGAAAGGCTACTATTAAAAACTGGTCAAACGTTATGATTATTTCAATAATTTAACAGAAGATATGATTGAAATTGACATTGAAATCAGTCGCACATTTGTAATATTGGAGAATCACCGACTTATAGTATATTTTGTTTGAAACTAATTGATTAAGGCATCCGACTACGTTAAAAACATTGATTATCGACCATATTAACGAATTTTTAAAATTATTTCCTGTAGTTCAGGCTTTTCTCTTTCCAAAACAGTTGATCTTTTCTAGGAAAGGGAAGACCTGACCTATCATCCAGTGTCACATATTTTTCAGCTAAAATTTGTCTTTGATTTCAACTTTCCCAAAACTTTAGTTTTCATAAAAATGCTTCGCCATTAAAAGGATACCTCAAATCTAATAGAGGTATTAAATAAAAATTTCAGATTGTCTTTTAAACAATATGGGCAATGAAATGAACCAAAAGTTTTATTGTTGATGAAATAACTTTTCATTTATAGGGAATTTTAGAAAAATTAAATTACAACTTTATGGAAAAAATGCCTATATACGTATGTTTAGACTCATAATTTATTTGCGTCTCAAAAGTTTTCACAGATTTCAGTTCATTTAATTCATTATTATATTCTATAAATTGTGTACAAAGAAAAATAGGATTGCTACATTATAATTTTGTGTAGAAGGTTAACCATTTTGGTTACATTTCATTGAAATTTACTACAAATTTTCCTATTTCTCAAAATATATTTTCAAATAGTTTTGTTGTATTTGTAGTCTTTTGTATTATAATTGACAATACATCTAAAAACCATAGTTTTAAATAGTGTTTTTTTTAAAAATTCCAATCTTTAGAAATTTTTTCCTTCGAACGTAGTCTGATATCTTAAAATCACGTGAGCTATAATCAGTCACGATGGACGGCAGGAACAGTTTAGTAAATTCAGAAGTAATTCTTGTAATAAACTTCCAAGTTAACGCTTCGCAATATTCACAAACAAATTATACCAGACAGTGCATAGTTATCATTTCCTTGCTTTAACTGGATAGGGAAATAAAAGAGATCAAAAAACTGGTTTTGACCTTTACAATAACCAGCGCAAAATCTGAATCTGGCTGCTTTATTCTCAAAACGCTGCACGAAAGTTATTTTTTATACCAAAACACAGAGAAACGTGTGTTACTGTCATTTTCTAGTAGAAAGGTATATTTAAGTAGAATTTAAGAGCATGTGCGTTAGAATCACGAATGTCAGCCCTGTTTTACCCTCAGTGAGTGTATTTACATACTTTTAATTTCATGTTTGTGAAGATGGAAGTTTGTAATAGATTTTTAACTCTTATCTTTTACTTAACAGTTTAAATTTTATACACTTTTTAGCTGATACCCGTCGCGTTGCTGAAGACAAAAAATTAATATTAAGTGCAATCAATTAATAATTTGGCAATGTTTTATCGAAATCGGATGAACCGTACGACAGTATATAAAATAAGAACAAACAAATATTCATTTTTATATATTGGATTTGTGTATTCTTTTAGAATTTTAAAACTTGGTATTCTTTCAGAATGGTAATGAAAGAATCTGTTTATTGTATCTCGTGATTCGTTTCATATTCGTTCAGAATTCTCAAATTTAATTTCAGAAAATGTGATTAAAATATTTTTTTTTAAAATTGATTAAATATAGGAAAAGAATATTTATACCATAAAATCGTTAATATAGTTGAAAAGATAATTTTTGACAGTTAAGATGGTGCAAAATAATTTGTACCATAATATTTTTGGTAATTACAGCGACAAACGCTAAAATTTAATTCAAATTCAAAAACCTCTGGGTTGGGCTCCCCAAAACTTTCTCGCATAATCTGTAATAAAATTGTGACCTCTGAGAGTGACTTGCATTACATTTGAGTTCTATAGCTACAAAATATTAACCTTTAACTTGGATTTAGCATTCCTACAGAGTCTATTGTCTCCTCGGCGAGTTATTTGGAGATTAATCCTTGATAAATAGATGCAGTTGAGATTCGAATTTTTAAAATTTAATTTTAGATAATTGTACTATCTCTATAACCATTTCATAGGTGTAAACAATAAGCTTACTAAAATTCATCGCAATCGGATGAACGGCTTAGGAAAACATAAGAGACATACAGATAGACATTCATTTTTATTTATATAGATGTGTTTTTGGTAAAAATAAGCTAGTTCAGTATTTTCAAATATCATCTTAATTAATAATTATTAATCTATGGACCAAATAAATTAAATTTTGTTTCCTTACATGTGAAGTCCCTAAGTGTAAATTCGAAGGAAAAAAAGGTTTTCAAAAGTCCGTTGTAATTTTTAAATGAATTACACATTGAAGATAAAAAAATAATGTAAAAAGACAATAATTTATAATTTTTAGTACACTAAAATTAAATTTTTTTAATAGTTTTAAATTAAATTTCTTATCACTTTTTTTCTTCATTTCTCATTTTATATTTTAGAATTAAATTCTTCAAAAGATCTCTTCATTAGTTTTTATTTACTGTGAGCTATATAAAAACAATTAATTCTGAAAGATTTTATATAAAACCTATTCAAACAAAATTTTTAAATCAGATTTTTTTCATTTAAAGGTAAATTTAATTCTTTATGTATGTGTTTGATATTATTGTGCTGTAAATTATGTATATTCCAAGTCCAATGAGCAACGTCTTTAAAAAAAATTATTTATAGCATCATTTTTTATCACGTGTATTCGTTTAAATCTATCAACCTTCCATTAATCGAATATGTTTCGGTAATAAAAATTGCCTCTTTTATACAATTTACTTTACAAAACGTATGGTTAACATTTGAAAATAAAGTGATATTAAGTTCAAAGAAATTAGCGTAATGATTCTCCTAAACATTGAAAGAATAACTGTAGTAAAATTTTATGTTTTTGATATGGATTTTGTTTCAATTAAAAAAATCCAGTTGTACGCAGAATGAGATTGATTATCACAGTGTCTTTAAAAACCAATTGAATATTCTATAAAAAATTAAAATTTATTATTGTATTTAAAATCTATGAAATTTTCCATTAAAATGCAGGTAAAACATAAAACAATTATTCCTTAGAAAATATTAATAAGCTTTTCATAGGTTTTTCCACAATATACATATGTTATTATACTAATTAAATATTAATTAATAAAATTTTTAATTAAATTTTAATTAGATATTTCAATTATACTCTCTGAAATATTGTCAAGATTTTATTCATGTAAATATGAAAAAAAAACAACCTAAACATGTTTTTAAAAGTTTTTAGAAGGTATGGGAAATAATTATTTCAGGATATTGCTGGTAAATTCTCTAGATTATTCCTTACACACATTTTACATTGAGATCCCTTATACAGTGAGATCTAACCATTTGATGCGCCTTAATGCATAACAATACCAAATTAATAACTCTTTCTGAAACATGCTTTATATTCTATATCATTATCACTGTTCCATATTATTCTCAAAAACATTGCAGTAACATCACAATTGCCACTGTGTCTCAAAGCTGCTCTGATGAAGGTTGGCGTGTTTCTATTTTTGCCATAATAGCTTTTTATGACCATCGTATTACTTCACCATATGAATATTCGGAATAAGTTCAGCTTGATGTATGTAATATATTCTACATATTTGTAGTATGGTCGTCATATCGTCAACAACAAGGGGCAATGTTATAATGTAAATAAAGACAAAGGAGTAAGGAATGTTATGAATGTTTAAGCACATTGTCTTGTATTTTAATTTTACTTGAAGAAAAGACAATGATTTTTATGGCATCACGTAACATTATGGTCATTTGGTAAACGTTATTGAGCTTGACACATTCCAAAATTACATTAATGCTAAGCTTCTTTCAGGTTTTTTGTCTTCACGGACACAACTTCTGATGTTGCCAAGTTTAATTCCTCTTAAGCTTTTGAAAATTACCGATCTCCAATTAACGTCAGTGCTGTATTTTCCCTTACAATTTTATACAACATTTATTCCAGAAATTTTTTAAAAAAATTCATTGGATATTCATAAGAGTGAGAAAACGTTGAATTCACCAAATATTGACTCAAGTAAGGTACA
>JAPMOQ010031569.1:148005-197344 GCA_026543055.1 Argiope trifasciata
GCAATGATAAATCCCAGCATAATGGGATTTCTAAAATATCGCTGAGTTTCTTTTTCAGTCTTCTTTGTCTTTTTAAAAAATATATATAATGTAATTATTTTGTTATTGTTCTGCAATATGTTAATATATTAACACTTTGAGACTTTGAAAATTCTTCAGCCTTGTTTCGAAAGTCTTTGTGGATATTTTATGAACTTTTGGAGCTCAATTTATTTATAATATGGAACTAAAGTTCCTTTTTTAAAAAAAAATAAGAGTATTTCATGTTTCTCGTTTTAATTGTTCCCAAATAACTTGGAAAAAGCTAGATTCTTTAAGAAGATAAGAGAACTTTAAAGAAACTTTAAACCAAATAACTTTAAAGAAAAAAAGAAAAGTCAGGTATAAAAATATTATTAAAACTTCTTGAATTGCAATTTGCTATTGATTTCTACAGATAAACATTCGCAGTTCCAAATTAAATAATTCATCAAAAATGAGAAATGGTTGGAACACGGAAATGCTAGATGTTTGTATTGTTCCCAAATAATTTGGAAAAAGCAAAATTCTTTAAGAAAAAAAAAAAAGGTGAACTCTAAAGAAACTTTAAACCAAATAGCTTTAAAGAAAAAAAAAAGAAAAGTCAGGTATAAAAATACTATTAAAACTTCTTGAATTGCAATTTACTATTAATCTCCACTGATAAACATTTGCAGTTCCAAACTAAATATATCATAAATGAGAAATGGTTGGAACACGGAAACGCTTGATGAATGGGCAAACACATTCGTGGATTTTATTGCGAAAATACATGTTTTGAATTTTATGAATGTTTTTTTTTCTGTCACTTTGCATAATTTTAAGCAAAACACTGATATTTTCATGCACGAATTCCGAGCCAAAGAAAATTAGTGCAGTAAAGTAAGCTCACACAACGATTTTTACAACTTTCGTGAAATTAATTACATTATCAGTAAAATTAATATATTGTATTTGAAAAATAACATGATTGATTAACTTCATAGTATGCTTCTAAAATCCTTCAAAAATGTTACGCAATATTTTGCAAGTTTTGAAAGATTCAAAAACTTAAGTAATGACAGAATTTATATTTTCTTTAAACACAATTTTATTTCGACATAATTGAAATAGCATTCTACCGATTCATAAAAATATCATAATAATTTATTTAAAATCGACTGTAAAGATAATTATTAGTAAAAAGTAATTTGTATTAAAAACCCTAAAAATTAAAGAAAAATGGAAAATTTAATTTTTAAGGTATCCGACTATGTTCGAAGGAATATTTTTGAAAAATTGGATTTTTTAAAAACTATTTAAAACTATGGTTTTTAAATGTTCTGTCAATTATAATACAAAACACTACAAATACAACAAAATTATTTGAAAATATTATATATTTAGACAAATAGGAAAATATGAAGTAAATTTTAACGAAAATTAACCAAAACGGTTAACACTCTACACAAAATTGTAATGCAGCAATCCTATTTTTCTTTGTACAAAAGTGATAGAGTATAATGATGAATGAAATAAACTAAAATCTAAGAAATATTTTGCGATGCAAGGATGTTACGGGTAAAAATATACGCATATGTGCATTGATTCCATAAATTTATAATTTAATTTTTTTTAAAACACCTATAAATGAAAAAGTAATTCACCAACAATAAAACTTTTGGTTAATTTCATTACCCATATTATTTAGAACACAAGATGAACTTTTTATGCAAATACCGCTATTAGCTTTTGAGATAGTGTGATAACGGCGGAGAGTTTTTATAAAAATTAAAGTGTTGAAAAAACTGAAGTTAAGGACAAATTTTAGTTGAAAAGTTGGTGACCCTGGATGATAGGTCAGACCTTCCTTTTCCTAGAAAAGATAAACTGTTTTGGAAAGAGGAAAGTCTGAACTACAAAAAATAACAATAAAAAAATACTTCACTAATGTGGTCGATAACCAGTGTTTTTAACGTAGTAGGATACCTTAAGGATTGAAATAATGCACAAATCTGTGCTAAAAAGTACACTAAGAAGTTAATCACTAATGTGAATCTTAACTTCATTGGTCCTTGGATTAAAGGACGTAAATAATTGATACACATAATGTTCTTCAGGTTAGTAAATATTTTCAAATAGTTTCATTTTATAGTCTAAACACTTTTGCTTCTTTTTTGCTAAATTTATTGTGACAATTTAAAATGAAATGAAAAATATTATCGAATTCCGAAAATGATTGCAGATATGTGTCACACATATTTTTGAGAAGTTTCGTTGCCAAATAGAGAAGACAATTTTGTAATTTTAAAAATCCGCTTTTTCCATAATTCATGCACAAACAAGAAGCGACGAGTTACGTCAATCTACAGAGTGTCACAAGTGCAAAAAAGAGAAAGGAGAAGGAATATTTTCCTCTCATTATATACTATGACATTTTGATAGGGATTTCTTTTCACTTGTCCATTTAGATAGGGAATTATAGGTATCTTTTAAAAAAATTTGATTAGACAGACAGATTTTTATCCCTTCATTCGGAGTGTGGGAACTTGCCGATTTCAGCAAATTTTCAGACCTCGTGTGGCATTAATGTTGGAATGGATGGGGCAAAATGCCCATTCAGTCTCATTTAGATCAGTGTCTGGGTTTACTGATTAAAGCATAGGTTCCCAACGTGGGCGATAACGCCCCCTTGTGGGCGTTTGAAGCTTTCAGAGGGGCGGTAAAAGACCCAGAGAAAATTAGAGGGCGTTGATATAGCACGAAGGGGCGTTAGAGGATTAACTAAATATAGTGTACAATAACTTCAAGGAGCGATTCCAGGACATTTTAAGCATAGACATACTAGACTAGGTTTTTGATCATTTTTCCAATGTCAACACAGCACGTCTAAAAATAATTTAATTGTTAGAGCCTCATTTGTTGTCAGTACCAAGAATGGCTACCAAGAATTTTGGCTGCAGAAGTCTATTTCGCAACTGCATTCAGGGTTATGGTCGATTGCTCAACGACTTCTGATAGCATTCCCGTCTTCATATTTAGCAGAATGTGGATTTAGTGCTGAGACAACACTGGTAACGAAAAAGAGAAATCGGCTCCATATTACCGAATGTGGTGACTTACGATCATTTTTAAGTGAAATCGAGCCTGATATTAACAAGTTCCTTAAAATGCATCAAATTCAGCCTTCTAATTAGTTAAGTTAGAAATTTGATGTCTTTAAATTTTAATAAAAATACTTTTTAATGTAATTAAGTATGCGTTTTGATGGGTCTCTGAAACTGTAAATTTATTTATTTAGAAAGCAACAGCTTATTCTGATTTAATTCGTATAATCAAAATCCCTTCCTATCCTTAAGACAGGTAAGCTAAAATTTTTATTCCTCTTTTTTTTAAATACAGAAGAAATTCAGTAGCGTTTCAATTCCAACACTATTCTATCTATTAGATTTTTTTTTTAATTCTTGTTTTTACCATGCATTAAGTACGCTCTTATTTATCTGGAGTGGGGGGGCGATATTGAAATATTCATTAGAAAAGGGGGCGATAGTTCAAAAAAGGTTGGGAACCTCTGGATTAAAGAGAAGAAGCTTTTAAATAAAAACAATTAATTTATTTACAGCAAAGAAAATTTAAAAGAAAAGACAATAACAATTAGGACAGGACAGGCTATTTGCATTAGAGATGAAAATATAACATTTACGTGACACCAAGAGTGAAGAAGTAAATGCCCTATGGCAAAACTATGTACCACCGTAGAGTATTAAATAACAATGATATCGAAACGAATGACTCACTCTCCCCCATGTCTGTCGAGGAAATGCTCACAGCTCACTTTTCTGAAACTTGATATCATGTGACTTAGACTTTGAACTTATGGTGTTTAGTAGAACCTATAGTGCCATCTATTGCATTAAAATAAAACTAAACAGGAAATAGCAATGGCCGCTAATTAAATCTCTACATTAATTAAATGAAAAAGGTTTAAATGGATTGGGAAAAGATAGGACATTTTAGAAATAAGGTAATAGGGGTTAAATTAAGATGAAAATTTGGAAATTAATTAGGATTTAATTCATACTTATAGAAATCATTACACACACATATACATAAGAAAATTTTGTAAAAATCATGGTTTTTGATGGCACTTGTCATAGTCTAGCCCGCGTGACTAAGTTATCAAATTTAAGACGAAGTTTTTACGTCCTTCATTTTTCAGCAGCGCCATCTAGGGCCAAGAGTACGATTAAGCTGCTCACGTATCACACTCGCTTGCGCAATTCCTTTTTACAAGGGAGCATATTTACACGTCTCACAGTGAGAGCAGAAGCAGAAAAACCATGCCCAAGCCGGGACTTGAACCCACGACACTCAGATCACGGGGAAGATAGGGAGAAAGACAGCTATTTACTACCCTTAAGGAAGGACTTGAAGATTGAGAATAATTATTTAGGTACAGTACTGATGGTACAAGATCATTTCAAAACCCTTAAGGGTATGATGTTAAAGATTGGCAATTTCATTCCAACTGTTTGAGACAGTGCACATGGGGAGAAAGACAGACATTTACTACCCCGAAAGGAATGTTAGGTTGACTGATGGGTCAATGTAAGGCTGGACAATACTTATTGAGCAGTCGACCACAATAAATCCTGTCGATACTGCTACGTTCAGTGGTGGCGGGGTGTCGGATGTATACAAGAAGACCACGGGGAAGAGGAGCTACAACTATGCCAGGACGGCGGCTGTAAGAATCATTTAATAGTCAACTCTTAGATGAAGATAGTTATCTCCCTCTTTACTAAAACGAATATTCAGTTTTTGAACATCTTAATAGACGTTGATGTATTTGAACATAGTAATTAGTTTGAAAAAAACATCATTATGAGGATCACTACCATATTATGTCTCTTTTCTTTGTTCAGTACTATGTAACATCATAATATTTTCTTGAAATATTTATATATATATTTCTTGAAACTTTTTTTAGTTATATTTACTTTACTATAGATTCCTAATGATGGCAGTTGACTCTTACCAAACATTGATTTTGTAATATTTCCGATTGAAAGCTGATTTTCTGATTTTTAAAAACTTGCTTTCTTAGACATTTCTCGTTTTTCTTTCTTTTTTTCCCAGTTTACTTTATAACGATGATAGTTTTTATAGAATTTTGTCTGAAAGGCTTTTAGCCTTAGTATATAAAATAGGCGGCAAATGCATGCAATGGATTTTTAATTCTAAAATTCCATTGAATACATTTGCTGGTTCTCATCATCATCAACAATAGATGATAGCCTGCATCATCAACAATAAATAATTAATGATGCAGGCTTTTAATTATCTATAGTTGTCATCTGTTAGGAACTTTTATTGCTGTTTCATTTTCTTAAATTTATCATTCTTTATACTGAGAATATGAATGATGATTAATTTTTAATATTCATCCTTACATGATGATGAAAATATGAGTTTAAATGATGGATTTTCGTGATGAAAGCATGGTTTTAAATAATGGATTTTCATGATGATGAAAATACTTTTCACAAATTTACTCGAATGTTTTAATTTTAAAAAAGATAAGCGCTTCAATAATTATTTTGAAGTTTCGAATGCATATTAAAAATAATATATTTTAGAAAATCTGCTAACAGACAAACTTTGGAGGACTTTCTTTGTCTTTTTCTTTGTGGCCATTTCTTGTAAATTTTCTTAATCTATTTGAGTAATTTTAGGGATAAAGAAATTTAAAAAAAAATCAGTACTAAGATTTTCAATTAGCTTTTAATGCTGTTTGAGGGGCAGTAAGCTTGAGTCTGTACTACCGTTTTAAAAGTTATTTTTTTTAATATAAACTTGTTTTATTTTTACCACCATTTCAGTTTTACTTCAAAAATTATTTTAATAGATATTCAAATGCCTTTTATATTAAAAAATTATAGTGTAATTAAAAATTAACTATAATGTATGAACTTTTTTAATTCATAGTTTTCTATATTGTGATTTTTTATTTAAATTTTTAATCGAAGAAATTTTCTAAGTGTTTGTTGCTAAGGAACTGTTTAAAAATGCATATTTTTAAAGCAGATTCAATAATAAAAAATGTAACATCTTTATTAATTATAAAAATGTGAAAAGGTGAGATAAAAGTATAAGAAATACCGGAAATCTAACTTTTGATGGTCAACAAGAAGATCGCTTGAATTTGTGATTGCTTTCCCTTTTGATTAATTATTATTTAGATAAGATAATTTATATAATCTTTTAAAACGCATATCGTATCTGTGATTTCATATATTTACAGCAAATAATAATAAAAATAAATAATTAAAAAAACTGCGACTATTATATGCCCTTTATATCTAAATAGCGCCAATATATTTTTAAAAATCCAAAATTAATATTAATGGCAGTATCAAAATATATATAAATAATGTATATTTCATATTACAGTAAAATAAATACTCACTAAAAATGCGAATGAGTTCAAAGAAAGGCTATACTTGAATTTACTTTCAACGGAACTGTTAAAATAAAGATATTCTTGTTTTCTATTAATTCACTGCCCACGTAAAACCTTATTGTTCATTTCTATTCGTTTATTATTCATTCATTTTTCAATTCTTTATTTCCCAAAGTATTCTTTTTTTTTGTGTGCATAATATAATTGGGATACTGAATATATTCAAGGGAAAATTTGGGGAATTTTCCTTTGTGGGTCAATTTATAACTGGGAAAGGAGGGGGATAATTTAGACTTTTTGCTAAATTTGTGTACATTAGCGAGTATTTCTATTGTTTCTTTTCAGAAATGAAAAAAAAAAAATGTGTATTGTAGGATTTTACTGATGCTGAACCCCAGCATGATGATTAGTTTTTTTCTGAATCTTTCGAAAAAAGAATCCTTCATCAAAATACTATAAAATAAAATAAAATTTGATACTGAATATATTCAAGGGAAAATTTGCGGAATTTTCCTTTGTGTGTCAATTTATAACTCGGAAGGAAGGGGGATAATTTAGACTTTTTGCTAAATTTGCGCCCTCTAGGGAATATTTCTGTTCTGTTTCTATACAGAAATGAAAAAAAAAATGTGTATTGTAGAATTTTACTCATATTAAACCCCAGCATGAAAATCAGCTTTTTTCTGAATCTTTCGTAAAAGACAAAAACCATCAAAATACTATAAAATAAAATAAAATTTGACTATTGATTGTGGGAAACTATTTTTTCAATCACAGAAAAGCAGATTCTCAATGCATTAAAGAAAATGGACTTATTAACCAATTTTATGTTAACGATGTAAGGGATTCTATTTGTACAAAATTGCCGACGATATTGTTACGATACCTTCATGTTGTTATAAGGCTTTCAGAATGTTAATATTAATGTTAAGATAACGATAAGATACTGTATCTTGTGTACGTTAACGAAGAAGAAGTTATAAACGAAATCTCAGAGACTACTCAAATTCTTGAAAAGAAATGGGACATCCATTCACCTCCTTGTAAGAAAACTGAAGGCAGAAAAAATTATTTAGGTTTAAAATATTTTATCGTCAGGAAAAATAACTTCAACCATGCCTTTGATTAGGTGAAAAATACTCTAATATAATATAATTGCAAGGAAGTCACTCAAAATTATTCCATTTAAATACACTTTATTTGATTATAAATTAGTATAAGCGATTAAGATCACTTTTTTAAAAGTCAAATGTATTGCAAATCTTTCGAATTTTATAAAGTAAATATAAGTAATTAAAGTATACTCATACAATTTAATGAAATAAGCATTATCTTATTTCCTTAAATACTTTCGAACTTTTAAGTAAATAAGATAAATCTTCAAGTAATATTTGAAAAGAGGACCTATTTATATTGAATGGTGTTGGGCATTGATTATTTTGACTGTATCTGATTATTTGCAAATTTTGACCATATCTGATTTCCTATAAATTTATACCCTCTATAGAAATGAAGGCAAATAAGAATTTAATCAATTCAATCTAGTCGAATCCAGTTTTAGTGAATTTATTTTTAATTGGTTATTTTCACTTTTTCCATATCACATAACAAAATTGATACCTATTATCATTATTAAAAAATACAGAATTGAAGGCTTTTTTTGAAACTTTAACACTAACAGCATTTACAACTAAAGCTACTGTCATTTTTTTTTCTAACGGTAATACATATTTTTAGGAAAGAAAAAAAAGAAGTGTAGAAGAATAATCGCAAATGCTTAGCATAGATTGAAATGAATGAAAAAAGTATTCGAAAATTCCAGTAAAAGTAGTTTCTATGAGATACTCGCACAGTTTTCGCATATGCATTTACAAAATTAAAAGTGATACATTAATTTACCAGCAAAAAATTACTAAATAAATAAAAATGTCAAAACTAGCTATCGATGGAATGAATGTTTTAATTTAAGCAAAATATAAATTAATATTAAGAAGAAATTGATTTCTGCTATGCCCTTTTATAAAATAACTTAGTAGCTAATTTGCTTTTTAGATAAAAAGTGCATATAAAAATCATGTTTTTATTATTATTTATTATTATTATTATTTGCTGTAAGTATAAATGAAAATTTTTTTTCTAAGAGCCCCATTAATTCATTTATAGCTTTATATTTCGCTTATTAATAATTTTAAATAACTCATAAATTTATAAAACAGCAATTATAAACATCGATTCATATTTCACATCTTTGTATTTAATGCATAAATAACTACTGTTTTTGATTTTTTTATGTCGAAATATTTTTAATACTTTTTTAAAAGTTACTATTTTTTAAAAAAATAGTAGATTATTTAAAACAATACATTTTTGTTTCTTCATGATTTTAAATTTTTGCAATATTTTTTGGACTGATATGATTTTGCTTGCTAGAAAAAAAAAGTATTTTGTGAACTGCACAATCTTTCCATTCTTTTGCATGAGTTCATTGAAAATGTAACTCTGATGTTGAATATTGAAATAATATTTTCACTGAGTTTCTTACTGCATGTCATCCATTTCTGTATCTGTATTTTACGTCGTTTGAATATTAATGAATTTTTTCCATCATCCATTTTCCTTGAGATCTTTGTTATAGTTAGGTAAAAAGTATTTATACTAGGTAGAAATGTTAGTAATACTAGTTAGAAAAAAAGCCTTTTGTGAACTGCACAATCTTTCCTTTCTTTTGCAAAGGAAATTTAACTTTGCCTTACTATCAATGAAATAATTTTTTCATAACGTTGAAAGTATTTGTACTTAAAGACTCTGATTATGAAATTATGAAAATTGTGTGTTTCAATTAAAGGCGCTTATTTCTGGAATATACATGCTAATGAAGGGAATGAAATTAAATTTCATGTGCAGACAATGTAATGCAATTTTTTTGTATGTAAGATACTACATCGGCAACTTCTTTTTGTTGAATTCGTCTTCTCATGTTTTCTACAGTCGACATACGAAATTTTGGTTTCATTTCATTCATTAGTTTGAGTTTCAGAGGCCATCAATTTAGGGGAGTTATTTTATGATTACCCTATATTTGTGATGAAGTATTTCAAATCTCTCGGTGGTACTGAATTATATAAGTAACTAACTGGTACCCGGCGCGTTGCTGCCGAGGAATAAATTATTTTGGAAATATCGTTTGAAATTTAAAATAACAATTTTGTTTAATTAGGAATGACATAAAGAATAATATTTATTTTCTTGTTGACAATGAATACATTCATTGAAATTGAGTGAAATAAAGAAAAAGTGTAAATAATATTAATTCTAATTTTTTAAACTTTATTCTTAAAGGCTTTAGGGTTCGCAATATTTCTTTTCCCATCTTTATCAGAAACAAATAAGTGCAAGTAATAAGTATTCAAAGTTTCATCGCGATCGATTGAGTGATGCGACCACGCATAAGAGACATACAGACAAACATTCATTTTTATTTATATAGATAACATTAAAAATGCTAAGAATCTGCTCTAATAGTAGCTTAATAGCTAATGTTTGAGCCATTGAAGATAGGCATATGTATTTATACAGTTTTAATAGATTTCGGCCATTCCAATAAGCACATAATGCTAATTGGAAAAATTGTTCCAAATGATAAAAATAATTGAATTTTGTGTAGTTCAAGTCAATACATATGTTATTGAAAAATTATGAAATCCATGTTTTTATACAATCCGATGTTCCTAATAATTATATTCATAAGAATATTATTTTAAAAAACAATACATTTTTTTAAATCCCATTCTTTTGTGAAGACAGCTGACCGAGTTATGAAGAATTGAGTATCACTATTTTAGGCGATTTTAGATCCTTTATACAGCTGTCAAAGACTATCTAATCAAATAACACCGTTTCTGTAAGAAGGGCTGTGATTGGTCGGAAATAATGATTAAAAGCATCATAATTAGGCCAGTTTTTGAAAGAAGAAGAGAGGTATTTTATAAATTTAATTATTTAAGATGTTAGTTTACTGAGAAAAGTTTACTAAACATGACTTCTAAGACTGGGGTATCATGTGAATTTCATAATTTTAATGTAATGCAGTTATTGATTGAAATACCATGGAATATAATTATTTATCTCATTAGGGTATTCTCATTTGGAAATATCGTATAGTTTAGATATGAACTATTGGAGCTATCTTACAATTTTCATACAGTTTAGATATGAGTTACTAGAGCTATCGTACAGTTTTCGTATAGTTTAGATATGAGCTATTGGAGCTATCGTACAATTTTCATACAGTTTAGATATGAGCTATTGGAGCTATCGTACACTTTTCCAACAGTTTAGATATGAGCTGTTTGCTCTCGTATATCGTGAGCATTTATACTGAGAAATCGCTTTATTATAATATTTTGATCACTAAGTTATTTTTTATTCCTTTTAGGTGCCAGAAGATTTTCTGATCAAATTAGAATCCGTCCAAAATATTAGCCAATTCCTAAACAGCTGGATTGATCAAGCTGCTGTTCAACGAGCTTACTTATTTCAAGGAGACGAAGGTATGTTTTTGAAAATTTTTGTTCAAAAGTGATCCCTAGAATTTTTAACAGACATCATAAAGTTAAATTTTATTTTTCTTTTCTCTAAAAGATTTTAACTATTGAGATAATTTACTGAAATCTAAATTATTAAAATAATGACGAATGTACATACATAATAATTTCTTTCATAAATGCCAGTAGGCATTTAATTTCATTTAAAATACTTTCTTGCAGATATTTGATGTGAAAGTGATCCAATGTACTTTTCTTATAAATTTAGATGGATAATAACGCGTAAGAGGATTTTGGAATGATGATGGATATAAAATGCTTTTTATTTGGTCTCTATTTTGATATTCAATACTATTTCCTTATTATATCATCAGAAACTTAAAATACTTATTAAGATTTTTATGCGAGGAATATCTTCAACAAAAGCAAAAGCAAAAATCCTAAAGGGATAATCAAAAAGCTCAAAACAGATGCGTAATTGTATTGAATTGTGTATTGTCCTTTTAAAATCTCTTGGACTGCTGAGTAAGATCGAAATGTCTATACGGAAGGAATAAATAGCAATAAGGATATTTACTGTAATCTTGTTTAGTATATTAACCAGGTTTTGTACAGCACTTATTCCTCACTTATGCCAGATGGACATTCTTATAATAGAATCTCTTGAACTGCCGTTTTAGAATCTCTTAAATTGCTGAGTAAGATCGAAATGTGTATACGGAATGAATAAATAGCAATAAGGATACTTACTGTAATCATATTTAGTATATTAATCATGTTTTTGCATAGCACTTATGCCTCACTTATGGCAGATGGACATTCTTATAATACCATACCATAATCGGAGATGAAGGATGAAACAAAAATCCCCCTCTTTAGGCAAAAAAAAAATATGCTCAACTTTTTAGTCTGTTTTTATAATGAATGTCACACTTTTCTATTATACTTCGCATTTCTAAATGACCTTTACTCTCAGGGACAAATCTTCTTCAAGTATGACAGACTTCACGACATCGAAGTAACTTAAGAGATCTTTTTTTTCCCCATTCATCGAAGTCAAGGAACGTCAATTGCCTCTCTGTTTGATTCTGGCTTCTCATGTAAAGAAAAGCAAGAATCAAAGCTGAAAACCTACGATTAGGGTTCTTGACAGCTTTGATGAAAGTGTTGGCAATTCATATGTGGTAGTCCATTAGACGAGCGATATATTTCTGTCCCTAGTATATTAATCGGCTGGTCCCCAGTCACTTGGTTGGCCTACTCATTGGGATCAAGCGAAAAGATAGGGGGTCATTATCTCTGTTGATGATTCCCAGGGAATAAGTTCCAGCTAGTATTAAGGCAAGTGACGAGGCTAGGAATTTACAAGTCTGTACCGGTCATTTTCTAACTGCTGTTTTATTTTCATTCTTCCCAATACTGTTCTTATATATCTTATATAATTCAATGTGATGGTCCTCAATCAGAAATATATGCTGAATTTAGATTAATAATTCGATCTGATATCCACAGTTACCATCCGTAGAGCTCGTGCTGCGTTCTTACAGTTGTTTAAAATTACTGAATTGCATGATAGTCTTACACTTAAAGGTTATTCACTCCTATTCTGCTGGGTTCCCTCACATGTAGGTATTCCTGGCAATGAATTATCTGATGAGGTTGTGAAATCAGCTACACGTCTTTTAAATAACCATGTTCATTTTAACGACATCAAGAGACATATAAAAACCATTCTAAATTTGGAATGGCAAACAGAATGGGACAGTAAAGAGGCAAATAAGCTTCATTCTATCAAATATTCCATCGAGTATTGGCCCATTTTAAATAGCAAAAAAAAAAAAAAAAAGGATACAATTATTACTCGTTTAAGAATTGGCCGTACTAGACTTACACATAGGCATTTGTTGTTGTTGGAGCCCGCCCTCGATGTATTTTATGCCACGGCCTTTCGACAGTTAGGCACATTCTAATAGCGTGCCCACATTTTGATCCTCAACGAATTCAATGTTTTGATTCCCCTCATTTTGTTTTAAAAGACATCGTCTATGAAGTGCCTCATCCTCTTATTTTTTATTTTTTAAAAAATAATAGTTTTTTTAAACCTTATTTACGTATTTTTTATTTTCTTTTAATGCTTCAAATCTATATAACAGTTTATTTATGCATATATATTTTATAATCTTGAATAAAATATTAAAGCAGAGATTTTGATTAACCTTTTAAAACATGACCATGTGATTTTTTATGAACCATATGTTTGCACATACTTTGTGGTTGGCGTTGCATAATCAGAGATGTTTGTACTGTTGAATTGACAGTTAAATTCTGTGGTCTTCAGATGATATCGCTTTCTGCTCTTTTCTATTGCTTTTTTTATAGCTAGTTCTGTCAGTAACCTGACATCTTTATACCAATAGTCTGAGTTTATTACAAATGCTTTTCAATTTTGATAGTAGGTTGAACCTAATTGTTAATAAAATATTATTCCTTTCATTCACTCATCAGAATTAATGTTTCTCTATCCTATTTGGTTTCCGAGTCATGTCGAAGTTTTCGGCGATGTGCTTTCGGACGATGTAGATAAAGAAGCTTCCTTATTTCTACAGTGTCCTTTTGCATATTGTAATGTTGATAACCATTAAATGGTTTTGTGCGTCTGTTTTGACGAAGAATTTGGAATCAAAGGATCAATAACAAGCTCGTGCTATTACACTTTCCATTGGTTTATGTCCTATTCTGCCTATGTGAAGAATTGATGTGAAATTAACCCATCTATCAGCAGAACACAAATACTTATTACTTAAAATACGGATACCTGCATGTTCTATATTAATTTATATAATTATGATGAGATATAAAAATTTGAAATTCATAAACATAATAGGACAAGCTAAAATAGGTAAAATTTTGGCTCGCCTTCTTAGTGAAATCCATAACGACTGACGTGAATTGTTAAGAAGTATGTGTTCTCCATACCATCATACGAGGGAGATAAGCTGTTGGGAGAATCAGTGACCGATGATTTGAGCTATAAAATAGCGCCAAGTTAAAAATTCCTTTGTGATTGTTAACTCTTATTTTATCAAATTTTAAGTCACAAGTGTCATTGATTAGTGACATTTTAATAACAGGTGTCTTTACCTTAAATCGAATAATTCTTTTTTTTGTTTGTTTCTTTATTACATTTTAAAACATTTTCATTTGGTTATAACAGTTGCAATAATTATGTTCGTTTTGTGGAGCAATCCCTGAATCTATTCGATTTAACTGCACTTTCCAATAACGAATGGAGCTTTTATCCTCTCTATTATTGCTCTGAGAGTTACTTATTATTTTTATATAGCTCTAAATATTTTAGCAGAAATTTTAACATTATATGATACTCAAAATAATAAATAAAGCTTTATGTTTTCATTAAAAGCAAAATGGTAGAATATTTCCATCGATTTGCATTATTATTTTATTGACGACGTTTCTCATAAACGTTTTTTTTTCAGTTTCTCTGAGAAATTATTTCATAGTAATTAAGCAATGGTCAGAAAAAATTAATTATGTCATTATGTCACAGAAAAGAAAATTATGTCACAGAAAAGAAAAAAGTCTTTTTTTATATTATCTTCGTGATTATTCGGAAACTGATTTTTCTCATTTCCCATCATCACAAATTTTTAAATAAAACAAATGAATTGAAAGAAGCATAGATACTTGAAAAATAACATTGAACAAACAGGGTTAAATATATATCGAAACTATTCTGAAAAATCAGCTTATACAAATAGCAAAATCTTTTCAGAATCTCGCAAAAACATCACAGTAAAACATCTTTATTTCATGAATTTATGTAATTTAAAATTTGTTTTGAAAGTATAAAAGTTTTATTTGTTTTTTGGAATCTTTCTACAAAGATTTTATTCTTCAACGATTAAATAAGATTCACGATATTAATATGATTTAATAGTTTAAATGTTACTGAATTGATTTTCTGCCTCAGTATTTGGTCTCTACTTATCTTTTAATTCGGTATCTTAATCTTTATCTTTAATCTTTACTTATCAAAAACTTTACTTATCTTTAATCTTTCTAATACACCAGATTTCTCACTTTATCACTTTATTACCATCAGTTAATCGAAGGAATGCGACCCAGTTATTCGAAAAATGTGTAAGGTTGAATGCTGAATATAGTCTAGGTTACTATACTACTTACTACTTGTAACAAATAACTAGTGACTACTTGAAACAAAATCCTTTTTTATTTGAAGTTATTGCAATTCAATTCGGGAGTCCCTTAATCTAAAATTATTTAAATAAAATTTTGTTTAATATATCACACCTTTAACCCCTTGCGTACCAGACGGCGTTCTCTAGCGCACTCGCAAGTCCCAGATTTCTGGGGATACTGACCTTGATGTTACGACACTGTTGGATATGCTACAATGTTGGAAAAAAAAACTAAAATGACAATACACTCATGTAATGCATGTAAAAAAGCTTTTTGTTCCAAGGAAAATTTCGGGAAATTTCACAAAGATTTGTAATTTTAATTTTCCTACTTTTTCAAATTTTTGTAACACAGACATTTTGCAACTCCTTCTGTTTCCATCCTTCAGTTAACTGCAGACAAAATGAATCCAAAATGTTTTTCTACAATCCCAATAAAAGAAAACCTACCTTATGATGTTTCCTGTGCTGGTTACTCTGGTTGTACACCTAAAGAAGCCATGTATCCACATGAGGTTACAATGGGGTTTTGCCCTATACATAGCATGTATCCGCTAGTGGTTACATGGTACGCAAGGGGTTAAAATGGTATAAAATGATTTCTCATTGTTCTATACAAATATCTAACTTCATACAGATTATCCTGGGTCGCGGTGGCCTGGTGGTAAGGCCTCGGCAATGGAACAGGAGGTTTTCAGGTTCGAGGCTCGATTCCACCGAAGAACTGTCGTGTAAGGAGGTCTCTTGCACATTAAATCTGTCAGGCCAAACGTCCTCCCACTGTTATGGTTATGGTGTGGGGATGGGGGTGCCACCTCATTTGTCGTTCTCGTCATCTGACCGTGGTTCAAAATTACGAGGTCCACCCCAAAATAGTCCAAGTGTTTCTTTACAACGGGAGATTAAAATAACTAAACTAAAGTGAACCATGCTGAATAAGTTCAGGGGTCGAAAAACCTCTTTATTGTAGTTCAGAATCTATACAGGATGGTTATAAGTGTTTAAAAGAAACCACTCTTAAATTATACTTTTAATGCTTCTATCATTTATATAGTCTATTAGAAAAATTACTTTTATAGTTAGCAAGTAAGCAGTGTATTTTATAAACTTGATTGGCCAATGCAACACAACAAATCGATTACGACACTCTTTTCTCAGATAAACATATGCACAGGCTTATGATTTTTCAGCATGAAAGAGAATCTTTAACCTGTTCCACTTTTTAGCCCCTTCGCATGCAATGACGAGTTCGACTCTTGCTCCGAACGATTGAATTTTTAATTCTAAATCTGTAATTTAGTAAAACTATTAAGTAATTTAAAATGCGAAAATCACTTAAAAACGTTTCATATCTCAGATGCCATTATATTATTACAGGAACAGTAATAATAATGAGTATTCTAAATAGGATAGTGCATCCAATTTGGAAGTTAAGTAAATTCGTTGATCAAGAGGTTAATATACCTTCCAGAATCAAAAGCTCAGTAGTGAATTACTGATCTCCCATCCCCTATCTCAGTCGTTCTTAAAAGATAACTTCAAGCCGTATAAGGTAAAAAGATTAATCAAGAGATGAATAATTCTTTGAAAATAATTACTGCTGAAGAAAACCTCCAACAGAATAAAATCTGAGTATTACACATTTTTACTGTAGTAAAAAATCACATAAGAGTTGAAATGAAATGTGTAGCAGTTACATAACTCTTATCTTCTCTTTTGGATACTAGATGGCGATGGCTGATAGGTATATCATATGCCATCCCATAATGCATTGAACATTGGAAGGTTAATGAGAATGAGATGTGATACTGTACTGATAAGCTGTGCGCGTGAATGTCTTGTGTTGTCTTCTCTTTGTTCCGAGTGTGAATGTGGTTATTAAAGAAATGTCCCTGAAAACATAAATCCTGTTGCTTCCTGTACAGACCATAATAATCTACATTCCAACACAACGGTACTTTTTTAAAACCTCCTATTATACAGCATTTCCGTTGTGTTGAGAATCGAAAAATATATTGTATGCAGGGATTGAGACCAGTATAGAAACTTATATACTGTTTCTTGTTTTCATCATGTCTTTCTGAGTGTTTCTCAGTGTCAGTGTCTTTCTCAGTTCAGGTCTTCTCATTCAATTCCACCGCGCTTCTTGTCCGTTGAACACCAGATTGTTCAGCTTCTCTTCTTCTCTTTTCAACTCCGCTGCTCAGCTTCGACTTGATTCCCCGATTGATTCTTCTTCAGGTCTTCTCCTTTCCTTTTTCAACTTCTCTGCAGATTGGCTGCTTATATATATATAGGCGGTTGGAGGGACTAACATCTTCTGGTCGAATCAGGATCATTCTAGACGTATCTCGGCTCCTAATAGACGCATCGGGAAAATTCTCGATGTTTCTGGTACTTCCTATTTTGTCGCTAAATGATAGCCAAGTTTCTCGTCAATCCCTGGGACCTCTGACGTCACACCCATTTACTATTCAGTACAGATTACTGTAAATCTATCTTCCTTACGATGACATTATTAGAGCGGGAAAGCAAAACTACACGTTCGTAACAATATCAATTTTTAAATTATATTATAAAGATTTTAATGTACTTTCAAATAGAATTTTTCCTGTTTCTGTTATATTTTGTGTATCTCTTCATCGTTCTATTTATTTGTGGTTTCATGAATAAAAGTTGTTTATTTGTTTATTTTTATTCAGGTGGGTCTACAGTTGAAGTAGCTCACCCGGCGGGTTGTGTTCCTGAAATGCAGATTGTAGAATTTGAAAGGCCGTATGATCCGTCCTTAGTTATATGGCCTGTTTGCACCAGAGTCCGAAGATGTGGTGGCTGCTGTAGCAGCAAACTTTTACATTGTGTACCAACAAGAACCAGCACAATCACAGTCAAAGTAAATATATGCAATTATTCTTTTTGTTATTTAAAAAATGTTCCACATATTACCAACATTTCTTAAAATACTTTGTTTCTGTCTTAGAATGCCTATTTTTTTCTAAATCAGATTTCTCAATAACCAAGGTATTTAGAAATAATGTTCTTTGAGCTTAGTTCCTAAATTTTGGTAATGATTACTTTTTAGTTTAATTCTAGCTGATGCTTTGATGGCGTTTGACGTTTAACAGTGCTCATACATACATACATATTTGGATACTGAGAAGTGTAACCGTAACTATTTTCCTCGGCCCTCTAGCGGTCGCTGCCATGAACAATCCGTCCTTGTCTTGGAAGTGAGCGTAAAGCATGATGTAGTCCTCGAGTTTTATTTTAATGCATATATGTCAAATGCTATTGTTTAACTTAATTGGCATGATTTTATTGATTTTAATAGTCTACCCTGATAGAAATAAAATTTTGGCACCTTTTCGGTTACAGAAGCAATGCAAGTTTTTATTTCGTTTGCTTCATCATTGTTGTATTGCTTGTACAATATAAGAGGTTTATTGAACCACCAACCATATTTGGCAACCAGCTGGTTGGCCAAGATCACTACTCTTAAGGATTTTCGAATTAAGAATTTCATGTTACTTAGTGTCTACAGCTGTTGCAGTAAATAATTTTTTAAATCCCATTTCAATTTAATGATCCTGAACTTAATCAATTTGATGATCCTGATGTCCTGAATAATCCTTAACATATTTTTATAGAAGCCTTACGATGTTCTATGAGCGATAATATTACTTTGTATATGTCTAATTTTCTGCCAACAAGCATAAATGGTTAAACTTAAATTAATACTAAAACATTGTTGCTTAAAGCAAACATGTTTTTAAAAAATGTGACTACAGGAATACGTTAACAGAAATTTTGATTAAAATTATTTTAGAAAAATCGACATTTTCATTATTTTAGGCCAATTAACCATGGTAAACTCCGGATATTGATTGATATAAATGATCAGTTGATGGAAATACCTTAAATTGCGCGTTTTCATGGAATAGAAAAATTCAAATTTTCATAACTCAATCAATTTTTATCGCAAAAGAGCGGAACTTCTCTGATTCAAAATATTAATCTCTCAAGAATATTTTATTAAATATAACTCACAAGTGGGAGGATCTGCATAAAAGTTTAAAATTCAAATATCACCAGAATATTTTTTGACTCAAACTGCTTAAAATCGAGTTATTCTATTTCATTTAAACCCTTTTTCTATTAAATATATATGCCTAATAATAGCTTCTTAGAAATTGGCTTCTTGATTTTGATATCCTATATGTATTAAACCCTGTTTGTCTTAAATAAAACTGGTTTATTTAATTAATAGCATAAATATTTTAAAGATAACAAAAACTTTTTTAGAAATTTTAACATTTTATATTTATTCATTTCATAGAGGTATGTGTGAAAATTACACATTTCTAGGTTTAATTTGCAGTAAGTGCTAACTTAATCTTTCAATTTGAGGTTTAACTTCGGGATAACGGTGGCTTTTTGATAAAATCCAATTTTTTCCATTCTTGTAGGCATAACGTGCTTGTGTAAGTTAAATTTTGTTTTTAATGTATTAGAAATAAATTGTTGGAAAATATGGCTACTCGACTTTTTAAATGATCATTAAAAATAGAAACTTAATTTATTGGTTAAAACGTTAATATAGTTGAAACGGTATTTTTTTTTTACTTTAAGGAAAGGTAATTTTTTTAACTTTAAGATGATGTGAAAATCATTTTTGTTTTATAATACTTTCGGAAGTTATCGCGAAAGAACGCCAATTTTTTTAAAATTCTGCCTAAAATTTCAGAAAAATTTGCTCCAAGTTACACATTCACAGCCTCTAAAGTATGTTTGTTCCAAATTTGGTAGGTATAGGTCAAACAGTTTGGCTTGTTGTGAGCCAACACATACATATGCATGTAAGCAAAAAAAAAAAAAAAAAAAAAAAAAAAAACCACATACTATTTAGTTTCATTAAATTACTAGTTGGTTCCCGGCACATTGCTGACACCAAAAACATAATATTAAGTGCAATCGATCAATAATTTGGCAATTTTTTATCGAAATCGGATGAACAGTACGGCAGTATATAAAAGAGAACAAACAAATATTCATTTTCATATGTTAGACTTGTGTATTCCTTTAGAATTGTAAAACTTGGTGTTCTTTCAGAATGGCAATGAAAGAAATCATTTATTGTATCTCGTGATTCGTTTCATATTCGTTCAGAATTCTCAAATTTAATTTCAGAAAATGTGATTAAAATATTTTGTTTTAAAATCGATTAAACATAGAAAATATATTTATACCTTAAAATCTTTAATATAGTTGAAAAGATAATTTTTGAAAATTAAGATGGTGTAAAATTGTTTGTTTTACAATATTTTTGGTAGTTACAGCGATAAACGCTGAAATTTAATTAACATTTGAAACCCACAGAGTTGGTCTCCCCCAAACTTTCTCGCATAATCTGTAATAAAGTTTTTACCACTGAGAATGACGCATGACATTTGCGTTATATAGCTTCAAAATATTAACCTTTAACTTGGATGTAGCTTTCCTACAGAATCTATTGTCTCCTTGGCGAGTTATTAGGAGATTAATCGTTGGTAGATAGATGCTGTTAAGATTCGAATTTTTTTTAAAAAAAATTAGACGATTGTACTATTCCTATAATTATCTCACAGGTGTAAACAATAAGCTGACCAAGTTTCATCGCAATCGAATGAATGGTTTAGGAAGGCATAAGAGACATACAGACGAATATTCTTTTTTTACATAGAATTTAAATCGAGATTAAAAATCTGAATGGAGATTAACATGTTCACTGCCGCTGCTCTCGCCTGATATCAGGAATATCTATCTAATTAGAAGACCACTTCTTTGCTATCTTTTAACTGTAGAGAGAAGGTATCTAATAACATAGATGGTTTGGTCCTAGAAAAGAACGCTATCTACGAGTTATCTCGTAGTTGGCAGTTAACGTGTTAAACTTTATTAAATCGAGATTGAAATAGAAATGGAGATAGAAGTGCTTGAAACGTCAAAGGCAAAAATCAACATTCTTGTGATATCGATGTTCTTAACATCTTATCAACATAAGTGAAAATAAAATTTATGTAAGAAGTGTAGTACTTAAGAAAACTATCATGTTTTGTGTTTTTTGTTGGCTTTGTTTATCATGACAAACAATTATAGGTGCAATAATGGTATAGATAAAAGAAATATTTAAAAAAAAACAACTGAAACTTCTCAAAAAATTTAATAAAAATTCTCATATGCAAACAAGAAAATAGTTTTATTACAAAAACTACAAATAAAAAAATATTATAAACTATCGTAATTTTTTAGATACAACTGCTGATAATAAAGCATTCAAAATAATAACACTACTTAAAAAAGCTTATTTTGTAGTCTAATTGTTTAAACAATTTTGTAGATTGCATATGCATTCATTTATAACTTTACCTTTTTTGAATTTTCCAATGATATTTCAGCAAATTTTCTAGAAAGGTTTTTAAAACATGCTGATTAGAGGGTTGGTTTTTAGAAATAGCAAAAATCAGCTTATCAGACACACACGATGAAGCAATATGGAGATTTTTCATCACAATCTGCGATTATCTTATCATTTTATTACAGGTAATAAAAGCCCGTTATCCTCATCCAGGAGCTGAAATGTTAGAGCTAGAGGGCTATGAAAATGTGAGATTGGAGCAACATGATCGTTGCGCTTGTAAGTGCCGCCAAGAAGAGCGAGACTGTACGCCAGAGCAGAGATATCAGCCTGGTCAATGCAGGTGCGTATGTCGCAATCACCACGAAGCAGCGCGTTGCAAGCAACCAGATCAATATTGGGATACTAAAGAGTGCACGTGCAAATGCAGACATCAGTCGGACTGCTCAACTGGTTCAGTCTTCAACAACAATAGCTGCAAGTAAGGCCTTTTCCTCATTAATCAACAATTATTATTAAGTTTTTTCTTGAATTATGAATGTTTGGTCAAGGAAGTCTCGTTTTTCGAGGGAAATGAGGTATGAATTCATATGGTCTTTCTCAATGTGTTTCTTGATAGTAAAGGTAGGAAAATTTTTATTAATATTAACCCTTTCCAGTAAGATTTAATAAGGAAATATTGTGCGCGAAATTGTCATTTATTTTTTTATTTAAGAAAACTTTGTTTATTTCCTGATTTTTACATATTGTTAATTAAAATTATGTTATTAACATGGATATAACAGTTATTCGTAAGTTCATATTAAATACCTCTTCAAAAATCTCTAATGATTTAGGATTTGCCAATAGTTTTACTTTTTGCGCCAGACACTCATAAATTATCTTTACTTCTAACACATTATCAAATCCATTCGGATGATGTGCCTACGATTCCATAGCATTTACCGAAATCATGTATTAATCTTTCAACATGTTTACGATTTCTTGGTAATATTTTACTATTGTGCATTTCCTTATCTGTATCAGGTATATGTTTGCTTATTTCTTCAGATTTCCAGATGATTCTTTCTGAATCATTCCAATGATTTTGATCTTCATGAAGTGCACAATTCTTATTAGTTACTGTGTTTACTTCACAGCATGTTTTTTCTTTAGTAAAAAAGATGTTAACGCTAACTTATAAGAATAAAATCCACTAACTAACAGCAATTTCGTTGTAACTTGTACCAAGACAAACTAATGGTAAATAATATGATAGAGATCATGACATCAGCATAAGTGACAAAAGTGCTGCCAAATACAGTTCACTAGAAATTTTAAACGGAATTTATTATCATATTTAACAGTAACTTTAGTCGTGTGACGAGTGTACCTCGTCATTGTGTTCTATGGTATGAAAAAACAATGACGAGCAATGCTCGTCATTTTACTGGAAGGGGTTAAATAGGAAAAAGTGTTTGAAATAGACAAAAATAAATGATTTTGTAATAATTTTTAATCGAAATTTAACGATGATACTAAGAATTCTTTTAAATGTTTATTTATAATAGTCAGGGAGGGATTTTTAATTGGGTATGTTAGGCAACTGTCTGAGGTCGCTTGACTGAAATGAAAGCCATAGGATAAAGTGTATAAAATAAATGATTTTTCAATCGAAATTTAACGATGATACTAAGCATTCTTTTAAATGATTATTTACAATAGACAGTGGTGGATTTTTAATTGGGAAGATTAGGCAGCTGCCTGAGGTAGCTTGGTTGAAAAGATAGCCATAGGAAAAAGTGTTTGAAATAGACAAAAAATAAATAATTTTTTTGATTGAAATTTAGCGATGATACCAAGCATTCTTTTAGATGGTTATTTAGAATAGACAGTGGTGGATTTTTAATTAGGTAGATAAGGTGGCTACCTGAGGTCGCTTGACTGACAGAAGCTTTTGCAATAAGGTCGATTGCAAAAGCTTTATTTTCCAAGTCACAGAATAAATGAGTTCGTATTTTACTAAGAATGATAAAATATTATTGGTATTGGTTTTACTGGTATATTTTTCTTCGTTTATAGCTGTTAGGATAGATACGGTTTACTTTAAATTCTTTTTTACCGGGAGTTAGCAATGAAAATATCAACATTTTTTCATAAAATATAGTTAAAAGTATGTTTCCAAGAAGTTCAATTATTTTTTGACTAGATTACTACGCAAAAAGCACAGTTTTCAAACTTTTTCAGACTTAAAAAAAATCATGAAATTTCCGTGTTTTTGTTGGATTTAGAATTTTAGTGTGCCAAAAATATTTTTAAAAAAAACCTATATTAATCAAGACTATTTATTACATTTTTAAAAGAAACTTTTGTAAAAATATAGGAAATGTGCTCCAGTGACTTTTAATTTCTATTTTCTTCGCTTCATAATATAAATTTTTCTTCATTTACAGATACATGTTAACTATTTGTACTTATTATTTGTTAGGAATAGAAAAGAGTATTTGCAAGATGTTCAATGATTTTTTGTGTCATATTTTAAATAAATTATTTTCCGAATATTAATCTTCGGTAACTATTTTTTGGTCAAAAAGTTATTAGTCACGTATAAAGTTGGTTGGAATGTTTTTTTTTTTAATTTCAAGTACAAATAATGACGTGAGGTCTTAATGAAAAAAAAATTAATTTAATGTATTAAAAGTATTTGTTTTATTTTTATTTCATAATTCATTTTGATTCACACGTCAAAGAATCTTTTGCTTCCATTATGATGAATGTAGACTGTGATTCAAAACTCAGCATTCAAAATGTTAGGAAAGAAAAGAAGAACATAAAAACAAGCCAGAATTACAGTGGAATGCATAAGCAAAAAATGCCACCTAGATGGGCATAAATAAACATGAGAATGCAGGAATAGCAAATCAATAAAAAGGGGAAACTCTATTTGTCAATACTTAACACTTGGATAGTACATGTCTTTATCCAATTCCATAACAACTGATCCAAATTCTTAATATCAATTACAGTTACATATGCTTCACTACTGAGGCACATGTGTGGTGACATCTTAAAAAACCAGTAACAGCCAATAGATAGAAGTGTATGTTTTAGTCGAATGGTTGACTTACTGGACTTCAAACCCAAACATCGCAGGTTCGATCCGTCACTACACATGGTCTGCTGCATTCTAACAAATATACCCGACATTTGGCGAACATTCGCAGCGGAAATGGCGATTTTGGCGACGAGATCAGCCTATCATGTGAGCATTCGTAAGCTGGTACATGTTCTCTATATGAAATGGGGAACTTTAAATGATATCAATGGCGGAGCAATAGAAACAAGGAAGATATAAATACCCAAGGCTCCAGGTTTAGAAGGCGCCATAGAAAAAACAGTAATGCATTTGTGCCACTTTTTAAAATCGATAGACGGAATAGTGCAAATGATGGACTCTAACTCAGAGTTCATCGACAGCCTATACAGGAGAGAGGCTTTCTTTCACCCTGCATCGAGTTGAAAAAGGAAGTCATTATGACTTCGCATTCGAGGAATAAACGGCTCAGTCATTATTCGTGTAACTTTCGAGTTATAAACATTCATTTGTTCTTAACCTTTTTTTTTCTTCAAGAAATTCATAAATGAATAACGGCATTTTGATTTATAACAGAAATATTTTTTGTAGAAATTTTTTAAAAGGGATAAAAAATTATAAAACTATAAAACCATTTCTTAGAGTAGAGGTGAGCATGAAATAAAAGCTTAAAGTATTAAGTTTACAAAAAGTACCTTTTTGAGACACCCATTTATAGAGTAGTAAATCTTTTTTACTGTGACTTGATCTCAAAATGTTTTTATTTGCCTGCAGTTAAAAGAAAAAAAAATTCGTGCACAATTATCACTTTAACAACAATAGTGTGCCAGTTTTCCCTCTGTTTATTCAACAGGCTGATGATAGATTCAATTAGATTGCTATTGCTCGGACGACAATGATTCCTTCATTTATACAGACCATCTACTTTATATATATACTTTATCCTAGCCAAGCTGTTGAGAACTGTATTTCAGACTGGTTTGATTTACTTAATTGTTTTGATAATAAACAAGTTTATGACTGATTCAGAATTCATTCCGATTGATTAATTAGTAAATTAGAGTCAATATTTAATTACATTCAAGCAAGAATGCTCCTTTTTTTCGTTTATCTCATCCTCAACTAAATTCGAACTTTTTTCTTTTTTTCTACATCGATGAATAAAAAAACTAATTAAATAAACATAAATGCCTTGATTATTGATATTTCCAAATGGAAATAAAATGAAAATGATTTTGAATTCTGCACTTTCTTTTCAGCTGAAAATCAGCATCTTACATACATTAGTGAGATCAAAATTATAAATTAATAGATCTTATTTTCTGTGCTTGATTTATTTAGAATCAATATTTTGGTAGCCTGTAGGTATAGAAACAGTTTGGTAGGAATCATCAATGGAGTTCAGTAGACTCCGCCATCAAATGAAGTCATTAAAAGCCAGGGCAGATTACAGGTGGTTTTATGTTCAATAATGGGACTTGCTTTGCATGCTCCAGTTTTCTCAGTTTTCATGTTGCTATCTATCGTAGTCTATTCAATGTATTTTGTAGGATGTCTTCGGGGCAATTCTGATTTATTCTGGTACTTACATAAGCACATTCATTTTATTTCCAAACTTTAGACATTACCGTAATGAAATTAATGTATAAGGAATTCCCCAATAAAAAGAAGCCTTTTCTATAATATCGTTGCATGTATTTGCAGTGAGTAAAAGTCTTGATAGAGGATGGAGTAGCAGTGTCCTGGATCGCCCATGAAACTATTATATTTTTAGTGATTTTAATTCCCTGAAAGACCAGCAGCTGATTCATAACAGAGAAATACAGTATAACATGGCAAACTAAATTTGTTAACAAACCTGGCATTTCTATTCTGAAATCCTCCCTTCCCTTCACAAGTGAGACATAAACATCAAAAATCAGTGCATTGTTGGCAATGACAGAATAGTATGGCAAACTAAATCTGTCAACAAACCGGATATTTCTACTCTGAAATCCTCCTTTCCCTTCGCAAATTTGAGACAGAAATGTCAAAAATCAATGACAGGCTAGTATGGCAAACTAAATTTGTCAACAAACCGGACATTTCTACTTTGAAACCCTCCCTTCCCTTCGCAAGTGAGACATAAACGTCAAAAATCAGTGTATAATTGACAATGACAATTATTTGCAGGTTTCCTGTTATGCGATAACCGTAGATCTTTAGTTATAACTGGTCTCCTTTTAATTTGGAAACTACAACTTATGAAACCTTTTATGTTATTCTATAAACATATTACTTTACCCAATATATTTCTGAAGTATAAAATTAATGAATTTTATCTTTTTGTAGATGTGAATCCTTAAATCACACACCACCTTTACCTGAAAGAGTTCCTGGCCCTGCTCCACATTTGAGCACGCTTCTCCGTGATGATGGAGGAGAAAATGATGCCTACAGACTCCGATACGCAGGCGTGGATCCAGATTCGCACATAGGACCTTTTGAATTATCCCATCACAAACAGGACGATAGGACTTACGTTCTAGAAAATGTTACCACTCCTCAATGGACAAAAAATTGAGCCGTCCTTGGCATCATTGCAGTGTTTCAACCGTGTTTCGACTTTCTGCAAAAATGCTGCGCGGCGGCAAGCAAGCCAAATTCAACACTCAGTCACAGAAGTCAATCACCAATTCCATTTTAACTCATTTGAAGAGAGAAGTTTTTCAAGGGTGGTTTGCGTCAAACTGTGATAAGTACATTGCAAGATTTGTCCAGCAAATCGAAGTGTCACCGCTGCTTTATTATGCTTACAGATTCTATATTCTGCGTCAAGAATTGGTTTGTGGACTAAGTAGCTATGTGCTAACCAAATGGTACGCAATTGTTCCTCATTTTTGAATCTGATACTAATGTTTGTGCCTTATTGGATCTCAGAGAATTGTAAAGAAGAAGACATTTGAAACGGGATATCAAATCTTCAACTTTCAAGCAAAAACTGCGGTCAAGTATTAAATATAGGCAAAAGGGTGCTGATTTGAGTTCCATAAATAAAAAGAGAAATCTCTAATATATTTTAAACAAAGGAGTTAAATTTTTAAAAATATTTTTATTCCAAATTAGGAGAGAAAACAATTCATCTGGAGTGGAACAAATCGGTGATATATACATACAATACAAATTTTGTTTCTAAACAATGAATGTGCATTATCTTCAGACATATGTTGTGAAAATATACATAAATTTAACCATATTTAGAAGAAATATACTTTATATGTATTTATATACATGCATATCGATACCTCATAGAAATATTCAAAGACGCTATGCATATCTGATGCTTGATTTTAAAATCTGTCTGAATCTAGAAAAGAATAATAATTGTATTATTGCAAAATTGGTTGTATTTATACAACCAATAAGTGCTGAAAACCATCTTTTTCTGCACTTATTGGTTGCATTTATAAAAATTTGATTTTCATGGATAAAAATATTTCTGTGCATTTGTATAGAATTTCTTATCAAATTTACTGTCTTTAAATAAAATACAGATCAATTATTGGAAAATTACGAAAGATTTTTACGATTAGAAATCGATGAAATATTGATTGAAATTTAAAAGTGCTAATTTATCTCAAATTTTATGTACATCTTTATAAAAAAAGTGATAATCATGTTACAAATTTGATAGAAATTGCTGTACTGCAACAGCAATTTTTTTATGTACAGCTTAAAATTTTCAAAGTAAATGCTAAATTTACCTCAATATCAGAAAATTGCAACCATAAATACGAATGATTTGGTTTTAATATTGGTTTTACTAGTCGTGTTATATTCATTCAACAGAAAACATTGAAAGACATGACGGATTCACTACCATCTCAAATTCAGTGTTGTATATAAAAATAAATTTGCATTTCTTTAATTTAATGCAAATAATATACTGCTATTGTTTTGTAGAGAAACAGCGGAATCATTTTATCAAAGCATTTATTTCATCTCAGAAAAAGTAAGAATATATTACAATGAGTATTTGTCGATGTAAATTATTTCAACTCAATGACATTATAATGTGGATTTGTATACCTTTTTTATTTAAATTTATTTTAAAATCAGCCTTTTTATTGAGCTTAATAAGTTAAACTGTTAGTCCCCAAAACAATTTTCGTTCCTAAAGAATTTATTTGTAGGATGAAAACTCATTTCTTTGAAATTCTCATTTTATTGAATAGAAAAAAAAGTTATATCTTTTTAATAATTAATTTATAATGAAACGATTTCGTCGCATGTATTATTTTAATGAAAGAACATTTCCCTGCCAGAAATAATGAATGCTATTTCGTTAGTGAAATGAATGTTTCTTCGTTATTGAATCAGTTAGGAAAGAAAAACTTTTAATTGAGAACAGTTTAAATTACTGAACAATTATTTTTATGGAAAGTATTCTATTTATTTTAACAAATTTAATAAAACAGTTTACAATTGATTATGTTGATAATCATATCTTACACATTTGATCAGTATTAATGAAAGATATTTCCTAAGTGAGATAAACAGATCTTAAAGCAACGTATATATAATTTTTATTAAATCTAAATGCTATTTAAACATAGGTAATGATTTGAATATACTTCTTAGTTCTATTCCATTAACAATAATGATATGTTTATAACTTAGCAAAATAGAAGGACAGAGGGAAAATTATACTTGCTTCGAGGGATATTTTTTTGTATAAATTAAAAATATTGACTGAAGTTTGAAACTATCATTTAATACAATACCAACAAAATACTCCAAAACTGTTTGACATTTAATGATTAAAATAAAATTAATTGTTAAGCAAAAGAAAAATGCTTTATATTTCTTACAATAATGTTACTTATATTTATATTGTATTAAAAAAGTTGTCTGCATGTATTTATATTGCATTATTTTTCAAAATAAAGGAGAAATTGTTTCTTTTTAATTTTGTCAAATTAATTATTTAATCAAAAAATTTTAAGGGAGATTTTTAAATGTTGCATTTATATAAAGAAATTGAAATTAAACGAGAAAGAACATTTTTATTATAACAGTAAAACGATTCTCCTAATTATCTTCCCTTTGCAATCATAAATTTATTTTTTGTAAATGTAGATATATTATTAAGTTATCTTTATTAAATTTGCTAAAAATAAATGCATATACTTCTTTTCTACAGCTCTACTTTTTTCAAAGATACGTATTTGTTTCATTTATTTTTTTGTTTTGTTTTTAAATTAATTTCGGATTATTAATTTTTTGAATAATAGTATAATTTATTTATTATACTTCTGTTTTGCTGAAAGCAAGAAGGGAAACTTTTCTAACAGAGAAATTCTAACTAAATTATTTAAATCTTCGGTTAACTAATTTTAATTAGAATTTGGAACTAAAAATTAATTTGTAACATTTTTTCTCATTTCATACACTCTTTTAAATAGATTTACATAACTGCCTCGAAAAATAAGGATGACACAAATTTGATGCTTTTTATGATGAATCAAGTTTTTTCGGAAAATCTATCGGTTAAATCAATGGGAAGATTAAATTACAAAATGTGTTTTTCTATATAACAATAGCATAAAGTGAAAATAATTGAAAACAATTGATATTGAGTGAAAGGGATCTCAGTCATTTATCCTGAAATCCACTTTAACTGGAAAATAAGCTTTATTCTAAATAGAATTTAATTTCTGCGCTTACAAATAATATCAATTTTCCCTCGCCTGCTTTCAAAAATCTGAAAGAAAGATTTGTAAATATTATGAGAATTTTGTAACTTCAGTACTTTCCCTTTTGTTTATTTTTACAAAATTATGTCCAGAGTTTTTAAAACCTTTCATCATAGAAAGCTTTCTTTATAAATATTTTTATATAAATATTGTCTAAATAATTAAACGATTGCTTCTTGTTTAAAATTATATTCATAATTTATTTGTATATGTGCCAGGTTTTATCCGCAAAATTAAAAACGAATCATAAAACTTGATTGCCATTTATGTTTCAAACTTAATAAACAATTTATACACACTTTGAACGGAAGAATATTTCATAAGAACAAGAAATATAATTTTTTTAAAAATTCAATTCCTATTTAGGTCAGCAAAGCACATTTTTTATTTTAGTTACTTTTTATTAAAAAATTATTAAAAAACTATTAAGTATCAAAAAATTATTGATTGTCGCAAGAATTGAACTCGCATTCTTCACCTTCAAATGAAAAATACTGTTACTCTTCCATTTTACCGATTGAGCTACTGCATGTTGATTTCAATTTTCATTAAAAATTGCTAAAAATCTATTTAAAATATTAAAAATTCATTAAATTTACTTAATGAATTAATATAAAAAAAAACTCTATTAACATCAAGTGTCATCCAATACAAGTTTAAAAAATGTATTTGAACTTGACTGGTCGGATAAAAAGTATTTTATTAACGATCGAAAATTTGAGTGCGATGTATAAATAAATATATATCTAGAGAAGGTGAACTAATAGTAGGAATCGAATAACTTAATTAGTGAAGAATTTTAGCTTTAGTGTGTCTGTATGATTCTTGCTATTGTAAGACGCTTTAATGTGAAATCCAAGTAAGGGCTGAAATGTGTTTCGGAGAACAATTTGAACATAGGAAAGAAAGATATCTTGCGATAGTTGTTATTTTTAATCTCTTTTTTAATACAATTCATCTCATGGTTGTGTTGGAAATCGCGGATAAATAAATATACATTTTTTTCTTAACATTAATGTACACAAGATATCTTCATATACTAAATTCGTAACTTTTATATCTTTTTAACTGACATTTTCCCTTTGCGTTCTACCATTTCCAAGAAAGAAGCACTAAATCTGAAGTTCGTCACCAGATGGCACTGTAAGATATCACGCTTAGTTGATTTACCATACGTGGATACAACATAAAAGGGTATTGTTGCCGTCGTTTTGAAGTTAAAGAGAGGGAGTAAGAGATTTAAATGAGCCCCCTGTATAATGCTTCTATCCAAAAAATTAAGTCCAAAAACAATTCTTACAAATTGAAAAAACTATAAATTGAATACAATGAAATGTCTTAAAACAAGTTTCGACTTTAATTTCCAAATCAAATCAGCATTACAAAAAGCTCAGTTTAATTAAATGCAATAAAAATTATTTTATTTTGAGAATGAAACTATGCCTCAGTAAGAATACTTTCTTCTTTGAATATAGATAAATATTACAAAACGGAGCATTAACCAGAAAATTTAATCCAAACCAATATTAAAGGTTTTGTTATTCAGTGACTAGCACACACATAGAGGTGTATAGTTAATGAAAGATACCTTCTTTACTAACTTTTATTTTTATATTTTCTGTAACCGTAAGTGTTTTTCTTGGCCCTCTAGCGGCCGCTGCCATGAACAATCAGTCTTTGTCTTGAAAGCGAGGGTAAAGTGTGATGTAGTCCCCGAGTATTATTTTAATGCATACATGTTAGATGTTATTGTCCTAAATAGTTTTGTCCCCGTGTTAATCATGTCCTTTAATATCATTAAGTATATTTTAACTTAATTGGCATGATTTATTGATTTTAATAGTCTACCCTGACGGAATTAAAATTTTGGCACCCTTTCGGTCACATTTCTTAATTTCAGTTTTGAGGTTTTGTTATTTTACTCAATAGTAATTAACCATTAAACTTATCAGAATTCAAGAAACTCTAAAGGAAAATAAATTTCATTTCAACATGTCCCCCAAGATGATTTTGTTTGTGATCTTTTTCTGTAATCATTTGGACTCCCTTCTACTCTTACAATAAAGTAAACCGTTTTGAAAGTCGGAACTATTGAAGGACGTAGAGTCCTAGATCATTTTAGTAGAAAGAGCAGAGTTGTAAAATTTATTATTCTAGTCACGAAAGCGAATATAAATGTAGGAATGTTGATTCAACACGAAAGCTCAAACACTGTCACGTGTTGATTTCTTCCATCAAAAAGCTATCAGTGTCAAATGTAAACCTTATTGCGAAAGATATATGGAATGCATTCAAAATTTTCTCTCCAGTCTTTTTTGCTGGATTTTGAAACTTTTTATTGGATCATTTGAACTTATGATTTCGATAACACATAAAATTTTAAATTGCCATACATATCCTTAAAATGATCATGATTAAAGTTTCGCTCAAATTCTCAAAACTTGAATTGGAAATTCTACTTTCATCATTAATTAAAATTCGACATTAACTTGTGTTTTATTTTGGCAGATTTATGTTTGCAACAGATTTGATGATTGAGTGGAGATTTAAGGAGCTACTTAGTGAGCATCGACCATTTGGTCTAAAAAAATCAATCAGAGATCAGATAGATCCCTTCAACAGAGGATGTTGAAAGGTCAAAAGTTGAAGTTTACATCGATTTCTCATGTTTTCAATTTACATCGATTTCTCATGCTTTCAATTTACAGCGATTTCTCATGTTTTCAGTTTATATCAATTTCTCATGCTTTCAGTTTACAAGGATTTGTTCTGAGGCTGGTTTAGTTGCAACTATGATAATGAATTATCAAATGACTTGTAAAGTATACAGGCCCTATTTTAACCGCAACAAAGGATGTTTGAAGGTCAAATGCTGCAACTTACATTGATTTCTCATGTTACCAATTTACATCGATTTTTCATATTTTCAATTTACAACGATTTCTCATGTTTTCAATTTATATCGATTTCTCATGTTTTCAGTTTATATCGATTTCTCATGTTTTCAGTTTACAACGATTTTCTCTGAGGCTGGTTTAGTTGCAACCATGGCCATGAATTATCAAATGATTTGTAAAATATTTTTTGTAAAGTATACAGGCCCTGTTTTTATTAGAAATATCCTTCCAAGAAAGAACTATTGTATTCTATCTTTTAAGACAATCAGCAGACTCTTTTCTTACTTGAAGGCTTTCCAAAATTTTCTCAACATGTGTTAAAAAAATCTTTTATGATTCAAATAAGCAATGCTTTTGATAATCGACAGCCAATTGTCTGCCATCGATATTGTTACTTAAACTGTAACAACTCTGTAGTCTGCCAACCTGATGCATGAGGGCACATTGTGTAGCTTCGCAATTAGCTACTTCATGCGTAGATCAGAAAATATTATGCGATTTATCTGAGATTACAGCTAGCCAATGAGGCAACAATAATGAATGATTATTCGCCCCCGTGTAATATTTCGTTTTAAAATAAAATAAATATATCATGATTTTGATTTTAATTCGCTTCTCCCCAACAGAGCTGACCAGGGCATCCATATCCCCTTCTCCTCTAATCCCAGAGTCAATTTGAGTGGCAAGAGATAATGCCCACTACTGTAAATCAATGATTTAGTGTTTCATAAAAATTGATTTAGAGGTCACGGTACCAAGGTCGTAAGAAATTAAAAGATGAAAAGATTTTTATACAAACTGGCATAATGTCAAATAAGGAATTTTGAAATATTCGGATATTAGGCAATTTTTAAAGTAAGGGATTGGTATATTATCATTCGAGCTATAAGAATATTCTGAAGATTAATACAATTTCTAAAAATAAAAATCAAGTTAGTTTGGTACACAAATTCAAATTTTGAGTCAAATTCGTGAAACGATAGACCGTCTGTGGGTCTGTATTTTCGCATGCGTGTAGACGGAATGACTGAAATCACTAAAATCCAATATACAATCTTGTGGCTGGAACTATACTTCCGTATCAAATTTTGATGTTAATAGGCCAAAAAAAGGGCGACCAAAATAAATATTTTCCCTATAAACTCATTAAAAATTTTAGATTCAAGCCAAAAATCTATATTTCTTAATTATCGTTCACAAAGGTCATTCAAGGAATTCGTTGTTTTACCCAAAGGTCATAGTTTTATGGAGGGGACTGGGAATAAAACCGTGTTCGGAGAAGAAGCGAGAAAGATTCGGGGAAACAACTTCCAAGGATTTTCAAATTTATGGGTGTTTTTAACATATTTTTTAAGTTTTTGTAATTTTCAATCTTCGTAAAAACGTTTAATTTTTTTCTGTAGAATGATGTGGTCACCCTAGCCCTATAACGACAATGCAACACGCAATTCACAATGCCAAACCAATTGGTTAACCCAAGTTTACATCCATATTTTGACATCCATATAAAATTTCACACTAAAAAAAATTATCATCCATAAAAAAGTATAGATTTCTGAAAATAAATATTCTGTTATGTGTAAACTCGCCGAGTATATATTTGATATTCAACTAGAGTATTAAATGTTTTCATTCAAATTAATAATTTTCATACACTGATAAATATTTTAATTCCTATTGTTTCCTTATAATATTCTTTAGATATTTATGTTTTTGAAAAAAAATTTCAATAACTTTGATCATTTTTTTTTTCAAAAATATGGATTTCAAATCAAAAGGGGGAAATTCTGTGATTTTAATAAAAATATTCATGAATCTTTATCACATTTATAATGTACTAGCTGGTACCTGGCACGTTGCTGCCGTCGAAAAATATAATATTAAGGGCAATCAATTAATAATTTGACAATGTTTTATCGAAAACGGATGAACAGTACATAAAATACGAACAAACAAATATCCATTTCTATATACACTGATGGAAAAAAAACCCCAACACTAGGAAGGAGCTGTGCTAGATAAACAAAATTTGGTAGGCGTGTTTATACATCTGAAAGATGACGTCGATTCAAATTTCGAGCTACGCGCGTAAGTGTGGCGCTAGTAGCGACACTATGAACATGCAAATGAGGTTTGCTTTAAATAAGCGCTGTAAGGTTCGTGATCGTTATTTACAGTTGAGATTTGACTTAGTGGGTTAATGTTAGTCAAGGATGCCTCTGAGAAGACGAAGAAGCCATTATCAACAGCTCACTGAGTTTGAACGAGGTCGTGTTGTAGGGCTACGAGAAGGTGGGTTTTCTTTCCACGATATTGCTGAAACACTTGGCAGGAATGTATCCACTGTGCATGAGTATTGGCGGCAGTGGTCAAGGGAAGGTACTGCCTCAAGAAGAGAGGGTTCCGGGCGGCCACGTGGTACTACTGAGAGGGAAGACCGTCGTATTCGGCGTATGGCTGTGGCTAATCGTACTGCGTCTGCAGCTGAAATTCGAGCTGCAGTTGGCACCACAGTGACACAACGAACTGTTACAAATCGGTTACTTCAAGGACAGCTCCGAGCCAGACGCCCTGTACAGTGCATTCCTCTGACTCCAAACCACTGCCGTTTGCAACGTGAGTGGTGTCAAGCTAGATCTCATTGGAGGAGCGGAAATCTGTTGTGTTTTCTGATGAAAGCCGGTTCTGCCTTGGTCGCAGTGATAGCCGTTTGTTGGTTAGAAGGAGGCCAGGTGAACGCCTGCTAGTGACCTGTCTGCGGCCTTGACACACAGGACCTACTCCTGGAGTTATGATTTGGGGAGCAATTTCGTATGACAGCAGGAGCACTCTCGTGGTTATCCCACGCACCCTGACTACAAATTTGTATGTCAGTCTAGTGATACAACCTGTTGTGCTGCCATTCATGAATAGCATTCAAGGGCGTGATTTCCAACAGGATAACGCTCGCCCTCATACCGCTGTTGTAACCCTACATGCTCTACAGAGTGTCGACATGTTGCCTTGGCCTGCTAGATCACCAGATCTTTCTCCAATCGAGCACGTATATGATATCATTAGACGACAACTCCAGCGTCATCCACAACCAGCATTAACCGTCCTTGTATTGACCGCCCAAGTGCAACAGGCATGGAACTCCATCCCACAAACTGATATCCGACACCTGTACGACACAATGCATGCACGAATGTCAGTCCTGCTTTACTCCCAGTGAGTGTATTTACATACTTTTAATTTCATGTTTGTAAAGATGGAAGTTTGTAATAGATTTTTAATTCTTATCTTTTACTTTGCAGTCTGAAGTCTTTGCAGTCTTTTTAGCTGATACCCGTCGTGTTGCTGAAGACAAAAAAAAAAATAATATTAAGTGCAATCAATCAATAATTTGGCAATGTTTTTATCAAAATCGGATGAACCGTAAGACATTATATAAAATACGAACAAACAAATATTTATTTTTTATATATTAGATTTGTGTATTCTTTTAGAATTGTAAAACATGGTGTTCTTTCTGAATGGTAATGAAAAAAACTATTTATTGTATCTCGTGATTCGTTTCATATTCGTTCAGAATTCTCAAGATGAATGTTAGAAAATGTGATTAAAATATTTTCTTTTAAAATTGATTGAACACCGAAAATAATGCAAAAATTAAAAGCAAATTTAAAAAGTTTAATAGAAATTAAAATTATGCAAAAATTTGAGTAGTATAATATTTCCAGAAAATACTGCAAAAATGCTAAAATTTTATTAAATTTTTAATTAAAATTTCATAGCTAAAATTTAGCATCTTTTCTGGATCTGTCTGTCTTCTTCGTGAGTAATTTTGACATTAATCCTTGGTTAATATTTGAGAAAATAGATCCGAAAATAGTTTTTACAGATTAGATAAATCTATTATGCCTATAACCATCTCGTAAGAGCAAGGAATAAGTGTACAAAGTTTCATCACTATCCAGTGTGCGGTACAGCAGTGCATAAGAGACACACAGACAAACATTCATTTTTATTTACATAGATTTTAATTTTTAATTAAAGTCGGGAATTCCTTCCTTGTGTTTTCTTATTCTCTTTTTTTAAATACTGCAGCATTTTCGATAGAAAATTTTTATTTCCTACATTTGCTACATGAATGCTTGTTTTTGCTTGTTTAAAATCTTTAAATTTTTGACATTGTTTTTTTTAATCTTAAATATACTTCATAATTCATAATTATCAATAATATAGATTTTAACATTGATGTTTCTCAAATTAGATAATAGATGGTGCCACCTCCATAGCATCTATTTTTAACTAAATTAATATATTGATTGATGATTAAAAGCTCTAAAATTATTAAAATACTCTATTCTCGTTGAAATCTATTAATTATATAACATTTCAGAGCTCTAGTGTATGAAAAGGAGAGGGAAAAATCATACCTTGAAAGTACAAAATATACTACCTAAAAACATAAACAATTATGAAAAAATCAATATTAGCACATTCTTTGTTTTTTATTTCTCTGTTGTTGTTTACTTGGTTTCTTCACAAACTCTCACTGCAACTTTTGATTTTCAAAAAAATATTTAGCATTTGGTTTAAAAATTGAAGAAATGAGAAAAAGATCCTTGTAGCTGAAATTCACATAAAAATAATTTTAATCCTAAATCCTAATTTGAGTCACGTGATTTAATCTGCGTGATTAACGATGACTCTCCAAGCTTTGTAGAATTAATCTGATTTAAAAAAAATGATAAAATAAATATAAAATTATCTTTCAGATATCGTTCTTTAATCTTGAATGTGAATGGAATAATTAATAAAAGATTTATTCAATTTAAATCATATCATTAAATACTAATTATTCCCGAACATTTTCTTCCTGAATTGCAATATTTCATGATTTATGTTAGTTTATTTTTATTTAAATAATATTTTTAGATATCGATGTTACTTAAAATAAACAAACTTCATTTTTTAATTTTGTGTTTACACTACAGTTTTTCAAATTTCGTGGATTTAGCAATCCTAAAAAATGCATTGACTAATTATAAAAAAGTTCTTCTTTCCTATTTTTGCATTTTCTTTAAATTATCCTTTTTGATAAGCATATATACAGTGAAAGCTCTTTATTCGCGGTTTATTTGTTCCATAAATATGTCGCGAATACAGAAACCGTGAATACGGAATGGTCATTTATATGGGATTATAGGGGATACTTTCCTAGGTGACAAAAAAAAAAACAAATATATATAAAAATCAATTTAATTGAAGTTTTCGAACATTTTGATTAATTATCTTAAGGTTGGGAAATGGTTTGAAGAATTTTGTAATTTTCTCTTGCTTGGCAGTTTTTAAAAGCTCCTTCCATTCAGACTGATACGCAGCAGTCGCGTTAACAATTTGCCTCTTAAAAATAAAACTTCGTTCCATAGACGGATCAATGTTCATAAAGAAATCGCAAAGTTTGCCATTCTTAAACCTTCACTCAGATTTTTCAAATTAAATGTTATGTTTCCAGTGCTTATTGAAGCCTCTTCTTCAATGGGCTGTGAATTTAACATTTCCCCCAAGTCGGTTGCAATCAGATCTTCATCTTGCGATTCAAGCAATTCCTGAAAGTCACTTGATGCTATCTGTTCGAACCCATCTCGTCCTATTCCATTCGCGATTACGGCTATGTTTGCAGTTTCATTCAACAACATACTTTAGACAAAGTTGAAATAAGATTTATTTTACTTTTTTTATTAGTCCATTTGACGGCAATTACAAAGGGTATTGGGTTGGATACCTATTGGAATCCTTTTATTATGATGTATGTACATATTAGATCCGCGAATATAGAAATTTTTAGCCGCGAATATAGAAATTGGGTAGCAATTTTTTAATCCGCGAACCGTGAAAATGCGAATGAAGGAAGAGTGAATAAGGAACTTTTACTGTATGTAAATCCTTGAAATGCCATTGTATGATATGCCAATGCTATGAATACCATTGTAGTTGAAAAGTTGATTTCTGTTCACTTGCTTTTATTTCAAATGGCTATTTGAAAGTAATTTTTAAAAAATGATCTGAGAATTTCAATGCATGTCTGATACAAACAATATTTCGGTTGAATTATAGATTATTATAATAAAATTATTTTGATTACCAATCACATGCATACGATAGTTTGCTAAAATTTCTCAATTCAAAAGAGAAGCCTTACTACAAACAAATTTAAATCAAGTTTCGTTTTCTATTTATCAAATAATTTAAATTATTATCAGCTTCATTTCAATTCACAAATCGTCATACTTATTCTTTCGCTGTTAAGCTTATGTATATTAAATTATTTTCTTTAGGGAATATTTTATATTATGTTCATTTATTCATTTCCTGTGGAAATTACAGGCAAAAGTACAAATGATAAATAATAGATATTAACTTATGAAAAAACATAATCTCTTACTATCTTTTAGCGTAAAAAAGGATTTCAAAGAAGTTTTATTACAAAGTTAAAATTTTAAATAATACAGTCGAGGTAGTAATCATTTAAGTTACGTTAAAGTGATCAATACAGCCGAAATGCCTTAAAAATACTTCAGTTTTGTAGGAATGCATGGATGCCAGAAAAAACACCATGCGACATTATTCTTATTATTCATTCCTTTTAATTGGAAAAATTGTCAAAACATACAGAATAAAAAAAAATGCATTCTTAGTTATTTTTTAAAGATTTCTTTAAAAAAGTTATCGAGCTTAACATATATTTTTGAATAATCAAGCATTAAACAGTTCGTACTAATTACATTTATCAAAAGATCTAACTCAGTCTTGGATTAACTTTAACGTTTACTATCTTCGGACGAAGGAATGTTCAACTCACACTTGAGTTTACTCCCATTTCTGAGAAATCATTTCATCATCGAGTTTTCTACATTCCCATCCTATCTGCATCACTTTCGTTCACGTATCAACTGTCATTCTCAGTATTCTTCTCCAGATTCAGTTTTCACTTCTATATTTCAGCTATTAATCAAACAGTAAATGTGATGCTTTCAACATTCCCACAGCCTTCGGCTGACTTAATAAAGGAAGTTGGTCAAATCCTTTCTAAAGATGGCATTTTTTATGCTCAAAACACAACCCTTAGTCATCGTCAAACTGATATTGATCTTTGGTTAAAAAATAGGAATGGAAGGAGATAAAGAGAGAAGGTTGGTCGAGTAAAAGTAACAGTAAATTTTTTCCCCCTTTGACTTCATAGGTGGCTTTAGACTTTCCTATCCGATCATTCACTTCATAAAAGGCTTTCGACTTTTCTATCTGATCATTGACTTCATAGTTAGCTTTAGATTTTTCTATACGATGATTGAAATCGATTATTGCAAGCAAATTATTGATCACTAGAACCGACATATTTTGTATATATTTAGAGGTGGGAGATTTTGATAACTACAATTGTTTGATCGTTACATTCGTGATCATTACAAGCGGAAATTACCGAATTATTACCGAAATTACCGAAATTCAAAAATTGATTGCCCTTATATTCAAATGGATTCATGTTATCAACTAGAGAATTATAAATCGATATTTAAAAAAAGTGGATTTTTTTTCTTAAAAGTATGAAAAATTATTGATATAATACTCAAATAAACAAAGTTTATACGGATATGAAAATTAATGCAAGCATCATATTGATGCTCAGGTACTAAGAATGAATTCTTTTATTAATATTAATAAATTTAGTTTTTTCATGCATGAGTTTAATGATATTTTAGTCTCTATTTAACTGTGGGATCGCTGAAGATTTCTTTTTTCTTTTCTTTCTAGCATCCCATTTCAATATTTTTTTACTTAATGTTTTCAGAAATAAAGACAAAAATCCATTTATTAGAAGTCAGAATCTTGTTACAGACTCTAATTTGTCGTCTAACTTTTCAACACTTATCTTGCGATTTCTGGTTTGTGCAGTACTGTCCTGTGCAGTAAAATATGGTCTCTGTAATTTACCTTCATTAAAACTAACCGCGTGTCTTGGAAGAGCGCGAGCTTTACTGAAACTGTTTCTTGTAGGAACAGGAATTTGACTGAATGCTCTTGGACGAAATTCCCCGTCCACGAATTCCAGAGGGTAAGACAGAAGTCCAGGGCTATCGACACTGCAGTGCAAGGAAAAACTTGAAAATGCTTGCATCTTCATCGCAGATTCCTCTGATCCACAACTACCTGAAATGATAAAGATAAAGATAGAATTATAAGGAGCTTTTTAACATTAGCTTCTGTACGTTAGCAAAGTTTATAGAGGTAAATGTAATTCATCATAAAATAAACAAACATACTTTCCAAATTTTATGATCTAAACGTTAAGAAGTGGTAAAACATAAGGCAGCCTAGCAGTATTCTGTATACAGCATATCATCACATATTCTGTCAAAAGTCAGACATAATCCTGTTCTTAAATGCAGTAAGAGATAGAGATATTGTCTGTATAATTGTATTTAAACTGAGAAGACTTCTTCTTCTTGCATACAGCCGGCCATCCCGCCACCACTGAACGTTGAATTATCGACAAGATTTGTTGTGGTCGACTGCTAAATAAATATTGTCGAACCTTACATGGACCGAACAGTCAAACTAACAATCCTTTCGGGGGTAGAAAAAAACTGTCTTTCTCCTCATCTGTACACTCTGAAACAGTTGGAATGACACTATCAATCTTTCATATCCTTCAGAGTTTTGAGATTACCTGGTACCATCAATACTGTACTTAAATCATTATTGACAATCTTCAGGTCCTTCCTTAACTCTGAAATATCCATACATTCCATTAAATAGTGGTAAACCGTACCATTTCTCCCCAAATGCATTTATTTTCCTGCATTCTTCCAAATCTTTGGAAATATTCAGGAAATCTCCCATGTCCAGATATTATTTGGATTATAAGTGGATGGTATCTTTTTATAAACTGAGAAGACTATTTCTGATTTCCGATCTGTGTTCCACATAGAATGTTTCTAGATTCGATGGGTTCTGTTTGGTCGAAGAATTCTTATACAAATTGCATTTGTGTTGTTGTAGCTAATCTCCATGACCTGACTTAGTCAGAATAAATCCAAAAATCCGTTGACAAGAAGAAAATCAAAAATGTGGAAGGAAGAAGAAGAAATTTCTCTCCACAGAAGTCCCAAACAGTCTAGAATATGTTCAGCAGATGCCTGATGTTGGCGGCATTTCGGGCAAAGAGGGTAAGATTTCTACCCTTGATAAAAGAAAAGACATTTTGAGGTGGACACTGGCAAGGCGAGAAGGGCAAATGTTGGTTTTTCTATCACAAGGAAGAACTAAGGATTGGCTTGGCTTATTGACCTTATACCAATCATGAGTAGGAGCAATCCAGTTCTTATACTCAGATAAAATGTGCAGACGAAGGAGCTAGGACAGTCTTTTACCTCCTGGTGCTCCAGTCTTTTGACTGAAAGAAGTTGCACTTCCCACTCCATGAATCGATTGACAAATCGGTTGCATTGAACGAAAATATGGCCTTATGTGAGGCTTTTTTTTCAAATATGTCTTTTGGCAATGCTTTTATTGATCTCAAAATTGTGATTGAAATATATATAAACGAAGCATAAGTCAATCGTTTAAATGAAAACAACTTTTCTTATATTTTTTCAACAATTGCAAAAAAAAATTTTGCTTTGGTTGCTCGCTTGACAAATCTTTAAAACTTATGGGGAAATTAGTTCTCTGTGGTTTTTGAAATTTCCTGGTTCCACGGATGCTCTAATTTTACTTAAGAGGAGACAATAAAAGTCTTTTATATGTCACAATTTTAATAAATTATAATTGTGGCTGTGTATGCATATACAAAGGGAAGACGGTAAAAGATTTTCATATATCGTAATTTTAATATAAATTACAATTGTGACTATATATGCATGTTCAAACGGGATAATTCTTTACAAAGAAATACTATTAAATCTCTTTTCGTTTATCAATCATCATTTAAGCTTCCTTTTCTGTTTGCCTTTTTCATAAGCGTTCTTGAGTTCGTAGAAAGGGTTTGTAATTAAAAAAGATAGTGAGTGGAAAAGGTTTATGAAACACCGAAACAATCAATGAATTATAGCGTTTTTAGAGAAACAAAGATAAAGGAGAATATTTTCGAAAATAAAGAATATCAGTGCTGAGTTCAAAGAATCTTTATATGTGCTATTTCGGAACTTACTGTGTCGAGGATCAACTGAAGAAGCCTTTCGATGTTTTATTCGCCATTTACGAAGCCATGTTATGTACATCAAAGCATAAAATGATCCAAATCCAGCACATCCATAAGCGAAGAATCTGAAAGTTTGTCGAAATCCATGGTTCCTTACCAAAAATCCTCCAAGAAGAGATCCGAAGGCCCTTCCTAGGGAAGTATGTTAATAGTAATGAGGTTTTTTATGAATATAAATATTAAATACACTGAAATTCAAAGTGTTTTTTCTAATTATAAATACAAATTTCTTATAAGCAATAATAGCAAATGAAAATAGAACACTACAGAAATTTAAAATTCTATTAACATTTATAAGATACTATCTTTGTTCACATGGACAATACCCAAGCACCTATGTCAATTTCACTATCATATTCTTTGTTGAGAATACATCAGAATATAGTGAAATGGATAATTTACATATTATACGTTGACTGTAGCAGACAATGTGGAAGTCATTTTTTGTTCCATGGGGGAATTCCTTTGATGGGCAAAAAAAAAAAAAAAAAATGATAATTTCAAGGAACAAAATTGATTTTTTACCATAAATTATGAAAAATTTTGATTACTTTTTACTTTATCCTGTAATAAGTACAAAGAATTAGAAGGCAATAGTCAAAAGATTCGAATTTGGGATTTTAAGGAATCCATCCCTGATTTCGAAAAACGCATTCGAAAATATCTTGCGAGGAAGATAGCTCAAAAACGTTTTGAGTTAAGCGAATAAAATTTGGTATATGGTCTTTACGTTAAATTTGTAGTTATCTACCAAATTTTAAGCAAGCTTTATTCAGAAAAAAATTAAATGTCCAGCTTTCGAATATAAATTAATACTGTAACTACAAACTGAACAAAGTTAGATGGATAAAATTCTGTACAAAGCTTTAATACCTATCGAATACCATAATATATTTGAGCCAAATCCAACAAGGTTTTGAACGTCTGTCAGTCTTGACTTTTAGAAACATGTAAAAACAATAACTGAAAAACTCAAGGACTTGAATTTATGGAATTTGGTATGGGATTTTGGGATTGCATTTGGAATTCTGTGCTTGGTTTTTGTTTTAATCAATTGGGAAAAACGAGTCTAAAACTCATATTCATCTTTATTTGAGAGTGCTAGAAGGTTTTTTGGTAACTACTCCCGTTAATTGATATAATCGCCTTGAAGATACAGGCTTTTATCAAATAAGTGTTTAAAATTTTTCCCTCTTCGAAAAAAGTTGCCACCAGTGGTGTGAGATATCTCTTAACACAGCTTTTAAATCCTTTATCAGTTTGTAAGATTTTAAAATTTCTTTCAAGGAAAAAATATGAAGCAGGAATGTTTAAACATTCATCCTCCAAAGTCACAATTTTGGCATATTGGTCGGCAAAGCTTGTTTTCTAAGATTTCGGCATCCTCTAATGATTTCGAACAATTGTATCAATTAATTGAACAAGGTCTTTACGACCATTTTTTGCCTTTGTCTCCTTTCATGAATAATGCGGCTGAGAGTCGAGTGATTTTCGCCTTATTCCTGAATTAAAGAAATGGCTAAGATGTCAGAATAATAATTCCAGATTAATTCAGAGTTTCAAAGGAATGTTAAACCCAATCTAGCATCACTGCAGGCAACATTTTTGAAAGAGGTTACCGGAAACCTGATCCATTGATAGGTAGAATGCATGTATCTTCCAAATCATTATGTCGAAAATCAACCATGATTATAAATAGCTTTTGATTTAAAAAAATAATTTTTCTCTGCATAATTGACATTTTTGCAGTTCACTGCAACTTGGGGAGAAAAAGTTTTCAATACGTATAAATTTTAAGAATGGCTACATGAAATGAAGGCACAAGAAGTGATACAAGATTTAGATGACCACATGCAAAGTGATACACATCCCACATTTTATACATTTAAATCAATCTTCAAATTAATTTAATGTATTCTGTATATATACTGCATATCAGTTAGTAAAGTTGCAATCAATTGTGCGTAAAACCTAAACATCAACACACAATCTCTTAAATTGTCAAATGAACTCTCTTTTCAACTACTTACCGAAATATACTCTATATACTACTTAGCAAAAAATATCGAAACCAATCAGTATTTTTGGTAAAATTCCTCATTGAAAAATTCCAATGCTATGAAAGATTCAGGGGCTCAGTGACTTTATAGGTTGTTACATGTAGGAGTAATCCCGTGAACGAAAGCGTAACTTTATCCTTTTTACTTCTAAATGACAATTACTTAGATGTAGAATAATTTAAAATTTATATCGAGAAAATATGATTTATTTGCTGATTTCATTTGCATATTTTCATTCAGGCAGGCATTTTTTTAAATTCATAAATATTTTTAAGTGGTCTGGTAAAATATAAGACTAGATAAAAGTAGATTAATTTTTATTAAGAAAAACTAGACAATAATAATGGAAACTACTTTGAAATCACTTAATAATAAAGAGAAAACCTTTGAGAATTGCCTTTTTTTCAAAATAACTCTTTAGTTAATGAAATTCTACTTTTTGTAAACACCAAAAATAAAGTAGAAGAATAATCTTTGGCAAATTTTTCTTATATTAAAAACATTTTAAATTTTGAAAAAAAAAACTTTTTCGAACTTTAAAACTTTGATTCTTAAACAACTGCTTTCTATGGTTTTATATCTTTTATGCTGTACTTACCAGAAATGACGTGCAATCCATTCCAAAGTGTCATTACTGTTGTTAGCATTTCCATTGAAGCAAGTTCTGTACAATACATCGTAACTCCAACAGTCAATAACGTCACTGTGAAATTTTCCATCATTTCAAATATCAAACAGAAATATGCATCTTGAGCATATGCGTATCCAAAGAATCTCACTGTGTAAGCAGCAAATGCCACAATTATGACATTGACGTACCCGATCTTCCGTGTAAACCATGTTGCAATTAAAGCCATGAACAGGCCTGTACCACTCCCTACCGTGACCGTTAATCCCATTATCAAGTTATTAGAGCCTAGTTCGCTTTCTAGAAACCAAAACAAGAAATTTTCTAAAAATCCCCAACAAATTCCCAATGCTGCTATTTGAATAAACAGCAAATCGACTTCCGGACTTTTAACCAAATCAGCTAAATTTTTCAGGGGATTATCAGACGGTATTTTCATACTAAGATCGAGACTTAATGAAGTGATTGCTGCTAGGAGATATAGGATACCATACATGAAAAAACAAGGTTTGAAAGTGTCATACTCATCGACAAAATAACCACTGATTGGAGCTAACAGACACATTCCAACTGTTGACCAAAACCGCTGAAATCCTACATCTGCTTTCAGATCATGGATGATTGTCATAGAAGCTGAATCGAAAAGTCCATTAACAAGCCCTATTCCCAAAGTAACAACCAGTCTTATGCCAAGGTACGACCAAAAAGTTATTCCAAAAGTGTCCTCTGGCTGTATTTCTTCACAGATGTTGTGCGAGTCTTGATTCAAAAAGATACATTTTGTATTGCAGTCATGAGATGAGCAAGAACACCATATGCGATTAAATGTTTCATTTTCATAAGTTAATGAATAATGATAATCATCATTAATGGAAACTGTATCATTTCTGTTGTTGATGAATAAAAACGTCAAATGCATATCTAAAGTTGTATCACCGTGAATATGTTCACAGCCTTTCTTGGATGTATTGTCACAGTGATTATAACACTTACTCCCATCCTTTTCAAGTATTAGGGGTAAAGTGCGTAAAGCGGTTGAGTTTTCACACTGTTGTTCACACTGAACCTTCAGTGATAAATTATGAGTCATGTTATAAAAATCTGGCTTAAATGCACAATTTTCCACCACTGTCTTAATGGTAAAATTGGACTGAGAATCACACTTGAAATCAAATGAGGTCTTATCTTGAGGCACAGGTGGTACTAGAAGAAGTAAATTTGCTGTTATTGCAGAAAAAGTCAAGAAAAAACTGAAGATAAGCTTGAAATTTCCGATTTTATCAGCGACCATGCCAACCATAGGTGCCACGATTAACGCTATTACAGGCTGAACAGCAAATATGATTGCTGTCTGTCGAATACTTACATTTAAGGATTTTAAATGTACTGTAAAGTATGGATATAGCGTCGCTTGCCCTGAAAAGAAAACAATATTTACAGTATTTTAAATATACGCTTCAGTGCTTAAAAAACATTTTATCTATAAAGCACTGATTTCTTTTAAATATTCTTTTACAGAATATTAAGTAAGTATAAAATCTTTCTAATCATCAGATGATTTAATTTTAGTTATAAAAATATTTGTTCCGTTTTTTTTTATTGATAATTATAAATGAAATACTTTATTATGTAATTTAAAAATGTACTGTTATTGCATATTTCTCTACTCATAAAATGAAGGGTGCTCCTATTGTCGCAAAAAGTCATGGGAGTTTTCCGCTTTAGTGAATGATTTTGAATTACAAATTTCGGAAATGCAAACGTTTTGTTCCAAACCCAAAATATAAACTAACTCGCATTTTATTTTGAGGAGAATCTAAATATTTATTCAATCACCCCGTTTTTTAAACCAGTGATTATTCCACGCCAAAAACCATAAGATTCCTATAAATACTGGAATCTTAGATTGTGCGCTTAAATTGCTAAATTCGTTGCCAAGTCGCCAAATAGGCGCAACGTTTCTCACCAAAGCTAGGGATCATTCATCCGATATTCTTTCAGCACACAGCAACAAAGCTATCTGTAAAACTGGTTTTCTTACCAGAAGACCCACAGTTTTGTGAAGCAACATTAAAAATTCGTAGCAACGTAATAAGTTTTATGTGGCTCTATCTCTGGTGCCATTCAATAAAATTGCTGGGGTTTGCCGCTGATCAGTTGGTTTTTTCTGCCTCATTTTGTCTATCTTTCGTTTGCGACATTTAAAAAAATGTTACCATTGAAGATTGAGGAGGTTTCGGGTTGGTTTTATAAAGACCGTAACTCAAAACTTCTGTAAGGGGCCTAAAGTAAATAGCATAATTGAAGGAAAATGTCTGGATATTTGGATAATTTTACTATCCCTTTGCCTCCAACTGGACATGTAGCGGTATTTCCTAAGAAGTGCTCAGACAGATTAGATGGATCAAACTTAAGGAACATTTTTTTTATCCAAACAGAAATGTATTTTATCTATAATCCAAGCATTTGGATTGATCCTTCAGTTACGCAAGCGTCAGCTATGAAAATTTTTGTTCACCCTTTTCTAATCCTCAAAAGTCTCTTTTACATTAACTTTTATTAATTTTCTTAACTTTGTCTGGTGAACGATTTACCTTCGAAACCGCTTATCATTCCAATTCTAAGTGAATTACTACTGAGTAAAACAAATTGTTCGTGATCCTTCGAACATTACAACAGATTTGTTTCTGCAATCCTAAATTCATCTAATAACTGATAAAATATGAAATTATCATCAATTGCTTGGATATTGCCATGAAATAATCTAATAAAAACTAATACGTTGAAATGTTTCGTATTACATGAGGACTTTTTCATCATAATCTGGCCAATCGGATACGATCTACCGAAGTTTGGTTTCATATACCTCGAGCCTCTCATTAGTGTCAACTCATTAAACACCAAAAGAACTGATCTAATATACCTATTATACGAGCTTTACTTTATGGGGGAAATTACTTCTCATTGCTCTACCATCTACTATATCGGCTATCAAGGGTCGAATTCTTCGATTTATTAAGTAATGCTTATAAAGCAATGCTTATAAGTAATGCTTATATAGCAATGCTTATAAGTAATG
>JAPMOQ010031569.1:203736-262918 GCA_026543055.1 Argiope trifasciata
AAAACAGCTGCACATTTTTTAATTTGACATTAAACTCAAATTATTATGTCGCTTATTATTTGAGAGTGAACAGAAAAACAGAAAAATGGCTGCACATTTTTTAAATTAGACATTAAACTCAAATTATTATGTCTCTTATTCTTTTATTTCAGAGTAAACAGAAATGAAAAAAATTATATATTCTTGATTTTAAATGAGTAAAATATTATGAGTAATTCAGAAAAATGTTTTAAAAGTTTCTTTTTTTTTAACCAGAAATTTGTGAATCAGAAATCTGCTTTTACAGAAGTTTCCCACGTAGGATATTATTTATAAACAAACTTAAAATGTTTCCTATTTCATACTTTTTCTTGCATCTCTTTTTTTAAGCTGGAAGCAGAATAAAGCCCGGGTATTATGCCAATCTAATATTGCTGCAGAATAATTTTTTAAAAACTTACATTACTTACAAATCTAAAATATTTTCTATTTCATGCTCTTTCTTGCATCTCTTTTTTTTAAAGCTGGAAGCAGAATAAAGCCAGGGTATTATGCCAATCTAATATTTCTGTAGAATAATTTTTTTAAAACTTATATTATTTAAACTTTTATTTATTTGCTTTAATTTTGAATTTGATCCCTGAATAAGATTTGAATATTTTATTTATGTTTTCATTTCCGGACTCATGATTGGACTATTCAACCTCATTTTGTTACTTTTGACTTTGTACCTTTCACTGCCGGCGATAGGGGTAGATCCCACGTTTGTTATAGACTGACAGACAGAAGGGATTTGAAACGTCAGCACAGGGAAGTTGTTATCTCGACAGAGGAGATTATTTATTATCAAAAATTTGTATTAGATATCTGTGTCTAACCTGCTTATCAATTTCTGAATAAGAGTTTCTGTTTTAAGAATTGGTATCCATCTTGTCTTATTGATACAGATGGATACAGAAAAAATATTACTGAAATTTATATTAACTCTAAAGACGTGGAATAGATTGAGGGGGATGCAAAATCCTTTCAACACATTTTTATCTCAAATAGATATTTTGACTATAAATTAAATGAATTCTGTCCGTCGCTATAAATTCTGTACTGGTGTAGTAATTTTCCATTTTTCCTTCGTTTGATCTTTTCGCTTCACTATCCGATAGATTATAAAATATCTGAGTAAAAATTTAAGTGACCTTCTCTCTGTAAATGGACATATTGTAACGGCCATTATGTTTGATAAAAATCGCAGCTTTTGACTCTTTGTTTGAGGGAAAATTCTTTAATTAAATCTAACATAACCAATCAAATGATTCCCGTTTCAGAAGCTTAAAAATGGAACACCTTTCATATGCTAACAAAAATATAGTATTTATCTCGAAAGTTTGATGGTTACAAAATAGGGCATTGAAGTTTTGAATAACAAAAATTTAATTTGTGACATTTAAAACGTTTTAGCATATTTCATGTTAATGCGTCTTTGGTCACAATAATAAGAACTGTTTCGTGGCCATAACTATTTTATTCTTAAGGATAATATAGATAAATTTGTTTAACGTAAAAATTTGGTTTACAAATAAATAAATAAATTAAATTAAAAAATCACAATGAAATCTTATTTGTTTAAAATGTTTTACACAAAATATTAAAAAAATCATAGGTTGGTAGTAAACTCACTTTTAAGAGAATACCTGTCACAAAATTATCGTGAAAGTTAGTTTGTAAAACAATTGCGTATGAAGTTGTCAAGGAATATTTTTTATTGAAATAGGCCCTTCAACGTAGTAAACATAACTATTTTAATTTAAAAAAAAAGATTTGGGAAGCCCTAATGCCCCCTTAGAAAGTTTTCTCAATATCTAAACAAAGTTAAACAGGCCTAGAAATCTATGTAAATAAAAGTTAATGTTTGTCGGTATGTCTCTTATGCGGTGCCGTACTGCTCATGCGATTACGATGAAACTTCGAATATTTATTACTTGCACTTATTTGTTTTTGTTGATGATGGAAAAAAAATTCCAACCTTAAAGTCTTGAATAATATAGTTAATAAAATATATTAAATATTATTTTCGCTTCTCCTTTATATATCGTTCAATATCAATGAATCTATTCATTTCCGAATAAAATAAATATTGTTCTTATTTTATTCTGAAATAAATAGCATTCTTTGTATCATTCCTAATTAAACAAGAGATTTATTTTAAATTTTAAACGATATTTCCAAAATTATTTCTTCTGCGGCAGCAACGTGCCCGGGACCAGCTAGTGATATATAAATTTTTATTGCATTGAAATAAAACTAAGTGAATACATAATTTAAAACAAATATTTTACCTTTATTTAACACTTAAACCGAATTCAATGTCAACCCATCAATTCGTAAAGCAACAAAAACTATACATTTAAACATTATAACAAAGCTTAAATGTAAGAAAAAATACGTCTCTGACAGACAAAAAATAATCAGTTATTCGTCTACAGATAAGTGACTGTATTAAAATAAAAATATTTAAATGAATACGTAATTTAAAACAACGGTCTTACTCTTCTTTAACACTTAAACCGAATACCATTTCAACCCACCAATTCATAAAGCCACAAAAAGTATACATTTAAACATTATAACAAAGCTTAGATGTAATAAAAAATACGTCTCTGACAAAAAAAAATCAGTTCTTCAACTAAAAATAAGTTATTAAAATAAAAATCTTTAAATATATACATAATCTAAAACAACGGTCTTACTCTTCTTTAACACTTAAACCGAATACTATTTCAATCCACCAACTCATAAAGCCACAAAAAGTATATAGTTAAACATTATAACAAAACTTAAATGCAAGTAGAAAATACATCACTGACAGAAAAAAAAAATTTAAATGAATACATAATTTAAAACAACGGTTTTTATTTTTCTTTAACACTTAAATCGAATACTATTTCAGCCCACCAATTCATAAAGCCAGAAAAGGTAGACATTTAAACGTTATAACAAAACATAAATGCTAGGAGAAAATATGTCACTGATAGAAAAAAACGATCAGTTCTTCAACTAAAGATAGGTTTGCTTTTATTTTGATTTTACTGTCGCAGAAACTGATCCTGTCTGTCATCACTGAAGATGGAAGAGCCGAATAAGATGCTATTCCAGAAATAGATATCGATCGGTGCTCCAATTAATCAAACGCAACAAATTACAATTTTTAATATAATAGGGTTGCCAAGTACATTACTTGGGTTACAGAGAGCTCTGAATGTCAGTCTTGGAAGGAATTTCAAAGGAGATGCTCACTTGATGCTTTCGATCTCAGAAAGGCTCTTCTTACGAAATTATCTTCGTCTTTTCTTAAACATTACTTAATACATATCAATTTCTATAAAGTATTTAAAAGTTTCTATTTACTGCGATAATTGGATAAGTGGAAAGTTTTTAGTGAAAAGGTAAGTAATTATTTTAAAATTCCAATCACTTTAAATTCCTATTAAAGAAACATTATGATATTGTTAATAATTTGAATATATTGTTATTAATTCAACATATGAACTAAACGTTGTATTTCTTTCTGAATTGTTTTTATCCTTTTAATATATCTGTGCATTCGTGTCTTCAGTGATCATAATAGAATAATTTTTAAAAGTTTCTATTTACTGCGATGATTGGATAAATGGATAGTTTTCATTGAAACTGATAAGTAATTTTTAAAAACCTCTAATCGCTTGAAATTCTTATTATAGAAATGTTATGATATTGTTAACAGTTTGAATAGATTTTGGTTAATTCAATATATAAACTAAATATTGTATTTCTTTCTAAATTGTTTTTATCCTTTCAATATATTCGTGCATTGTGTCTTCAGTGATCGTAATAGAATAATTTTTAAGTTTCTATTTACTGCGATGATTGGATAAGTGGATAGTTTTCATTGAAACTGATAAGTAATTTAAAAAAACCTCTAATCGCTTGAAATTCTTATTACAGAAATGTTATGATATTGTTAACAGTTTGGATATATTTTGGTTGATTCAACATATAAACTAAACATTGTATTTCTTTCTGAATTGTTTTTATCTTTTTAATATATTCGTGCATTGTGCCTTCAGTGATGGTAGTAGAATAATTTTTAAATCCTTTCATTCATTTGAAATTTCGTATTAAAATTTATGAGTGATTTTCGATTGAGTTTCCTATTAAAGAAATGTTAAGATATTGTTCATAATTTGAACAAATTTTGGTAATTTGAATATATAAACTAAAAATTGTATTTTTTTTTCTGAATTCTTTTTATTATTTCAATACATTGTGTCTTCATTGATTGTAAGAGAATAATTTTAAAATCCTTTCCTTTTCCCAAAATATCGTATTAACTTTTATAAAAGATTTTCGAAATCAAAATTCCAGGATTTTTTATCCAATTTCAATCTTTAAAATTTTATAAATACTTTTTTATCTGAATTTTTTTTACCCACAAATCTTATTGTATTAAAGAAGAAGTTGTTAAATTATCTGTACTCGATAGAAACATTATACATAGTGGTATCCTCCTCCAAATTCAATGTCCCTTTCGAAATGTTTTTCACCACACTCAGTAAACAGAAATAATTGATAATTTAACCAATAAAATAAATACCGAATTCAATTCAGAAATTTTTCAGAAGAATAAAAATGTTTGGGTACTGAAATAAAGATGCTTATATTTTGTATCTATTTCAAAATGAACATTCAAATTATTAAATGTTCTACCATCGACTTTCAAAACTGTTCTTAGCATTCTAGTATCACCTTTATTTTCAGAATTTTGTGAAAGATAATTTAGTGCACTGAAGTTAATTTTCAGTCGTATTCAAATGAACATAGGTCGTAAACTTTTGATTAATTAATGTTGTTCCTTTGTTTTAAAAAAAACATAATGATAGACTTGACATACCTGAGAATGTAAACAAATGACCACAATTAAAATTTCATTAAGTAAAATTGTAAACCAAAATTAATTAAAATGGCTCTTTTGCAAAAGAATCATAGAGATAGTTTGAAATACTTGATAAAATAAATAAATGGCCGCAATTCAAATTTCGTAAAGTAGTTAATTAGAATTTATTTTAATGAAAAACTCTATAAGATTTATTATTATTCATAAACATTAGTCTTATCCTCATGGAACTTTTATATTTATTACCATTCATGATTATTTTAAAATTTTTAACATTATTAATTGTACTGTATACTATTAATAATTTCTTTTTAACCTCTAGCATCCAATTACTTTCTGAGCTCTTTGAAAGTATATGGTACAGCAATAAATTCTGCATATTATCTTTCAATTTTCAATTAAAAATAAAGTTAATTCGGAAATTATATCTCTTGGTACGAACATGTTTGGAAATAAAATTGCATGAAAAGCTTTGTTTTGTAAGTCAGCAAAATTCATTACCACATTTGGTAATTTTATTGTCTCATCCACCCCCTTCCCTTCACCACTCCTCCAAATAGTTAAAAATTACACGTCTCTAATTATCTCAATTTAATGTGAATAATTAATTAAACAAATTAAAGCAATTCATAGTTTGTATAGTAAGGCTTACGCATATGCATAATTTCTTTACCTTTTTGATATAAAAATACAGTGAGAAGAACAGTAACAATTCAGCATTTGTATTTTGGACACTGAGCTAATTTTATATTACCCTCCAAAGCAAAAAAAAAAAAAAAAAACCCTTCCTTATTAATAAGATTGGAAATTTATTAACTCAACTATAAACTATTCACCGGGTTTCGGTAGCCTGGTTGGTAGAGCGTTAGTCTCACAGCCGAAAGGTCGCGAGTTCTGCCTATATATATGAATTTAAACCATCAAAAACATTTGGGTATGAGAATTACAAATTTAATACTGAATCAGGATTGAGTCGGCCACTGATTTGGATCTGAATTCTGACTTATGAATGAGTTCGACCCCCCCCCCCCCAAAAAAAAGGGTTGTGCCGTGTGTGTTCGAGCAAAGTCGTACTTTTACCTTAACGGTGCTCGTTAACAACGAAAGGCGCGCACATCTGCCTTAATTTTCGAAACAGCTCCTCTAATTCGATTTGGTATGACCAAGTGGCATTAGGCAGAACTGATAAACTATTCAAACTAATTAGCATGTTATTTCTGTATTCAGAAACTTAAAACCATTAACAATGTTTATAATTTTTTGTTTACGGGCCCGCGGTGGCCTTGTGGTAAGGTCTCGGTTTCGTAACCGGAGGGTTTCAGCTTCGAGACTCGATTCCACCGAAGAATCGTCGTGTGAGGGGGTCTCTTGCACGTTAAATCTGTCAGGCCAAACGTCCTCCCGCTGGTGTGGAGAGGGGGGTGCCAGTTCTGGTGTCGTCCTCGTCATCTGAGCAGGGCTCAAAATGACGAGGTTCGTCCCAAAATAGCCCTCGGGTTGCTTTAAAACGGGACGTTAATATAACTAAACTATCTATTGTTTACTTTCCTTTCACTGGTTCATGGCATACTAAGTTTCAACTGATTTCTCCTGGCTTACCATTTTCCGTCGGATTGTTCTTTTCCTTTCAGGTATTAATCTTTCCCTAGAAATATTCATTCTAGATTCCTTCTTTCTTTCGTTTCCACCTTCAAATTACTCGCCATGATATGATCAGCAGCATTTAAGGTATCCAACTACGTTAACAACGCTGGTTATCGACCACATTGGCGAATTTTTTTTTCTTGTTATTTCTTGTATTCATGCTTTTCTCTTTCCAAAACAGTTTTTCTTATCTAGGAAAAGGAAAACCTGACCTATCATCCAGTGTGACATATTTTTCAGTTAAAATTTAATTTAAATTTTCTTAAAACTTTAATTTTCATAAAAATTCTCCCTCATTAAAATGATATCTCAAAATCGAACAGAGGTATTTACATAACAATTTCAGAATGTCTTTTAAATAATATGGGTAATGAAATGAACCAAAAGTTTTATTGTTGGGAAATTCTTTTCCATTTATATGTGTTTTTAGAAAAATTAAGTTGCAACTTTATGGGAAAAAAAATGCATATATATACGCATGTTAATATCCATAGTTTATTTGCATCTCAAAAACTTTCTTAGATTTGGTTCATTTTATTCATCATTATACTCTATGACTCTCGTACAAAGAAAAATAGGATCGCTGCATTACAATTTTTTGTAAAGTGTTAACCGTCTTCACTTAAATTTGATTAGAATTTATTTTAAATTTTCCTATTTCTCAAAATATATGATATTTGCAAGTAGTTTTGTTGTATTCATAGCATTTTGTATTATAATTGACAATACATCTAAAAAGCACAGTTTTAATAGTTTTTAAAAATTCCAGTTTTTCAATTTTTTTTCCTTCGAACGCAGTCGGATACCTTAACTCCTTCATGATGATCCTTGCTCTTCTAAACAGAATGGGTGGGAACAGCATGAATGCGTTTACTGCGAAAACAATTTCCACACTATAAGAATGAATAACTTAAATGGAATTTAAAAATTAATATTTCCCTCTACTTTTTATAACGCTGTATTTAAGACACATTTTATTAAATTATCCTATATAATTTCTAGATCTCAGATCAACAACTACGACTAAAACAAAAGCACCAACTTGAATTTTGTACAACCACCACTTAACTTTCATTATTACAAATTGATAAACATTTTGAACGGCTTGCACGCAAAATGAAAGTTGAATATTTTTAGAAGCGATAACAAGCCTCGTTCTTTTGTCCGTCTTTGTTTTCATTTCTTTTATCATGTCTTCTGACTATTTATCTATTTTCATTATTTAATGACAATGAAACTCGAGTTATGCTAACACTGTTCAGTTCAGTAATCTTTCAAGAATAAATGTCTGGATAAAGTATCCTTTTTATCCCTCCCCTTCCTAATCAGGGCCGGATATCTGGGGAGTGCGGTGGGTGTTATGCACAAGGGCCCCACGACTGAGGGGCCCCCCACCGTGATTAAGAATTAAAACAGTGTTCATAACAATAATAATATTACACACACTAAAAGTCTAACCATAAACTTTCCCTGCATTACCTTAAAAGATTCAATCTGAGGAACTGTGGTTGTAGATGTGGTAATGATTATGACGATATTCCCCACTACATTTTCCATTGCCCTATTCTTCATCATCTCAGAAATTTTATTAAACCTCAACAACATATCTCTCAAATTTTGTCAAATAAGAAACTGTCTTTTGAAGCCCAAAATATTAGGTTGTTCGGAAAGTTTTTTCCCGACAGAGGATTTAATTGTATTTTTCGCACCCAATTTCATACTTAAACCGCAAAATCATTTTATGTTTTAAGAGCTGATATAGCAAGGCTTGAGTGTGAAAAAGTGCAGCTGATTCTTCGCAGTAGTTTTTGGATGGTGCCCTTTTAAATATGGAGAGCAATAAACAGCATTTTCGTCATTTTTTTCTTTTTTGCTATATAAAAGGTAAAAATGCTGTCAAGCCAGAAATAAATTAGCCAATATGTGTGGAGAAGATGTGTTAACAGTACATCAGTACCAGAGCTGATTTGCAAAATTTTTCCTTCAAATGAGGAGGCCAAAAACCACCTCGATCAGTTTTTTTTAAAGCAAAGACCAAAACTTTTATGAGCGTGTAATCATGTTACTACCAAAAATATGGCAAAAGGTATTAGATCAGAATGGCAATTTTATAATTTAATAAATAATTTATTCATTAAACGAAAATTTCTTTTCATTTTGACAAAAAAAAAAAAAAACGAAATGACTTTCCGAACAACCCAATATTTTGAATTTCCTGTATCACAACGAAAGCAGAGTTTTCCAAACGGAAATAATAATTTATCCTATTATCGCTTATCTGGATCGCCTTGCGCTCCACTTTTTTCTTTTTTGGCAAAAGGAAAAGTACTTTTTCTCGGTTATACCTTGAGACAAATCATTTTTTCTTGTGTAAATGTTGTTACCAGTTTCAGATTTAAATGGAATTTATTCTTTGCCTTTCTTCAAAGTTTGCTCAGAGAAATTCAAGCACTGCTAAAAGTGGACAATATTCTGTTTGAAAAATTGCAGGAAGAGCTCTGTAACTGTAGCTTTTTGTTCCGGATAATGTACTATTCTTTATTTATATTTTTATATTTATTTATATGTTTTTATTTTTTTTATTCATTTATTATTATTTTTTATTTTTCTTATTATTTTTTTGTCTTTCCCTCTTTGCTTTTATTTATTTTTTTTTTTTTTTTTGGCGCTGCCTTTTGCTTCTTTTGGATCTTGTACACGTGCATGGGAAAGTTATGTTTGAATAGCGTGTCTTTTGATAGCTATTTAAATTCTATTTTTTGAACTGCAATTGTAAGCTTTTCACCGGTGTAACGCCACTTTGGGCACACACCTAATCATCATCAGAATACTAAAAGTCTGCAAGCTTGTTTCCATGTGGCTGGCTGAGTATTGACCGACGCCTTTATAAGACAAAAATCGCATTCATATCTATAAAAAATGTGGGAAAGCTCATTTATGAATAAAGAAACCCCCGCTAGACATGTTAAGACAGAGAAGTAGAGGCTGAGGCTGGATTCAAATGGACTTGTAAATCATCTGCTATTTACTTTTGTCTATATCTAATGTAATATTTTTTTACTATCCTTTACATTACCAATTACTAAATATGATAAATGCTGAACCCTCTTTCAGCAAATTAAAATTAAATGAAGGATTATCTTCGGGCAAGAATATAGGTATAATGCTTAAACTCTCTTACTATATTAAGTATCGAAAAAGAAATTGGAAAGATTGTCATTTTCCTGGAGTAATTAACAGCAAAAACAAAATCACGCATTATTAAATAAATATGCTAATGTTCCTTGTTTTTTTTTTTTTTTTTACTTTGCAAAAAATTTAGGACCCCAAAGGGCTTCTTGCGCCGGGCCCCTTCATAGAGAAGGTGGCTCTTCTCCTAATTATATTTGACTCTAAAAAGTGAGGCAAAGGTATCATTACAGAGACAAAATGAGAGTAAATGGCACCTAGAACAAAATTAGATTTTTTTTTTTTTTCATTTTTGTTCGTTTTTAGTAGTTTAGCAAGTGCAAATGGCGCCAGTGGCATGGTGTTATTTTTTCGCCACCAACTGATATTTCATTTAAAAAAAAGCTGCATAAACGCACTAGAGTTTTATTCCCATAGCGCTCCAGCGTCTTCCCGCTGGTGTGGTGTGGAGAGGGGGTGTCCATTCAGGAGTCGTCCTCGTCATCTGACAGTGATTCAAAATGACGAGGTCCATCCCCAAATAGTGTAATAGTGTCACTGCAGAAGTAATATATCTTGTACATTGTCAGCTTTTCATTTTTATACTAGTTACTTTTGGGGGGGAGGCGGGCGCTAAAGATTTATTTCACTAGCATTGTAGGATTAATGTGACGATGAATTTTCACTACTCAATAAGAAGTGTGGTGGTATCTTAATAAGCCAGTAACCACCACTAAGCATGGGTGATCACTTTTGTTAAGCGGATATATTACGCGGCTGCAAATCGTATGGTCATGAGTTAGAACCTTGGAGACAAACCAATCTCCTCATTGGCGCGACACCACAATACAAATCGCCATATTGGTGACCTCGGACGTGATCACATCTCTTCGCTTGCCATGACCTTGACGCTACCGAAACACTCCCTTCGCTCCCCATAACGCTTGGAGCTACCAAAAGTCGTCAGACTCACTTGACACAATTACTCACTCACGCTCAGAAAATTGTTCGTCTCTCCTTAAACTCACTGGTGAGGGAGTATTGTGGCGATATCTTAACAAGCCAGCAACAATCACTAAACATTGATGATCACTTTTGTCTAGCGGATATGTTATGCTGCTGTAGATCGTAAGGCCACGAGTTTGATCCTTGGCCGAATTTAATCTCCAGCTTGGAGTTTAATTTAATCTCCAGCTTGGAGTTTAATTTAATCTCCACAATACAATCTCCGAATTTAATCTCCACAATACAAATCGCCACAGAAATGACTCAGAGCAATTTTTCAGCTGTGGCAGGCTTCATGCCAAAATCCACCCTTGTCCTTAATCATAAACTAACTACTCCGACCAGCTTTAAGGCACATGGAAAAAACTAAAAAATCGAGCTATCGCGACTGCAACACTAGCGGGAACTGTGTTGAGTCCTAATCGCCATGACTTGCCACGGTACTATTGATATACCACTGCAGCAGTATTGCATCTTTAAAATAAATCTTGGACATTGTCAGCTTTTCATTTTCATACTCGTTACTTTTGGGGGATGGAGTGCTAGAGATTTATTTGATTAACATTGTAGGGCTAATATGGCGATGATTTTTCTCTGCTCAATAAGAAGGGACTCAAAGTCATATTTCAGCTGAGGCAGGCTTTATATTGTCGAAATCCCCCGTTGTTCTTAATCATAAACTAACAACTCCAACCGCCTTTAAGGCGCATCGAAAAAACTGAACGACCAAACCATCGGGACAGCAACACTAGCGAGAACTGTGTTGAGTCCTAAGGGCTATAACTTGCCACGGTAAAACTCTTCCCGTGGTAAGTACGTTCTATCATCAATAGGAGATAGCCAACCTCCATCATTTCTGTACCCACCAAGAGGGCAAAGTCCAAACACCATACTGGAGTTTGGAATTTTTGGATTTTTTTGGCTCAAGAGCCATGGTGTTGTCTATGCTGCCCCAAACTGTATTTGTTTTAGGATTAAAATATATAGTTTCAGCTATAAAATCCAATGTAAAAACATTTTAAAAACATGAGGAATATTTAAATATGGAGATAAAAACCTATTGATTTCAAAAAAGCAAAAAGACTAGCATGTGGTGTTTTATCAAGCAAATCAGAAAAATTGAAGTTGTTAAAATGGTATGAGCGTTGATTACTAAAGTTTGGACACTCAGTGAGAATATGGTAAACAGTCATGATGCATTTGCATTGAGTGAAAATTGGTGAACAAGTAGATGTCGATGGGTGAATCTAGTATGACCTATGCGCAAACGGGTTAAGATTGTGTCCGCTTTTCTATTTGGAAGACATGGCCAAGGTTCAACAAGTGGTTTAACGCTATGAAGTTTGTTTTCTGTTAACAGATCCCACTGTATCTGCCATTTTGAGAGATAGAGCAAAGTTATGTGTTTTTTCACATCACTTACAATGATATTGATATTTGCTGTAGTAGTAGCTGATTTGGCGGCATTCACACATCATACTGGAAGCTTCTCATGTGGGAGACCGTTGTCTTTAAGACTGATATACATCTATACACTTTAACTTTATCCCATTTTACCAATATTGTAACTTTAAAGGCTTCCCAAGATTGGATCATGAGGCATTTACATCCCTTCCCCTCTCCACCCTTCTTCACATTCTAATTGAATATTCTAATCAATTTCTTTTACTGAAATCAATAAGAAATTCAACTGATCTTTTCTAACTAATTTATTATTTCATTGCTTCCTTCTTAATTTTTTTTAAATTTAGAATTTACTTTTTCTTCACATAAACAAAAAAAAAATGGATGTCTAGTGATTGTGAATTTTATAAAAGAATAAAATCGTTAGTTAGTTTAAATGCTTAAGCGTAAGTTTATTTCACATATTAATCTAAATTTAACAAAATTCGAAAATGTATGTAAAAAAATTTATGTAAAAATAGCTTTTTGCAATTTAATTTTGATAGCTTTTTTATGCTACTTTCATCAGTTATTAAACTCCTTTTTTCTTATTAGTTTTTAGATTATAATCTATAAGTAATTCTATATCACACTCTCATTTGACGGAATTGATTATATAATTTCAATAAAATTTATTCAAATCATTGAAATTATATAAACATTTTCGTCAAATGATTCGGTTCATAGCAAAAATTGGGGGAAAAACATCCTTTCAATATTCCATTTTAACAATCTGAATAATCCATATTTAAATAAATTTGAACCTTTTTTTCATATATATATATATATATTGATCGAGAATAAGTATTTGATCCAGAATAAGTATCTTTTTTGATTGAGAATAAGTATTTTTTCTTTTTTTGATCGAAAATAAGTACAACCTTTCACAATACAATTGATATCATTTAGAAACTGAACATGACATGAAAAATTCTTTAAAAAAAACGTTTTTTCTTTCATAAAATTGTTCAGTAATCATTCATCGAATCAAGAAAATGCTGGGCAGATTGGATTTAAAAGATTTCAGAGTTTGACCATTTGTGCTGTCTTCACTGAATATCTCCATACTACAACAACGAAACTTTTACATGCGTGATAAGTGGATAACACAGATTAAAAATGTGGATGACTAATTAAAAATTAGCTAATTCATTAAAAAGATTTTCAGTGTATTAAAATGAGCAGAAATTCTTAAATGAAATTTAAAGTTCCCTTTTGAATTTGGGAAATATTTATTACTCTTTCTTTTTGACTTAAAAGGGTGTTTTAATGGTGTAGGAAGCGCCAACTAAATTCATGTGCAAAATCAAACCCTATACTATAAAAAAAATTGCAATATTAAACACCAAATAATACATTTCATCTTAAACATCATTTTAATTTGCGAATTTGACAAATGAAAATGATGAAATGCTATTAAATTTTCATTTGTTTTAAAACCATTATAAATCAAGGATTTTATTATTCAGGTACATATTTTTAATATTAAGGCTAGAAAGTGAAATTTGTGAATAATTGTTATCTGTCTATAGCTTTCCAAATAATATATATAAATCGATTATTATTCTAATAATTCAAAAAAAGTTCTTTATAGTTTCAGATAAGTGAATGAAAATATTCTAAAGCTAATATAAAGTCTATCGATTAATTTATCAATAAAAACTGTTAATTGTTAATTTCATAAATGGAAACAACAGAAAGATAAATTTTCAGTGATATTGATTGAAAAATTTTAATTAAATAAATATATTATGTATTTGGAAATTTGGACATTTGGAAATTCTTAAAAGGAATATGAACGAGATTCCATAAAATATTAATTTAAATGAGGAAACTATCACCTTTTTTTATTTGAAGTGTATTAATTATTTTCATTTAATTCATCTATGAAATACCTGACATTGGAAAGTGTTTCATAGCTCTTAAGAACTAATTTAATTTATAAATAATGCGAATTTGGAATTCAGAAAAGACCAAAACAAAAGTTATAACAATAGCTTCATAATTATTTTTTTCGTTTGATACAAAAATTATTGGGTGTCATTTTTTTACTGCAAACAAATACTTATTTCATCAATATAGTAAATGTTTGTATCAAGTTAATAAAAATATTTTTAAAAACATGTTGATAAGTGCACTAAAAAGTAGAAGTATTTTTTAATCTTTATTTAGAATTCCTCATTATAAATATTACAGAATTTCGAAATAATTTTTATTAAGTTCACTACCAGGAGACGCCATTGGTATGGAACCAAATTTAATTTAAATTAGCTGATTAACGGATTACTAAGCAATAAAAGATTAAAATATTGCATTGCCATCGGTAATACATAAGTGCTAAATTTTTTAAATCTCCCACACCAGGAAATTGATGAAAAATCAGTTACCTAATTCTATGCTTACAAAATGAAATAAGTTAAGTTAAATAAATGCATATAAAAAGAAGCATAAATATATTTATGAAACAACATTTCTAATAAAAATTACGTCGACCATCTTTTAGAATTTTTTTATTAATTTCTCATTTAAATATCTACCTCCTCTTTCTGATTTAATCTTTTAAAAATTTTATTATGTCGAAAATAAGACGCAATTTATGCAGTTAGAACTTACCTCCATAAATAAGAAACATCAAAAGTTTTATAGGAATTAATTCCTTCCTTTTCAGATCTTTTTTAAACTTATCCATTTTGTGGGCATTAGCATTTGTTATTACAACGCCTCTATCATTCCCATAAAAAATAAGATTACTCTATCCAACTTGATCAATGGTATATCTTTTTATCATTATCACCTTTTATTGATAAGAGATTAAAAATAGGAAATCGAAAAAATATTTTGAATTTTCTTTATACTGTTGGCTGTTCTTAATATACAATAGGCGACAAAAAAGAATAATCAATCGCGGAATTTGTTTTTCAATTTCAGAGAATCGATTGTTTTATTCTGTTAACAAAAATTATGACTTAAAATACTAAATAATAACGAGAATTTTTTGTAATGTATTAGAATTTAATAATAACAAATTAGATTTATTATTAGCAAATATTAATTTTTTTTCAATAAAGCGAAATTTTTGAAAAGAAATCTTATCCAGCTGAACATGGAGATAGCGGAAAATAATGCAAGTTTATTTTCAAAAATGACATTTTTCGGCTACACACGGAGATAAGAAACTGAAAATTAATTAATAATTTTTAAGGCGATTTGCAATCAGTTTAAGTGTGAATTTTTCAGATTTCAAGTGCTGATTAGTGAAAATCTACTTTAGTGTGCCTCAAAACAAAGGAAACAAATCTTCTTTTTCTTTAAAAATTGTTCTTGGCATTTTATTAACATCCTCTGTAACACTGGTTTTAGTTTAGTTTAGTTAAAAACCAGTCATAAAGCAACACCAGAGCTATTTTGGGACGGACCTCGTCATTTTGAACCATGGTCCGATGACGAAGATGACACCTGAGCTGGCACCCCCCCCCCTTTCTCCACACCACAAAAGGGGGCCGAAGTTTGGCCTGACGATTTAGCGTGCAAGAGACTCTGAACTACAATGAAGAGGTTTTACGACCCCTGAACTTATTCATCATGTTTAGTTTAGTTTAGTTATTTTAATGTCCCGTTGTGAAGCAACACTAGGACTATTTTGGGACGGACCTCGTCATTTTAAGCCACGGTCAAATGACGAGGACGACACCTGAGGTGGCACCCCCATCTCCACACCACAACCACACCAGCGGGAAGACGTTTGGTCTGACAGATTTAGCGTGCAAGAGACCCCCCCCCCCTCTTACAAGACGTTTCTTTGGTGGAATCGAGTCTCGAACATGAAACCTTCCGGTTCCGAAACCGAGACCTTACCACCAGGCCACCATAGCCCACTGAAACACTGGTGTACTTTGTAATTGTAAAACAATTCCATTGTTAGCGAAAATGAATAAAACATGAATACTATTTTATCAGCAAAACAGAAATTATCACGAACAAAATATAAACTAAAGTACAGCTTTCTGAATTATCTTTTCTTACTATTGTTAAGAATCTAACAGAATCTTGAAATGTCAACGGTTTGACAGCTTTTAAATGCATTTATGATATCTCACTGATAGGATATATTGCTGTGATTCCGAAAGATATAAATTTCTATCTGAACGATATAAATTTCAGAATAAACAGAAAGACATTCAAAAGCTTTATTTAAAAGAAGTTATGCCTTTTTGGCTTACAATTTGAGGTGAAACGTTACTTTTATTCAAGACAACGTTCAATTATGCTTTTATAAGATGTTCTAATAGCTTCGCTTTGATTTTCATTGAACAACTATTCTAAAGACCTTATCACACGGCGAAGTATCGTTCGCACTTTTCGTCAGCAGTTTCCCGTTTCTACCCTCAAGAACCGGTCAAGCAAGTTTTTCGTCATCGACAACATTTTTTAACCAGTTTGAAAATGCCGTCGATAGTGACGGAAATATCTTCTACAAACGAAATTCAACCAATCATGTGGAACTTTGAAGTGACATCACTTTCTTTGTCGTTGCTGGCATAAAGTGCGGACGATTGCCTTGTGATAAGGTCTTAAGACGTCACTATTGAAAGGAAAAAAAAAAAAAAAGATGCACATGCTCCGTACGCTCGTCTTAAAAAGATCAAGGGGGAAAAAAATAATGAATTTATGTGACCATAAAGAAGAAAAAATAAATTTTAAAAAGTACTATGCTCTGGTCACCAATTACACTTACTGAACTACTGGTGACGATTGGAGTTGGGGAAAAAAATATGTTACACCACGAGCACAGATTACTCAGGCTACGTCGCTGTAGCAATTCCCGTTTTGAATTTCCTGCAACATAATTCCATATTTAATTCCTTATTGAAAAATATTTATTACTACGAAAAAGGTGCAAAAGACAATTTTATTCTTAACTGAAAATCACATTACAATTTGAACCATCCAGGAAATTTTCGTCTAAACTATCTACTTAGGATTCGAAGTTAAATGTATGAATCCGCTTTTCTGGAATGATTCAGTCAGTTTTGGAAATAATAATATAATCACAACCGAATAATTTGGTTCTATTAAGATATTCAGTTCTAATTACCATATGCTACTTCGTACCAACTGATTCATGATGAATTTTCTAAAATGACGAATCTACTTTTGTGAAAAGCAGAACAAACCTCAATGGTTATGAATGATATAGTTTAGTTCATTTTATATTTGAATGATATAGTTGACATTGTACAATGATTATCTAACTTAAGTCACTCAGACTATTTTGGTATGAAACAGCGTACATCCACTAAGCAATTATCTCAACAATCAAAATTCTACCCTTTTAATTTCAGAGTATGAGTTCAGTTAATAATTTTTTCTTCCAGTGTTGTTAAATGAGGAATCCAAAGCGGATTATTTCCTTCCTTCATATTTTTCAACCTTTAAATTGCATAAGCTTTTAAACAGAGTTGTCCCGGAGATATCTAGATGAGAAATCTAGGTTTCATTTATTTACATTCAAGCCCTTCTAACATTATAAAAACTAAAAGAATGATTCCAACAGTTTTCTTCCCTCTGTTATAAACCAAATCGGAATTTCTTCGTTTTATTTTACAATCTTCTAACCTATTCTTCTAAGAAATAGATAATATAGAGTTGAAGGTGATCACATCACTTTTTCTTGTTTGTGGCATAATGATGGCGTCGTTGTGTTGAAACATTAGAATGTATTAGTAACTTTTTAAATTTAAATAAAACTACTGGCGAAGATATGACACTATATACTTGATTCTATTTACTTTTGCTACATCTTTGATAACTTCCGTGCGCAAAACAATCGTGTTATGTCTTATCGGTTCAAGAAATCATTAGCTTCATATATAATCTCGACTTTCGACGCTTTCAAGTGAAGAGTACCAATTACGCGGATATGCAGTTTCGGATTACACCCATTCTGTAATTCGAAGAATAGCTCATCCATTCCCCTTCAATCAAAAAATTCTCTCCACCCTTTCATGTCCTCAATAGGGAAAGGATGGATGACTGCCCTGAAGAGTTGTTGAAGAGCATTGGGAACCCCAAGTATTTCCTGGTCCTGTCGCTTCTTTGCTTCCAGCCGTGCTGATCCGCTCGACTTTTGGCCGGAAAATGTTTATAAAGGGGATAGATTGTTTTTTTTTAAATTATTTTTCCCCTTAAGACTTTATCACACGGTTAAATATCGTCAACACTTTCCGTCAGCCATTTTCCATTTCTACCCTTAGAACCGGTCAAGCAAGTTTTTCATAATCGACAACTTTTTCTAACCAGCTAGAAAATACCGACGATAGTGATGAAAATATTGTCAGCAAACAAAATTCATCCAATCATGTGAAACTTTGAAGTGAAGCCATACAAGTAATATCACAATGACGTCATTTTCGTTGTCGTTTGCTGACGGAAAGGGCCGACGATACTTCACCGTGTGATAAGGCCTTTACAATAATTTTGCTTAATGCCGATTTTTAGATTGAACATTAGCATCGCATATAAAATGGAAACCAACTGGTTTCATCGATATCTTGTTGGTGCATTAACTAGAAAATAATTATTAATTTTCATTTTAAATCATATTAATTTTCAAGCACTATGAAAAAATCTTTTTTTTTTTTTTTTTTTTTTTTGTTCAATCAATATAGTGAAACTCAGTGATGAAGATGAAACTTGAATTCATTTCTTTTAAATTTTAATGACTTAACAGGAATTTTTATCTAATGATATTAATAATTCTACATCACTTCAACAGTTTTTGATTTTTAAAAAAGTTCTTGCTTAGTGTTTATCATGAAATTCCATGTGATGTTAATGAAAAACGCCTTTCTCTTTTCGAAGTCTTTTATTTTCCACATTACCACAAAAATGTGGAAAATAAACTTAAACTATTATTTTTAATTTCGCATATTTTGAAAATAAGCTTAATAAATGTTATTGCGCAAATATTTCTCATACGAAATGCATATTTTTATCAACGCAATTTCATTGATCAATACAAAAAGAAATTATTTGTTCCTTCTATATAGCTTGAAGGAAGCACTAGGTGGCTGTATTAAGCTACGCATAATTGATTTTACATTCAATTTTCAGATTAAATCAGTTGGAGAATATATATATATATCTTAAATCAAATTTGTAAAGATGGATGACGTTATACATTTGTGCATTGCTCTGAAATGCAGTTTTTTTTAGAATAAAATAATTATCTTTATTTCCTGCATTGTTTTGTAATCTGAATGTCTATTTAAAGAAAATTACATTATTTTATTGCATCAAATGAAAGAAATAAGGCTCGCATTATAGATTTCTCAAGTATTTTATGATAATTAATGATTTCATTAGTTATCATTTCATTCATCATCATTTCAACGTGATATATTTGGAATTTTTATCTTCTAAGTACAGTCTGGGGGTACTAAGTACTTCTATTTATTAAAGTAGAAAATAGTCTGTTTACATAAAAGGAATGAAATTTCTAAACCAAAGTAAATAATGCCGAGTTTTATTAAATGTTTTTAAGCAAATTCTAAAATTCGCGAAAGGAACTTAATTAAAAAAACTCTGGAACCTAAATTTCATACAATTATTTAAAAGAACACTTAATATTATCACATTGTTCTGAATTTAAAACTATTCGAGAAATAAATAGGAAAAAGCAAATCTCTTGTGGAAATATCAATAGATGCAGGATTTAAAAAGGATTAAAATTTACGTATTAATATTTTTTGTTTGGTTATCAATAGAAATTTCATAAAAAATATGCAAGAAATTGTATAGAATCCAACATATCCAATAAATGGGAATGAATGGGAAATTCTATTTATTGGAATACTTATCTAATATATAGAATCAGAAATATCCATGAATGAAGCCTGATAGTTTTGGATATCACACCCATACTATCAGGCAGTTGCTGACTGCTGGCATCAACGACCATGTTAGCCATATTGTCGATACTAGAAGACGGCATATCCGTTTTTCCTCCGCTTGGAAGAGATTTAAACTGGCCTATTGTTTCAAATTTCATACACGCCGTACACATGGAGACATTGGACCTCATTATATCTGCTTCATATAACTGAGTTTGGCTGATTTTCATAGAACTGGACCTCATTATATCTCCTTCATACTACTAAGTTTGGCTGATTTTCCTGTTTTACTAGAAATGGTTTTTCTTGCAAAAGGCATGATATGTACAGAAGTAGAAGTAACTAATGCTCGCATAAAATCCGTCTTCTTTTTATCCAAAAATAGCCCTAGTATTGCTTTACTACGGGACGTTAATATAACTAAACTAAACTTCTTTTTATGCAAAGAATGCTTCTAATAAGCATTCGCTGTAACGCAAATAATTTTTCACATTTTCTGTATATTCAAATAAACACCATTTGTATTTTTTATTTTTTTTTTGCCACCTATTGGTGAATAATAGTCCTTTTTTTTTTTTTCTTTAATGAGTATCAAGCGTATCATTTGAATTTTCTGTAGTTCAAATTTTATCTCCTTTTGACCAAGAGAAATAAGTTTTAAATATCTCTGAAGTGGCAAACGTAAACTCTGTATACCTCCAACTTTAATAGTAATTTTTATCTACACTGATCTTCTCTAATTTCGGATTTTTACTTTTGTTATCGTTCGTGATAGGTTTAATATTCGTTCAAAAATCTTACTATCCTTATTAAAAAATATGCTTTAAATATTTTTTTTAATTGATATATTATCGGAACTTAATTTATTAAGTAAATATCATTTAAAAAATGATATTTTGAATTCTGAAATGATGTAAAAAGTATTCTTGTACAGTAATATTTTCGGAAATTATCGAGGAAAAACAACTCATTTTTATTTCATTTTTAATTAAAATTCTAATTAAAATTACAAACAAAAGCTTCAAAATGCACATTTTCACTCTACAAAGAATACATCTACCAAGTTTGGCAGCTCTAGATCAAACGGTCAATTTGAAGAGTCCCAACACACATATACATATTCATCCTTTGTATAAGTATGTGGTGGTATCTTAATAAGCTAGTGACAACCACCAAACATTGGTGATCACTTTTGTCTAGCGGATATGTTACACGGCTGCATATCGTAAGGTTGCGAGTTCGATCCCCGGCGACAACTCAAATTCCACATTGGCGCGATACCACAATTCAAATCGACACGTTGGTGACTTCAGTCAATGAGCACGCTCTTCACTTACCATAATGCTTACCGCTACTAAAATTCGTCAGACTCACTTGGCGCAATAATTCACTCATGCTCATCATAACGCTTGGAGCCAAAAAAATTGTTCGTCTCTCCGTATACTCACTGCTGGGGGAGTATTGTGGTGGTATCTTAATAAGCCAGTAACAACCACTAAACATTGGTGATCACTTTTTTCTAGCAAATATGTTACGCGGCTGCATATCGTAAGGTCACTAGTTCAATCCACGGTGACAATTCAAATTCCACATTGGCAGGATACCACAATTCAAACCGTCACAAGTAAAGATAATTTCACCTTCTTACATAAGATAATTGCGCTAAGAACTTAGCCAAAAAAATTGATCTAAAGTTATAACTGTAGACTTTGTTATATTATAATTACTTTAAATTTTACTCACAGGATCAGGAGGCTTAAGGGAAGATTTTAAAGCATCTATGAAGTTAATTTTTAACTAGCCTTCTGATTCACAGTTCAACCCAGGCGTCCTTACATTCAAGGGCGAAAGGTCATATGTTTCCCCTTTTTAAAGAGGGTTGTAAAGCGCTGAGCGGAGCAGTCGTATCATTTAGACAATGGTTGATTCCCTTCCCATAATCATTACTTATTGATTTCTTCAATGTTACAGATGATCAATTTACATCAGGCTGCGATACTTGCTAATTTCAAAACATTTTTGTTGAACTGTCTAGATCACGAAAAATGTTAATTCAAGTAGAAATGAATAGGATATTGTTTGCTGGCATAGATTAATCTCTTTTAAATTTAAATAAGGATGATGATAGATTCGTCATTTCGAATTCTTTCGAAGTTGTAAATTTGCAGACTTAGATAGAAATTTTATTAATGCAAAACAAAATATAAAAATATAAATATATATATGTAATGATTTAAAATTATTGGATGCAGATTGCAGGTTCGATGACATTGAAGTAAACTTTTCATTTTTAAGCTCTCTTTATACTTTATCCGGAGGCAGGCAGCATATTTTACAAGCAACGTGGAGAAGCAGACAGGACGGAAAAAGGAGAAATTAATTTTCCCTCCTGTTATATAGCATATTTTGATAGGGAAAATATTGTTTATAGTGACAATATATTGTTAAAATTCTCATAGGATTTCTGAACATGTGACTTTCAAAGCAGGGTAAATACAGGAATCATTTTGTAAAATTATTTGTTTAGGTCAAGCAATTTTATCAATCACTCTCACCGTGACAATCGCTGACTAAACAGCTTTACAAAGCATCTCTTGAATTTAACGTGGAATCGGATCAGGAAATAAAAGAATATTTGGGACTGACTTTGATAAGGGCTAAATTAAGGTAAAATTTTAGAAATTAATTTGGATTTAAATTAAATGTTAAAATATCATTACACAAACATATATAGATAGATAGATAGATATAGATATAAATTTATATAGATTATCAGTTTGCGTTATGTTCACGCGAATGTAATTTAATGCCAAACTTGGTAATCTTAAAATTACGGCAATCCCTTTCTCACCCTACCAATCTAATCTGTCAGAACGTTGACCCCTCCCTCCGCATCGGCTTAACAGTCACCGCAGAAGCTGTAAACAACTTCAGTCTGTGAGGCTTAACAAAGCCAACAGCAATGCAATGCCGCAATCAACCATCTTTTATATTAACTAGAAACAATAACAGTAGTTCTTTTTGTTCTGAATTGAAAATTGCGAATTCGGAAAAAATAAAATCATCATTAATAGGTTTAGATAAAAAAAGTAAGTATTTTTTTAAATAATAGATAATTTTTATATGCAATTTTGAAGTATGAGAACTAGTGAAAAATCCAGTAAAAAATTATGACGAAATTTTTATCTTCAGAGAAAGTACAAGAAATGGCATGGGTAAAGAATTATTAATGAATAATGTTATTCCCTGGCGGTCCTTAACTCTCTGACACATCTAATATGTCTTTATTAGGATGTAACGAAACGAATATTTATTCTTTTTGTTTCTGAACACCCGTTAGATTTGAGAAGATTAAGTTGGTATAGGAATGCTTTTCTAATAATATTCTGAATTTGAAAATAAGAATGAAACTGAATAAAATACATTTTATGTCGAAATTAATTCTCAACAAGGTTAGTATTATTGTTGACAAAGATAAAAATAGAACTATGATAATATCGTCCAAACTGGCAAAAATCTAATCGGCAACGTTTGGGTTGAAATGCTATTCTTCTAATATGCCACGTAATTTCCTGCAAAGCAGTGTTAAAATAGAAACTCTATATTAGGTTTAGATTTTAATAATAAACAATTTAATAGGCAGGCAAGTCAATGAATATAAAACTTTAGCAACTTATCGATTAACAAATTAAAACTTCTGAGTACTGATATTTAATTCTGATAATTGCAAAAAATGGATTAATGTTCTTGATGATGAATAAAACATTTTATAGAGTATGGACACAGTCAACAATGGTAATTTGATTAGAAATCTGAAGTGTAATTTCATTAATGAACTTATCTGTGAATAAATTGTCTCCAGAAAATAAAAACAAGTTCATACAAGGGCTGCACTGAAAACCCTATAACACAATATAAAAATAGTGCTATTTGTCTTCTCCAAAATATTGAAAACTGTAGCAAGCAATATACGAAATTTCATAATCATAAGTACAGAAAGAACAAAACAATAATTACTTTAAGAAAATTTTTAACTGACAATTGTTATTGATTAAATTAAAAATTAACAACCAAAATTAATTAATAAAAATATTAATATAAATAGCAATCCATGATATTAATATAAATCATTATGCCACGAACCATGTTATTTGTGTCATGATAAATTTTAGGAAAAAAAACCCAGAGAATTTATAATGATGTTATCAAAATGAAAAAAAAAAAAATGATTTCATATGTTTCTTTGAGGAAACTTGAGATAAAGTTCACTTGTCCCAACAATTGGATCGATTTTAAAATTTTTAATTTAAAATGAAAGCTCAAGATCTCTAGATGTGCCATCAGTGAAAACCTACCCCTCACTATTCACTATTTTGCAGATAAATCGATAGAACCTTACATTATTTCAGGTTTTCTAAGCGGAAAATCATCGACTGTGTTCTCATATAGCCATTGTACAGAGATCAGATATTCATTGTTTCATATCGTTGCTCATGACCTCTGAATGAACTTTTAAATTTTTAATGCTCCACCACTTTTCTCATGAGGTTTATATGTGGTATAAAATATGTCTCCCCATTGACAAAACCTATGCTGTTTTTTTTATTCTATAACTTTACTTTGTAATTTAGCTACATTTAAGTGAGTTTCTTTGCATAGACTCTAGTTGTAGCTAAATTTCAAAAATGACATATTAATGCATGTTTTCTTTAAACTTAATTTGTAATTGAAAGTGCATTATTTAAACTCTAACTAAAAATATTCGTTTTCTTAGATGCTTGTGTGTGTGTGTGTATATATATAAATATATATTTGTTTTAAATCAAAGAGAAAAAGAGAAATAATTACTTTAAAAATTCGAATAAGTTAATGGAAATATAATGTAAGAAGCATAAATTTTAGTTTTAATTTTCGAAATCTCTCAGGGAAGTGGCTGATTTTAAAAAAACTTCTCGAATTAATCAATTATATTAGAGGTTGAAGCAAATTTCTTCAGAACAACAATTGTTTACTCTTTTTGTAGCTGCAAATATTTTTCTATACATTCATTATAAATCATTGTATGGGGAAATTCATGCGAAATATCACATAATATATTAAATAAAAAATTCTAAATAAAATTTTTAAATTTGGGCTCCTACGGACATTGAGTCACTATGACGACTACCTGTGCACTAAATTTCATGGCTTTAAATGTGATAGATTTCTCTCTACATCATTGACACACGAACAGACAGATGCACTCATAAACAGTTTATTTTATTAGTATAGCTTATTCTTATAAAATTATATTATTATTGATAATAATAATTTATCAAATTAATCATTTCATAGTTATTAAAATTTAAATGTCAAAAATTTTATCATAAGAGTAATCTTGGACAATGATTCCATTTGAGTTTCGGATCTGGTCCTTTGAACGAGACCACAGTTTTGGACGGACCCATCACTAGTATGAAAGGGATTTCTATGCAACAATAAATTCTTATTAACGACCTTCATTTGGGTTAGACAGATCAAGCTGGTATTTATTTTCTTCAGCCAATCAAGAGTTGCAATTGAAAGCATCACTGTTAAGATCATATCGATGATTTAAATTACATCTCTCCAGTAGACAACTGACGCTTCTAATTTTTTTATATTGATTAGGAAATGAACGTTTATCAATATCCATTATTTCTGAATAAAAGATATAAGTTCAGGAATATGAAAGGACTTATAACTTCTCTTGCTCATAAAGGATTCAAGTGCCTATTCTTGAGCCATTTTAACGCGATGTATAAAAAAACAATATATGGCCATGCACCCAAAAAATTCCGAACTAAGCAAATTTAGATCTCGAAACTTCTTTCAGACCCCATCTAGACGTTTACTATTTATATTGCAAGTAGAAATACTCCGCACATGTTCGAAAATCCTTAGAACTATACTGTATAGTTCTATCCAAGAACTGGCTTTTTGAGCCATAAAAAATAAAAGAAAAACGAACGAACCAAACTAACGGAGAATGAATGAAATTATTTCGCTCTTAAATTGAGTATCACAGCGGAATTTGAATATATTTTGGCAGTGAACAATATTTGAAGGAAATAAGGTTGCAAAGACTTTTCTTTTTTCAAAAAATAATCGCTAATTATTAACGGATAACTTTTGTTGTAGTGCGACATTAATTTCGTATCAGCGTTATGACGTAGCACCTTCTGTATGGTAATCGAACGTGGAGGGTTGCTATGTGTATTATGTAATCATGCATGCCAGATTTGGCGCGAATTCTTCATTCATATTTCCGTTTGATAATATTAAAAAAAAAATAATAAACATTTCACTGGTATAGCATGTTGTCATTTTGTGTGAGCGTAATACTGGTGAAAGCTAGGTGACTAGCTTTCGCTGGTATTATTTGTAGCCGAAGGATAAACAAACAAACTTGTGTGGACGGTAATACTTTATTTCGTATTTTTTATAGATTTAAAGCTAAATAAAATAATTAATTTGTTCTTAATAATTATTTCCTAAAAGAAATATAAAATGCCAAATTTCATCACTGGAGTCGAAGTACCGATGCAAGCATGCGAAAATAGTTTTTAAAATGCTAATGAGATTTTTAAATTTTCATACTTATTTTTGGATTTATTATTTAGTTATTTGATACCACATTAAAGATCAGTAAATGTTTTTTTTTGAATCAATATGTCAGATAACACAAATATTTTTACCTACATCCATTTGCATACTTGTAGGTTTTAAAAACTACAGCTTATTTTTGAATTTTACTATTTCTCGAATACTATTTGATTTTTGCAGAATTGATAAAAACAAGAATTTAATAGGGTACTCTGTTTTTATGGGTATTTAAAATGAATTTGTGATAACTATGTCAGTAGATCCTTAAATTGAAATTTAATACAAGTTTTCTGATCTAGATATGCACTTCTGTTTATTTGCAATGCTTTTTTATATTACTTATGTAAGTTATTAGCTTAAAGGGATTCTTGGGCAATTTTTCAAATAAATTTACTATGTTTGTAATATCCCTAATATGCGATTGCCTGATTTTATATATATTTTTTCTGTAGAATAGCAGCTTAATATGCAGTGAATTTTCTGTTTTATCCTTGTAATATACATCTAATTTGAAAGAGATATTAAGTTTTTCAGTGTGGAGTGGAGAATTGCTTATTTGTAGAATGCAAAACATAAATGCTAGTAGTAAATAAATGTATTTTGGTAGTACATATTAGTTGCTTGAAATTAATAGTAAAGTTGCTAAGAATTTGTGAAGATTTTTTTTTCGATATTTGTTAGTGATATTTAAGTAAAAATAAAGATATTTTTTTGTCAAAGTTGATTGTAATGTGGTATTTGAATATTTTTACTTGAAAATTAATACTATTACTAAATAAATACATTATGAAATATTTCACTGATCTTTTATGACAAGCTTGTAATGATTTTAGTACCTACACTTTTAACTCTTTCATTTTTTCAAAATAAAATTGTAAGATCTTTTCAATCATCATTTATATTATACACTTGCAAAAAAGGTAGGTATATTACCTTTATAGTAAGATAGATTGTTATTCATTTGATTTGTTATAATAGTTGAAATTCTGTAGAATAAATAAAATTTCATTTTCATTTTTTGCAAGACAATTCTATTTCAACAAAGGATAAATGATACTTAAGGTATATTTCCCTCTTTTTTTCTTATGATATTTTACTTTTAAAAGTGTAGTATACTCAATATTTTGAATTTGATGGCCTTGTAAGATTTGTTTTAAATAGATATTCTTCTACTTCTCTTACTGTTGATACTCGGTTATTGATCAATAGGCTTACAATTCTTAATTATTTATTTACCTATATTAATTATTGTTTCTTTTTAAAATCATAAATATTGTTACGTATTATAGAAATTGATTATTTATCTAATTTTTGACTAATAATAATCTTATTTATTCAATCAGTATGAAGTTACATTATGTTATAGATCATGTTTTATCATCATAAGAGGTCAAATATAAATGTTAAATTTACTATTTCATATAAATTATATTTAATAAAATACTATAACTCATTATAATGCTATTTCAGATCCTAAATAAGCAAAAAAAAAAAAAAGCCTTTCCCACAAAATAATACTAAATGTTTTGTTAAATAAAATTGAAACTTTAGTATTATAAAATATTCCTTGAAATAAAACTGAAACAGTCTGGTTGATCATATGTATCTACCTATATTAAGAGTCAAACATGAAATTATAAAAGTAGTTTAATGTGCCCCTTGTCTCGCCAAGGATGCCAATTCGCCAATAAAGATGGCGAACAAAATAAACAAACACTTCTGCGAAACCGTTATATTACATTTTTGTGCATTAAAGTTATCTTTACTTATAAATATTATAATATTTTTTATCTGTATCTGGGATTTTAATTTTATTAATTTATAGTTTAATCTTAATTTAGCTTTTAACCTTTGGGATAACTATCGGTATATAACAATTTTGAAATAAAGAATTTTTTTGAAACCGGCTGCGCCTGTCTGTTGTGTGGAGCTCGCAAAATTTAAAGCACGCGATGTCTTTCGGATATTTTTAGATATTTTATTGCTATTTTTAATTTCACATTTTTCATAAAAAATGGTCGTGGTTCATGCTTAACTCAACCATTTCAAATAATGGTAAACAAAACAACATTAGGGTTGCTAAAAGATAGTTTCGTTGGGTTGTCATATTGGCAATAAACGCTGGGGACACTAAACCACATTTAAAACCAGGAATTTATTACATTATTTTGTTTTCGTTATTGTATTTTCATTTATTGTACAATTATTGCATTTACTTTACTTATAATAAATACTTGCTTTTGAATGTTTATAAATTCCAAATTAAACAGCTACTTCTGAAAATATTGGTATTTGCAATTTTTTTTAGTTAGAGCTTTATCCATTAAAAAATAACATAAAATTTGGAAAATTTATCATAGAAATATAATATTTGCTCTTAATTTTTTCTTACTGCAGTATTAAAATGTCATGTTTAATTTGTAATTCTATTTTAACCTGAAAAAATGCATGTTCCTTATATTTACTCAAGGATATGCATTTACCTTTGCATGCCTTTAGAATGTTTTTTAACATTCTGCAGGAATGCAATTATGTTACAGGAGATATAAATCACATCAAAGCATAATATATAAATTGCAAAATAATTTTTTGTCAAATATCACTTTCAAAATGTCACATTTAAAAATATTTTAATTGTGAAGTACCTACTTGGGTTTTAAGGATTAGAGTACTTTAAAATCTTCAATTTGAGATTAACATTCAAAATGTTATTTATTGATTACAAAATATTATATTATTATTATTTGACATATAACTGATTCGTGACTTTCTAATTAATTCAGAATTGAAATGCAAACATGTCTATTAGATTTCAGAAGTCTGGACAAAAGCTTTTCTGATATAAGAAAATGGGTGAAGTTCTTGGAATGCTTATGGTCATCTTCCAAATGACCGAAAATGTTGCTACTATTTGGGTGCAATATATTTTTTAAGGCCTGTGAGCCTCATACGCCCAATGTGCACCCTCCTGGGATAAGTAACTTGGGACATCAAAATGCAGTTATCATGTATAATATTTTTTATGTACCGATTGTAAGTTTGTAGTTAATCATTAGCGTATTTATCATTTTCTATGTATATATATATATTTTGCTTAGATAAGTTTAATAACAGATCTTTTTATTTGCAACATATAAGATTATTCTGAAATCTCTGGACAAGCCTTAGAGTTGGGTTAAGGATATAAAAATAAGTCATTTTTTTATGTAAAATATGGGGCATAACTAAAAAGAGTAACCTTTGCATGAAGCCTTTTTGTCAGTTAATTACAGCATGATTATAAAAAAAAATTCTGATATTTGAAGTCTGCTTTCACATCTGATGACATCCTTGAACAAATGTGGAAAATAAATTAATCATAATAAATTTTTTGTTTTTCTCTTCTTATTTATTTTTATCTTTTCATAGTCACTGTCTTATGGCAGCATTTTTCAAGCTATATGACCATTCCAGTGCCTTTTATAATTTTTTGTGAAGATTACTTTCCAGTAAAGTGATATCATTCAAAAATTTTGTTTCAAATTTTGTGACTGTGAATTCTGAGTTGTTTTTCATATCATTCTTGAGAGCATTCACTAAAGTAACCATATTTAAAATTTCATTCTTGTTCCGTCAACAGGGATCATTAGGGATTTTAAATCATTTGGGACTTTTATATGAGCAAGGTGTTTTTTATAATTCATTGAAAAATAACATCCTTCATAAGCATCCCTTTGCATTAGTGACCTTGTGATTGCATGTTTTATTGTAATTCAACTTGTTTTTAAAGTTTGTCTTGGAACCATCCTGTATGTTAGTTTCAGTATCGGTTCAGATTTTGGAATAATATTTTGAAAACCAAAAAAAGCATGCTCTTTATTGGCCTGCTAAAAATATTGTAAAGATATGTTTAGGGAGAGGAAAAAATTAAAAACAAAAAACTTGCTCCCATCTTTTTATGGTAGAATGGGAGTAAATTATTTAAATGCATGTTACAACTGAAGTTATTTGCATGAAAATTTATTCATATGTTTCCAACCAACTAAAATAATCTATTGTGACATCTTTTCTAATAAACTTTTTAGGATAACTTCTCCCGAGACAGGCAAATCTGGAGATATTCCTTCATAAGTAATTTTTCTTTAATTTAGTGAGCAAGTTTTCAATTATTCAACTAAAAATACTGAAATGTTATCAGTTCTAACTTGTTCCCGTTGATTTGATGGATATTTCATGAATGGATAAATTAGAAGGAATTTTTCTATAAAAATGCTCGATAATAGAATGATAAATGCAGTGGACTGTATAAGTGAAAGAAAATTATTTTAATTTGCATGTTAATTAGAAACTGAAATAATACTCCTTAAGTGAAGTATTAATTTTCACTGTATTTGTTATATTATTGCTTTGCTTCTATTCCACAAAATTTTACTTTTATAAAAATTTTTGTTAATCAACTTCAATGTTCTATTAAAGTTGCTGCTTTAATTTTTTTAAATTCTTATATTTGCTAATGATTTGAAACAAATTGTTATAACCATTCAATAAAGTTGCTTTTAATTTATTCTTTTAAATAAGAACAAAATTTTAAGGCATTAAATAATTTAGGACAAAAATAAAAAATCCTTATTAAATTTTGAAGAAAATCAATTATTTGTATAATATTGACAATGAAAAATTAATATTTTAAATCAAATTTCTGTTGTGAGCTGTACACAGCTTTATGATGAAATAAGTATAACAGAAGTGTATATTTCTTTTCTGTTTCTTTATTATGTAGCGAGTTTTCATTTTTTGCTCTCAGTTTTCTTCCTATGATAGTAAATTAAAGTTTTCCATTTTGATTAGAAAACTTAAATTTTTATATTTTCATTTCATTGAAATGTTGTCATGTAACTACCAATAGTTATATTTTCATTTAAAATAAATATTGATATAATTTAAAATTTTTTTAATTTAATTTGTATGTATTTTAAATTACGAATCTATACTAATATTATAAATAAGATATAAATTAAATGATAGAAAAAGGATGTTTTTAAAAAAGTGAATAAGCAATACAAAAGCTCCAATACCAAATATCATTATTTTTTTAAAATATGTAACTTTGATTGTATGTTTCATTTTGCAGAGGGCTGTTACTGAATGTATGTGGGCTATTTTTTTGTAATTTAAGACAAGCCTTTGTTTCACACGGCCATTTGAAAGAATAAAGAAAACATTATCACATTCAAATAAATAAATAAATAAAATTAAATTGAAAATAAATAAATAAAGCGGTAAATTATGTAAATATCAAAAAAACAAAAAACAAAAAGGAATTAATGTTAACTGTTTTTCATGTTAAAGTGTTAGAGGATGGATGTTTTATTTTGGAAATATGATAAGTACTCTGAAAGGTACTCTAAAGAGGTTGCTTGTACATTGTTCCTGTGGGCTGATTAAATATTTTGTATAATTTTGCAGTATTTTCACTTTTGGTATTTAAACATTTTCCACCACTTTCAGCCCTCAAACACAAAGTTGTGATAATTATAAGATGCTATGTTGATATTATATATAAGACATTGTTATACATATGTTTTCAAATCGCTGTTTGTTTGGCAATATAAATTGTTCTTCATGCTTTAAACAAAAGAATTTCAGGTGTGTCAGATTCTTATTTTTGGAGCTTTTTAAAAATATTGATTGTGCTGTGGTATTCTACAAAAAGTTGAGTTAACTCCTAAGAAAAATGATTCATTGTGATTATTAAATCAGAATTACTGTTGATTCATTTGAGTGTAGTTGATTATATATTGATGTTTACTATCATATTCAATTTTAAATCTTTTGTTAGTATAGTGATTTGATGAGTGTGTATGTGTACGTATAAATTTTGGTTGATTGAAGTGAAGTTATTATGAAACATTAAAAGTAAAACTTCTCACTTGCTTATTCTCATTGATCATTGAAACATTCACCTTCTAATTTGGTAATTTGTTTATAATACCTAAGCAGTCAGAAGTTTCAACCATTTGATCATCAGAACTTCATCATTTGCATCTAGAATCACATATAATGATAATTGTTTGGGACTTTTCATTCACAATGGAGAGTATTTTTTGTGTTGGCTGTGAGAGTATGACACCATTTTAGTTTCTTGCATTCTTTTGGTGATTATTGATGATATGTGGGCAGAATATTCTGTACTTTTTAATGTATATTATTGGAAAAGCAGTTTCCTTTGCATCAATACAACATTGAATATTTGAGCAATGGGGTAGAGTTCCCTTGGTTGCCAGTTTTTTTGAGTGCCATGGAGATAGAATATTAATGCATTAGTTTACAAATCATTACATTAAAACAAATTACGTAAGCATTATTTATGTTAAAACAAAAAATTTTAACTTAAAAAGTTACTCATAATTCTGTAGGAATTTCTGTATTCTCTGCAAGTAATATATATTTTAAATTATAATAATAGTATAGATTAGAGACGTAAAATTGAATGATATTCGAAATTTCAAATTGAATAGTATTTTTGAATATACAACATAATTTTATTATTTTTTTAACTCATGGGGAAAAACCCTCTCACAATCCTTATCAAGAAATATAGATATTTAGATTTAAAATTTTTTATTTTAATTTATCTGGCTCACCACTTTTCATTTATGCATATTAATGTTTTGAGTTCATGTATCAAAATATTGTTTAAAATTATTTATTTTCAGTTACTTATTATTTATTAAAAATATTGTTATAATATATTTAAATTATTTTATTTATTGTACATTGAATAAAATCATTTTTAATCGAAAAAATAATACAGGTATTTTTAATCTTATAATATTTTAAAAGCTGAAATCCCTTTTATGCCTATTTACTGTACTAATTATGGTTAAAGCAGATTGAAATACTCCAGAGTTTTATTAGAAATTAATTTGTAAAGTATTGATTCATAAAACAAACATCGAAAAATACTAAATGAAAATCGATACTTTAGTTGTCGCAAAATCGAGTGTGATTCTATTAGCTAACCATAAAAAATCTCCAAACATTCCTATAGAATGGTGACTCTTCATTAAATAATTATAATAAATCCCAGATAGTTAATAAAACATAAATAAATTGGCCAACTTCTTTTCACTTCATTTTAATATTTGTCACTATTGGGATGAAAATAACAAAATAGTGTGCGCGTGTGTTTAAAGCAAAGATGGCATCTAAGCTTTATGATGTATGTATTATACATTCTTATGTAACAACAGCGTAGAAAGCAATTCATAAATTAACTCCTTGCACTCAAATGGTGACTCGCTCACCATTCAAGACAGTGCATCATTTCGACGTTTTATTTAATTTTGATTGTTAAAAATACTTGCAGAGTAGTAGTAGGAAGATACAAATTAATTAAACGACAGAATTCAACTTAAAACGATTATATATATTTTGGATAAACAAGCGATAATTATGCAACGATTACTTTTCTGAGTGCAAAGGGTTAAATAGCTTCGGCTAATGCATTTCAGTGTCAAACCAAAAACAGTTATTTATTGCTCTAAATATGTGATTGACTTTCTCAGAAGTGCAACACACACAAAAAAATTTTACTTGGAGGGTAAATTATCCTTAGAATTGAGCTGAAATTTTGTGTAGTTATAGAAAATGATCATCTATTAACATTAAAAAAATTAAACATTAATATTGATTAATTACATCATGTGCTGAAAACTATTATTAAATGAAAAATATGCTTATTCTACTTAATTTACAAATGGTTCCGTAACTGCATTTTTCAAGCTCATAATAAGAATCAAAGATTTTATTTTAATATTAGAATCAGTTCAATAAAGATTTTATTTTAATAATAGAGTTGCTAGCTCATAATTTGGAAGTAAATAAACCTAAAGTAATGGAATTTGATTTTGGAAAAGAATTTCTATTGTAATTTAGAAATTTAATGAAATTTCGAAGTTAGTATGCATTGCAATGTTTACTTTACTGTGTACTACATATATGGACCTTGTATGGCATTTTTAGATGGAAAATTTTCAAACGGCAAATGAAAGATGTTCCTTTTGTGCAGTTACATTTCAAGGATGGGAAATAAACTTGCGTTGGTTAAGTCCAAGTTATCAGTATTTAAAGTTACTTTGAATAAAAAAAATAATTACAGATCTTAAAATACATTGGTAATTTTTGTTCTAATGTAAGAGAATATATATGTTAATGCTTGAAAGGAGAGATTATTTGACTTAATTTTACCAAATACATTTTATCGAATAAGGTTGTGCACCCGGAAGCATTCCCACCTCTCGAAATAAAATTTTAACATTAAAAAGGGAAATTTTGATGTTTTTTAATTCTGAAAATGTTATTATACAAAAAAAATTTCACATTGTCTTAAAATTCCAAAAATTGTGTTGTCAATAATATTACAATCGTTGCGCAGTTTTCTCGTAATTTTAACAAATTTTTAAATTTAAAACTGAGCAGGAGTTTTCATTGCTGAAATTCATTTCTGACTTCATTATTTCATGAAGTCTAAATCATTATTCTGCTCAGAGAGATCATTACATTTCATATATATTTTTTTAATCAAGACTTTTACTTTACTATGAAGCTATATATATAAAAAAAGGCATTAGATGTTTTATAGATTCTCTAAAATATTAGATTTTCACTTTCTCTGTTTGATTTTAAGCATCGAGTAATTTTTATTTTAGGATTACATTGGCCATATGATATTTAATAAATGTGTTTTGAAATGATTCTTTGTGAAGTTTGCAGACACTTTCAGATTTTTAACATTTCCGAATTTCTCCAGAAAGGCTGTGTTAACTGCTCTTGAATTTCGGTCGTGTAAGGTATAGGCTTCCACTTTTGTTTTCTGTCAAGCTGCGATCACAAGGGCATTTAGAAGCATCTTCGACAAAAAAAAAAAAAAAAAAAAAAAAAAAAATCATATTTTACACACACGCACACTGACGATCATATGATTCGTCAAGAATATTGGTTGCATTTAACATACTATTAATAACTTGAGTGTCTGGGTAATCTTTTTCAAATCGCCCCTAATTCTTTGCGGAAATGCAATTTCACTTTTTGATCCTTTATGTAGACTTGTCTGATAATAAACAGAATCTTTCTTCCTTGGCTTTTAACAATGAAAGAATATCTCGTGATTAAAAACTTGATGGAACAAACGAAACGCACTGCTGGAAATTATGCAAAAGTATTTTTTAAAAACGGCTAAGTAGAAAAAAAAAATGCATAATTAAGTCGGTAATATTATAAAGGCTATTTTTTAAAATGTTCGAACGGTCTTAGAACCACTTTGGTATGATAATATTTTGGCGAGTTATCTACCATAGAGAATAGTTAAAAACTCACTCTGAGGTGCATCTCTCCGAAATATATACTTGCCGAATTTGATAGCTCTAAGTCAAATCATTTGTCCGGTAGAGCGCCAACACACATAGAAAAATATTTCTCTGTTAATAATTGAGATAGAAAAATCATGAAAATATAGTCATGTCGAATATTGTAAGGTGTAGTAAGCAATAAAACAAATCAAAATCAGTAAGTTATATATAATTTTATTTCTTGTGCCTATATTAATATTTACAGTATACGTTTTAGATATCATTGAAAGTAAAATACTCACTTAGTTTTTATAATCGAGTCTTATTTAGGTTTTGGGTGTAGCATACTGTTATTTTAAGAATATTACTGAACTCAAAAAACTAAAAGTATCTACGATTAAAAAAAAATAATTATAAAGAATAGTTCATAGTGTAAAAAAAACTGACAATTCATGGTGCAGAATTGTGTTATATGCAATTCTTGAAATAAAAGGAATTATAACAGAAATATATTAAACAGTGACGTATCATAATGTTTTATTTAAACAACCACTGAACTATGCGAGAAAATACGAAAAACAGGATTAAAAGAGTCAGAATGTAAAATATACAAACTGTCTTAGTATATCATTTCTTTTTTTAAAACAAGTGAATTCGTTAATAATATCGCTTCTCAAAAATGAATATATAAATCTTTAAAGGCAAAAGTTTTTAATTTGCTCAATACAACTTTTACAATATTCCAGATGGGGGAGGCTGGAACAAACAGAGCAATTGAATTATATAGAAGCCGCTGCTAAAATAATGAAAATTAAATTAAATCTATTTTAAAAGAAAAGAATAAGTGATCGAAGGTAAAACAGATTTAAAGTATTATCAATTCTCAAAATTGCAATTTTCCCAAAACGTTCCCACAATTTTGGACACCCCTCTCTCTCTCTGTGTGTGTGTGTGTGTGTACATATATATATATATATATATATATATATATATATATATATATATATAGTCAAATGTATGATTTATTTAAATCCAAGGAGAAGTCCTTTTCTATTATAACTTTTCTAGCTTCTATTATAACTGCTATTGTGGATTGCAAGCTGCCAAAAGAAAGATGTAATTCTATTTTAACAATTATTTGAATAATCTGACTTGTAATTCAGTAAAGTTTGTAGTTTGAAGATTTTTTAAAAATCGAACCGATAAGTTTGTAAAAATATTTAAATGGACCAGTATTTTATCAGTAATTGTAAGAGGTAAGGTACTGATACTATCTCATATGCAGTTCACAATGAAAATCGAATTTTTATTAATTAACTATACTGTTAGAAACTTTGAAGAAAAAACATGGGTTACCCAAATGTCTGCTTTTAGGTAAATTTTAAAAACGGAATAAAATTGAATTTCCAAGTCATAAAGGAACTTAGAATTTATACAGAAAATACCCTCTCTAAACATATCTAAAACATGGATGAGTAGAAGTTACAATTTCAAAATGATGAGAAGAATAAGGAGTGGAAAATTCATTGCACATGATTTGAATACTTTAAAATAAAAGCGTGAGTTTGAGACGATTTTTATTCTGCAGAGGTCTAGAACAAATTATTTGAAAAAAAAATTAAAGAAAATTAGATTTTCAGTGCAAAGCAGAATTTACTAGTTTTAGGGCTGGAGGCTTTAACAGAGTAACTGCAAATGCTAACATACAATACTTTAATGGCGCACTTTTTAAAAAATTCCTTTATTTCAATATATATAAAAGTTTGTTGATTTGTATTTGTCTTGCATTTTTCTCTTCATTCTACTAAGCACTGGTCTAAAGTAACACATAAATTGATAGTAATAGTCTTTTTTGTAAAATTAGCATCTAATATTAGTCATGCTGTGAATTAATGGTAAGGGTACTTAAATAATGATCTCAGAAATAACTTTGAACTTTGTTTTGACTTTTTAACTATACATGATGTGGTTCTTTAAAATTCATTTAAACATCTACAATAACAAGCAAATAGATAATGGCATAGTTGAACATTAATAGTGAAAATGATTCATTTAAAATTCATCATTTGCATTTTTATGCCTAAAATATGTTAATTTTTAATTTTTGAATTTTCTAAAAAAATGCCTTTGAAATGCCTTAAAATGTTCATGATCCCCTCCCCACTTCAGTAATAGGCAGAATCCTAGTAAAAGTTTTTTTGACAGTTTCTACATCTTTAGATGCTGAAAAATGGATGCTACAATTTTTTAGATGCTCAATTTTATTGGAAAATAACAATATTATTGCAATGTAATATAGTGAAGTAAACTAGTTTAATGATCGAAACCAAAGAATAAATATTATCTTGGTAAAGTGAAGATGAGATATAAATATGTTCTAAGTTTCTGCATTAATATTAAGTGTATTTAGTATTGATCAACTTTATTCATGGGAGCTGTGGATGCATTCCATATTAAAAGGATACGAAATAACATTCCTTGAAGGAGTTCTTTTATATTTTATTCGAACATACTGAGTAAGAAGTTTCGAATTTTTTTTTATTTCTTAAAATATAATTTTGTTACCTTTATACAGGTGATAAATTTCTTTTATATAGGGACAGATTATAGATACTTAAGAATATTCTTTTATTTTCAGAAGAAACATAACTCTTACATCATGGATAGTGACGAAGATGGAGACAATGAAAGAGTTATTTCTTTAACTCATTTATTGTTTGGGAACATTGATGATGATGGCCAGTTAGAAAATGATTTCCTGGATCCAGTAAGAATTTTAAATACACTAATAATACATTTTATTGAATGTAAGTTTTATAAATAATAATAAAATATTTGCTTTTAGGAAAGCATACGTCATCTGGATCAATTAAGGCAACTTGGAATTGGAACACAATTGAAAGAAATAACTGATGATGTTGATTCTCCTGATTTGGATCAAAAAGATTACAATGATCATGAGGGTAAGCATAAAAATACAGTCCACTGAATTTTTTTTTTGTATCATTACATTGTTTTAGTGAAGGAACTAAATTTATTCAAATGTAGCATAAAAGAAACAGCATTGATAAACATAAATTAATGTAGATGAAATTGAATATTTATTATAAACATTTTATACCCATGTTTTTTAGGAATTACCTATGTTTTTAATAAAAATATTGAGAACTGCTCTTAAGGGTCAGTTGCAGATATGCCAAAATATCTCTTCGAAATTAAAAGTTGTTTTTAAATCTTTGTTGCTAAGGGCATATATTTGTAATGCACAAAGTTATTTAAAATATTCGTTTTCATCATTCAGAAAACAATTTTTTTTAGGCTTCATAACAATTTATATAATTCTTTCATATCTTTCATCTATTGAATTGAGTGAGAGAAAAGATGCCTTTCTGATTTTTATTTTTCAACATGCATGCCTATGTAAAAATGAAATAAAAATTCTTTATGTTTTAGGTTTTTGAACATTATTCTATTTTCGTCTACCTTAAAAAAATATCATAATAATAAATGATAATGATAATTCTATTGACTTTTAAATAACTTATCCAGAAAATTTTTTTTCTTCAGAATTTCTTTTTATACGAGTAATATTGTATGACAAACAATGAAACAATGTATTTTATAAATTTGACATTTAGAGTGTACTGTGAAATCTCCATCGGCTGTAGACTATTCAGACATTACAGAGCTTGCAGATGAAACTGATGAAATGGATGTGGATAAAGCATCAGCACCTTCAGTTTCGATTAATATAAAAGGTAATAGTATTTTAATAAAAAAAAATTCCTTTTTAAAATCTAAAGTTATGATAATAAATGGATTTTCAATTGAATAGTCTGCATTTAAGATTTGTTTCTGAACAAGTATACTCCATTTACTTTAACTTCCATTCATTGTTAATTACCTTGTTTTCTTATCTCTTAAGGGTAATAGCAAATCTCTCTGTCTAGCAAAGAAAATGACTAATATTTTCGAATAAGAAAGTTTAAACCATATAGCATTTAAAATTACTGCTTAAATAAGCAGTATTTTCTTAAAATTTCCTTAATAATGCCTGACATTCCCTTAAAGTCATCAATTATTGATATTATTAATTTTTTTTCATTGTGACTATGTAATAATTCAGTGCTCATTAAATTAATAGCTGTGCAAAATTTTGATTGAAACGGCCTTTTATTTTACTTCAAAAAATAAAAATGTATCTCAGACTAATTAATGTTGTATTCAAAACAGTAATGAAATATTCAGTTTTTTTTTTTGCTATAACCTTTTTATATTATTTGATAATTTCGCCTTTAATATTCTTTGGTTTGTTTAGAAGAAAGAAATGAGGATGACGAAGATTTCGATGAAAATGATATTGATATGAAGCCAAGTGACTCCGATTTGATGCCACCCCCAGCATTACCACCTCCAAAGGATAGTAACGAGAACTTTAATGATTCAAATGTTTCTGTTGGCATGCATATCAAGTCTGAAGCTAACATTAAAGAGCAAGAAAGTAGTTCTACTTTCTCTAAAGCTTCTAGAGTGGAAGCAGCTGAAAAGAAACTCGATACTCCTCTTGCTGCAATGCTTCCATCAAAATATAAGAATATGGATGTCACTAAATTGTTTCCTGAATTCAGACATGGACAAGTATGTTTATATTTGTAATGTAATTGAAAATAAATTGGGTTTCATTTAAAGATTGCAAGGACCAATTTTTTTTCTCAGCTTCAGCTTGAAAATTGGCCATACTTTTTGTACTAAGTTTAATTTAAATATTTCGAATGACTGTGGTATAAAATTGAGAATAGTTTTATGGACCGTACCCCTCAAAAAACCCAACTTGTTTCCCACTTACATAAAAATTATGAATTTATTACAATACATACATACATTGCATAATAAAGCATTTGCATTTGCCAAAGATTTTTTTAAAAGAGAAGAAAAATTTATCCGTGTTAGCATGTCGACTGCGAAGTTAAATCGCAGATTTCCAGTCCATTGTTAACTTTTCTTTTTCCATAAGATTCCCGAATTGCTGCCAATGAGCATGCGTGATACTTCTATAACTGCGTGAAAAAAAAGAATGCGTTTCTCTGGCAGGATTTGCAGCATTCAATATGAGGAAGATTTAAAACAACAACAACAAAAAAAAAAAACAGTGCTTCTCAAAATCTATATTTGATATGAATAGAATGGTTAAGAAAATTAATCTTGAATTTGTCGAATGAGTTCGAGGATTTCCTCAAAATCCGTTTATCCCGTATTGCTCGCTTTGTAAGAACATAATAGTCATATCGGAAAATATGCGCTTACTAATCGTGCCTAAAAAGGAAAACTTATAAGACTGTGCCAGTTCAAAACAGTCGTCACTGGTGTTGGTCTTAGTACAACACCACGTCAAATCCGAGAATTTTTTTAAGTTTAACTAACAATAATTTAAAGCAGAATTTTGATGGGCATTAAAACTTGTTGCAACTTATTGGTTCTTTAATGTATTCAACGATGTAAAAGAAATTTTTCTACATATGTTCACTGAAAATAAAATAGCTAAGAAAATGTACATTAGGCCGTATAAAATTACCGTATCTTTTTTTGGATTAGATCCATTGGTTCCACGAAATTGATAGTTGAAAAATCTGCAGAAATTTATGCCTTAATACTTGGTAAAAATGAATTAACACGAAAGTGGTCTTGCTTTATAATGATTTTTGTTAAGTAATCATTAAATGATTTGTATCGAAAGAAAAATATTTTGTGTTTTATTTCACGCGAGTCTTCAATTTTGTGTTATAATGAAAGAACATGAGAGATAAATTACAATTAAAGCGAATGAGAGATAATATCCCCCCTTCCAATTTATAAATTTTGTTTTGCTAAATTCTAGATAATGAATAAAGTGAAAATGTGTTTTTTTCGTATGTAAGTATAAACTATCCTTTAATATGCTACTTTTTAAATAATGTTACATTATTTTTCTTCCTTTTTCCGCTCCTTAAAACCATATCCTATTATTATAACTAGAAAATGAGTATTGTATTTTCAAATTTCCTCCTATCTTGAATTCTATCTTGTACAGAGAAAACAAGGGAATTTTTTTCCAGTTTTGAGTGGCAGCCCTGTCCTTAATTTTTGTTAAATTAATGAATTGTTGCAAAAAATCATTTAGAAGTTAGATACAATTTTCTTTTGATGAATTTAAGAGGTAAATTTATTAATTACATTTATGATAATGAAGATTGTTTTCTTCTTTTATGTTTTATTTTATCTTGATAGTCCAAAAATATATTTCTTTATTTTTGCAAATTTAGGTATTAAGATTTTCACGTCTTTTTGGACCGGGAAAACCAACCAGTTTACCACAAATTTGGAGAGGTGTTAAGAAGAAGAAAAAGAAGAAAACTGGTGAAGAATCTTCACATGTTCATAAATATGGAAAAGGCTTGACTCTAAATATCTCATCATCGCCTCCTCCTCCTGAGGATTGTGAATCTGATGACGAAGTAATAATTTTTTTAAAAAAATTCTAATGTACTTTTACATAGCTGTAAATAGTTGCAGTTTGGAATGTGATACAAGAATGCCTTTGGCATAATTTTACTGCCATTGATTTGTGCTATGAAATTTTTTAAACCGGTGATTGGAGGGATTGGTGTGCTGAGTACACTAATGAGTTCTAACTGGCTTTGAATTTTAGACTGAACCGCCCACCCTTTATCATTTGTTATCCTAATAGGAACATCCCTAATATAAAATGCGTCTAATTTTACTTACACGAATTGCTTAAGCAAGCCTATGCATATTTGCAAAAAATGCGACAATGAACTATCCGATGAAAAGTAAGGCTTCAAAATTTCAAATGTGTTAAATGTTTCAATTTTAGAATGTATCGTATTCATGGTTTGCCTCTTGCATATTTTTGTTACGAAAGATTTGTCAAATGTGAATTAAAAATACCCCCTCTGCTTCAATTTAAAACATTAAAAAAAAAGACACAATTGTTATATAACTTCATAGTGTTGTAAACATCATTGTCAAAGTCTATTATACATTTTTTTTCTATTTAAAAAAATAAACATAAATCTTGATTGGATCAAAGTATGAAAATCTTGGAAAAGTAGGTAGAGATATAAAGCAGAGAATGAAAAAAAAAAAAAAATTACTTCATATACAATTCCTCTTGTACTTCACTTTTACTAGCCTTCCAAAGAAGGATTAAAATATTTTTGTAGAAACACTTAATTTGTGTTTATTTTAACTCATGAGAAAAAATGAGATTTTATTTGGAAATTGGAATTTATTTTTTACAATGCAATGTATGAAACCATGAAATACAATTAAAAATAAAATAAGCAAATGTCTAGCTGCATAAGAAATAAAAATGTTATGAACAAATAGAAACACTACAGAGCTTTTGCATACTAATTTTTAATGACTTTTTTTTCAGATGAAACTCTTGAAACCTGAAGAAAAAAATCGGCTGGGAACAAAAAATGAGTCCTACAAGTCAAATGAGCTATCTCCAGGCTTTGCTGCTTGGAGATATGGGCCTTCACAGTTGTGGTATGATATGTTAAATGTGCCCGAAAGTGGTGAAGGATTTGACTATGGATTTCGACTGAAAGAGGTATATTTATAAACACACAGCTTTTAATGACGTGTTTCTATGTTACTGAATTAAATAAAACATTTTCTTTTTTTGTTTTTGGAAAAAAGTAAGAAAAAACGTTGACTGTTTCGGATGGAAGCTTAACATGTAAACATATATTTGTCTCTTATTATTAGCTCAGAAAGTCCATGAAGCTAGTATTTATCTTAATATAATTAATGCAGCATTATTAAATATTCCAACTGTTCAGCGTGTGTCGAATATTTGAATGATGTTTCCATTTTTTTCCCTTTTTATAAATGCATTCAAAAATACTCCTCTATAGATTTGTGTATATGTATATATATCATATGTATATGTATATATGACTGATCTCGAAGGCATATGTTGTAAGAATGGCAATAATTTCATTAAAGCATTCTGTGCACTTTCGTTTTTCGAAGAGAAACTCTGAACTTATTGTCCATAAACTAACGTAATGGTAGTTTGAAAAATAAAGAAGCTAAAATGTCAGTATCTTCATCACTTATATAAAACCTTGCCCTTCTCGGAGAGTTATAAATCTGCAAATATTAAACTGTTCTGGAAGTTCTTTTTCTAGAAAGATGCTGGAATCACGAGAAAGGATGTTAGAATTCTTTTGTAACAAAGCTTCCATTATGATTACATACAATATAAATCATTAACATTTTTAAATGTTCCTCGTTACTGATATAAATCATTCTGTTATTACTTAAATCATTCTGATATTACTCATAATTGCAAGCACAAATGTTTTTTCCCCCTCGGTATTCCTCTATTATCTGAAAAGCTCTGAAGTCCTTCATTTTTATCCAGGGTTAAAGATTGAAGTATGTAGAATTTCTCGCTTCATATATAATGAAACATTTGGGGGTTATTTTTTCCTGTGAGGTGGGGAGTTCACCTTCTTTCATTTGTACTAAAATCGTCTTGATCGGTTTAAAAAGACAGCTATGCTGCCACATGTACCTTAAGATCTGTTGTACATACTTAAAACCACTGCAGCCTGCAAATAAACTATGAAAGCAAAATCAATAAAGAAATTTATTAAGCTGTTCGAGACAAAATTAAAATTCTTAACAGGCATGAAAGCTTACTAAAAAGACGTGAACCGTAATAATGCTGTAATACAGCTAAAAAGTTTGCAGCTTATTTTTAAATTCTGAAGAATTTTGAAGTTTTTGTGATCAAATCAAGCAATAGACATAAATTCCACTAAGGATAAAAACATTTCACGTTAAAATGGGTCGAGTATTTGGTATTTTGAAACCCGGTGTGCAGCATTGTTCAACAAATTTTATAGAATAAGTGTACGAACAATATATAAGTAAACTGCAAGAATAACATAAGAATAATAATATAAGAATTCTTTAATTCTTATTTTCAAATAAGTTATTGATGACACTGAGAGAAATTTTTCACTTGATGTGATTAAAATATAATTGAATTTATCGATTTAATTATTGTTATAAATTGTTTAATCAAAATTTTTTGGTCCAAAATTATCACATTCCTAAAATTGTTTTAATTTTGCATATGATCTATTATATAAATATTTTTGTTATATTTTCTTTGTCTCTGAATTTTTGATACTTTATTTCAATGTAGAATTTCTATTGAATCTTTCCTATCTTTCACCTTTTTATTAGTTTGAATTAAAGACAACTTAAAAAAACACTTTATCAACTAATAAATATAATTAATGCTGACTATTAATTGCTAAATGTCAGCTTCAGACTTAGACAAGACGTTTTTGATGCAAAGTTTTTTTTTATATATATTTATTTTGCTCTTAAATGATTGCAGTTAGCTATTTTGTAAAGATTCAATATTTTGCATGAATATAATATAAAGATTGTACTTTATTATTATTATTATTATTTTTTAAACTTTACCAGTCATCCGATTCAGAAGAGGGAGTGTCTAAAAGTGATGCAGTTTTTGATGAATTACCTGATGATGCCTTCTTTATGGTGACTCAACATAATTGGGAAGATGATATCATTTGGAATGGTGAAGAAGTAAAAACTAAGGTTTGTTTATTACTGTTACTACATCCCCCTCAAGTTGACAAATATATCCTATCGTTCTCAATTAATTGTGTGAATCTAAATTTTTACTTTTAAATAAAATCAAATTGTAAATTTCATTTGAAACCTGGCTGATTCAATCACGTAATCAGAAAAGAAACTAAAAGAACTTTAAAATAATAATAGGTTTGAAATGAGAAGCAGAGGAGCTTATGTATGAAAATGTATCGGTTTATTCGCATTATTTTCAAGATATATAATTAACGAGCCTGATTTATCAGTACTACTTTTTGCCATTTTTTTAAATCCACTGATTTTTTTGAAAATTAATAGAAACGCTGAATTTTTCATTCACGCATCTGATACGGGACATAATGCATTGTTTAGTTACGGTTGTTTTATGCTGTTTTCCCCCTTCCTCTTCATGTCTGTTCCTTTATTTCTCATATAATTTTGTTTGATATTTTGAAATATTTTAAATTCAATATATAACAATAATAATGATAATAATAATATTGGTTTCGAGTAATGTTTTAATCACTCAAAACAACAATAAACATCTATAATTACATTTTATGTTATAGCATTTTTTTACCTTCTCTAGAAATCTTGTTTAAATAAATATAAAATACATTCCTAACTTGATCTTATTTCTCATTAAAGTTACTATCCAGAAATTTAGGATGCCGTTAATGAATGTTGTGTGTCTAATAGCTAAAAAGAATTCGTGTTTTTTTAAAAAAATGTTTTTATTAAATTGTGATTTTACAGTTTTATGACTGTTGTTTTAAATTCTTCATATTAAAATGATATTAGTGTTAATTTGGCTCGTTTCAATTCAATGTATGATGATTATAATGTTGCAATTTTAGGTGCTCGCTAAACTTAATAATCGAAATAATGCAGCTGGTTGGGTTCCGTCTAGCCATAACCGTACAGCATCAGCATTTAGTGAGCAGGGTAAGTGAGGTTTTTAAATTTATCTTATCGGGAGATAAGACACATCTTATAATTTGAATTTTTTTTAAATGTAATTTTTATGTTCATTCTATGTTTTTTCAGTTTTATTTGAAATAAGCATTTTTTATGTTTTTAGATTAATTTGATGTAATTTTATTTTTGAAATTTCAGTTTAATTTATAAAATGAATTTCTAATTACTATATGGAATCTGAAATATAATGCAAGGTATTACTCTTTTTCTGATTTTGGAAAGTTTTTAAAAATTATAATGTATTTGATATCTATAATAAATTTATAATTGTGTAATTTCTTTTCATCCTGATCTCTGATCTACTTTGTTATATTTTAATACGTTGAAGTGCACACATAAAATGATTATTTATCAGTTTATGTTCTGATATTTTTAATTATTATATAGAAATTGTAATTATAATAATGTATTTACATAGTATAGTGTTTTAATTTGCTAGTATTCATATCAAATTCACTAATATTTTCTTTGAAAAGAATGTGAATACAATGAAGATAAAGATGAAACATGGTGGTCAATTTTCCCTGTTGAAAATGAAGATCTAATTCATGGAAGTTGGGAAGATGATGTTATATGGAATAGTGAGGTACATTATATTGTTAATTACAGACTTGATTTCTTTAAAAAACAGTTGTGGAACTTGAATAGTTAATTTATATGCTCACATTAAAATATTTAAATAAAATGTGAGCTACTATTTTAACACAATATTATATTTAAATTTGTTTGCTATCTTGAACTAAATTTTGCTGCCATCCCCATATTAATAAAGCCATTAACTTATCTTTACTGAACATAAATACATGAATTTACAGTGCTAAAAATTGTCTTGTTGTTTACCTATTCTTTTAACTTATTTGAATGAGTTTTGTTTGTAGAATTTTTTAAAGAAGCATCTTTAAATCACAGCTTGCATGAGATTTCTTTGTAATGAATAAAAAACTTACCAGCGTTTCTTAATGTGAGGTACACACACTTACAGAGTTATGTGAAATGGTCATGAGGGTGTATGGAAAAGAAATATGCTTTGATGGACATTGATATGTATCGATATTAGTGGTTATATGCAATGATGTTGAATTTAATTACGTGAAACAATGATGATAAGTCAAAAGATCTTCAAGGTTAAAAAAATTAGTTTGTACATTAAGAGGAAGTTCTATCCATTTTAAGTATGCAAAAAACTAATTTTATGTACTCTCCGAATTTGTCTATTCTTTTTGGATATAAATTTCTTAAAAATAAATAAGTAATCAATTACTGTTTCCACTTTTCTTGTTTCCTGTCTCTCAAAATATTTTCTTTGTAATCAATAATTGTTTCCAGTATTTTTGCAGTCTGGCACTTGGATTAAATCACACAATGCTATACTGTCTGAGGCCATATTCTTGGTTGGATGCATTTTACCCTATTTGGAACTTAAGAAATACTAAAAAAATAAAATTATTAATAAATTTCTATATGATTTAAAAATTAATATTTTATATAAATCTAGTAAATGTTTTCAAAATATTTTATGAGATTATTGTAATTTCTTGCTAGGTTTGAGAAATTTGACTAAATGAATACGCCTTGCAGATTTTATGTTCTATAATACGATTCGATTAGATGTGATCTAATTAGGGGTTTTATTCTATATTTTTTGATCGAAAAGGTTTTACCAGTCTGAAACTTAAAGAATGATGAAAAATCTGATTTAGATAACAGGTCTTACAGATTTTATGGTATATTATTTATTTATATATATGAAATATTTTTTATGAGATTCCGTTAGATGTGAAAGTCTGTAGTTTAAGAACAACTAATCAGAAGCATCGTTTTACTACTTCTTAAATATTTTTGCTAATCTACCTGTAAATCTTTAACACTTAAAAAATTGGGCAGATTCTCTTGCAGATCATGTGTTGAAATAGCATAAATGTTTTGAAGGTTGCAATTTTATGGTCTCATAGATATTTATGAGTTAATTCACTGACAAATAACCATGCATAGGACAACAGTATTATATTTTAAATGTTTTGGCTCTGAAAAATTGATTCTGGTGGGATAATCTTCATGAGTAATGTGCATGATATAAGAGTAAAATAAAGACCAGTGTTAGCTGGCTGATTTGAACTGTTTGAATATTTTGTTTTCTGGCAAATATAATTTGTGTGCTATATATATATATATATATATATATATATATATATATATATATATATTGCATTGAATAAATTGGAGGTAAAATGTTAAATACAAGTAATAATAAAAAACATATTTTATTTAAGTGATGATAAATTTTGCGATACCATAAATGTGTACATTCAAATTCAGAAGAAGCTTTGGTGATAACTTTTTTGCATTACAATTAGCTTCTTAATGTGATTTGCTGAACCTTCTAATTGATATTAATTGGGTTAATATTAGATATTGATTATTGGGCATGTTTAGCCTTATTGCATATTGCAGAAGAAGTTTTTATAAAAAAATTACTAGTTTTTTCCTCTTAAAATATGCATTGAAATTTTAGTGTTTACTTTTGGCTATCAATGGATTTACTCAATTTTTAGGAAAGGTCATACTTTGGCTATAAAAATTATTTCTTTCTGAGTTATGCTATCTATATTTTTCCCGGTATAGGCTATGACAAAAATTCCTGAACCAAAGGTTTTGACTCTTGATCCAAATGATGAAAACATAATTTTGGGTATACCAGATGACCCAGATCCTAATTCAATAGCATCAAATGAACCAGTGAAGGAAAAGAAGGTAAATTTTTTAATTAAATAAATGAGATAAAATTTATTATTTATTGTATATTTGTAATATTTAAAAGTGGACATAAATTTAATACTTTCTATTAATTCCTTTTCAAAGAAGTTTTTAATTTTATAATCTCTGGTTTCAAAATGTGATTTTATTGTAGGATATGGTTAGAAAATCTCGCATTCTTTTGGGAAAGGCTGGCGTCATATCTGAACCTGAACCTCCAAGTCCTGTAAGTATTGCTTGTAATATTTTTTAATTTTTGAAAAATAATTTTAAGTTAGTATTGTTTTGAATTATCTTTCGGCAAATTAATTTTTGTATGGTAGTTTTTGATCATTGTTAATTTATTATTGTGACTTTTAATCTGGCTATCATTTTTAAAGCATATGGTTGTTTTTTCTAGCCCCCTCCACAGAACAAAGAAAAAGACCAATTTAATATTTCTAATGATGAATATTATAATCCGAAAATGACTCAAGATACTGCTTTGAAACCTAATGTTGGTGGAAATCTTATTCAGGTAAGATGGGTTTCTTTTAGTTAATGTAGTATTTATCTGTTAAAATTTAAAGAAGATTAGCTATATCTTAAATAATTTTATGTTTTCTAGCATTCAATACCTGCAATCGAGTTACTACCACCCTTCTTTCCAACTCACATGGGCCCTTTAAAACTGAAGCATTTCCACAGACCCCCTCTCAAACGCTTTTCACATGGCCCTCTTGCTCAGCCTGGATTTCATGGCGTCATTCCTCTGCTTAAGCATATCAAGAGAAAAGCAAAGGTAGAATACATATATTTCCCTTGAAAGGTTTTTTCTTCTTTTTGTGCAAAGCTCTGTAACTATCAAACTAATAAAACTGTTAACTGTCTATTTTTTACTAACAAATAATGCTGCAAATTTATAACTAACTGGTATTCATAGTGAAATGTTTGCTTTTATACTATAAATTTTTAAAAAAATATTTGTAATAAATTTTTGTAAAATGAAAATTTTGGCAGCTTAGCGAGAGCTACTTAGTTACATTTGTGGCGATTTGCCATCACAAAATTTCTTATCTTTTCTGGAAACTTCGGAATTCTTTCAAAAATATGTAAATGTTTTGATAAAATATCCGCAAAATGCTTTGCTATTGTGCTGTTCAATCTAAAAGACCGCGCAACATTTTACTGTAACATTTCATTCTAAATATCATACTTCAAAAATATTTTAAATTCTCTATTAAATTCATAAAATACCATAACCCATACCAGATAAACAAACTCAGTCCAACCAGCATACCCCCACACCCACGCCATTACAATAGCCAATCACAAAGATTCCTGGCACACGGCACTTCACCCTCTCACCCAACCAGCTAATACTATTTATACCCGAAGTTCTAGCCTCCAACTCCATATCCTTCCGAAGGTGGCCATGTTAAAGCACCGACTGCAACGTCCTCCTAAGCTTACTGTTACAGGGAATAAGCCCCTGCTGGGGCTAGGATCCCCGTTAACAGCACCGCACACATTGCAGCATGGAGGCATCCATAAATAAAAACATTGTCTGGTAACACCAAATCACTTACTATTTCCTCCTGGAAATTAACCTCTGCAGAATTTAAATGTTGTAAAAATTACATGTATACTCTTCTGTAAGACACCACCTTCAATGTTTTGGAAGGTTGTGATTTAAATATATACCCGGATGACAAGCTCCATGCATTCACGTTTCGGCAAAGGGTGATAAAGCATTCGCCAGCAGCAACGCCATGTAAGATTCAGAGCACACTGAGTGATGCATTTACTCTCGTTTTGAAAAAAATCGATATTCCCTCTGAGACTGATTGTGATAAGGTGATGACTAAGAACTTTTAACTTTACAAGGCACTAGTTTTAATTTTTTAACAACAGTTAAAAAATTCTTTAGTATATAGGGGTGGGGCAATATAATTATTACTATTAATAAAAATATTGTCAGAATGTTTGCATTTAAAAATACTTTTTGAAATAGTGACTGACAAGTCGAAATGTAAGTTATATGTGATTATCTTAGAGAATCCTTCAAAAATATTTTAATTCTCTCCTTGACAAAGTCATTAGAATGCATTTTATTTTATATCGTTCTATTAAATATTTCAAAGAAATGTTTTTCAAATTTCTCATTTAAGCCCTTTTGAATATTTTGAGGTTTTAATGTATAAAAAACTTCCAGGGCAAGTTTCGCAAAAATTTCGTTTCAAAACATTCGAAACGATTTTATAAATTATTATGAGAAGCTGACATGATGCCTTCTTGACAAAAAGGCCAGCATATCTAATATGCATTGCTCAATTATTTCTTCTCATACAAAAATCGGAGAAAAAACTTACGTTTGATCATTACAGGTCAAATCCTTTGACTTAATCTGTTAAATTTGGTGCAAATATAATTTGGAAGGTGGGAATGTGGAACTCGCGATGACTTTTCGAAAATACTTTGGAAGAGTATTTTCGAATTAAAAAAAAATTGTCAAAATTAATTAATAAAAGAATTGACCGAAATTTTGGTGGTTGCAGTATTAATGTCTGAAAATGTCATACAAAAATAATTTTTATGCCTTATTAAAATTTTTAAAATCCAAGAATTGTGCTTTAATTTGAAGTAATTAAAGGACAGTTGCGATTTAATAACTTGCAAAAACATTTCTTTATCTCTCTATATGATATTATGCGCAGGATAATTTTTATTTCTAGATATGAATTTTTATGTGTTATTTATTAAGAATACATGACAAATCAAAGGAATAAATTAAAAGATTTTCATAACCGTAGGTACTTTTAACTGGGCATTTCCAAAGAATATGAATTTTTTTAATGAATTGATTAATCTGCAGCTATTAGTTTATTTATGCGATTTAATGAAAGATATTATTACTAATGATATAATAAATGTAATCATTGAAATAAACATTAGAAGCATTAGAATTTAAATGAATAGAAAATTTATTTTATATATATATATCAATTTTATATTAAAGCCAAAAATGTGATGCTATTACATATTTTTGCTTATGGTTGCAACTTTATCCTATACACTGTGGATGAGGGATATAAAAGGTTATCATGACTTAAAGATCTTGATACATTTAGTGATACATTTTATAAAACTGCAATTTTGCTTAATGTCGGAACAAAGGCATCTGTAATTATTTGTTCCTCAGTTCTGTATTAAAGTTACACTGGTCTCAGTTTTAATTAAAGGAATCATTTTCGTGAATGTTTGCACATTTTGATATACTTTTATCTTCAAAAAATTTTACGATTTAGTTTAGCATGCTAGTTAACAATTTTGGAAAAGGTTATTTAATCAACTATGTGTACAGTTATTAAAATTAAAATTAAAATAAACAGTAAGAATATTTATATCATTTTGAAAGATAATTTGATTTATGAGAACTGAAAACAATTTTGTGTTACTGTATTTTAGAAAATTATCATGTAAAAGTCCATTTCACTTAATTTTTAATTAAATTTCTAATTATTTTTTAAAAGAATATACTAGAGATGTACATCCCCTTCCTCTAAAAAATATATTTGCCAAATATGGTAACTCTAGGTCAAATGACCTGTAGAGCGCCGCCAACACACAGACGCACATTTATTCTCTTTTATTATTAGTAGAGATGTTTGTTGCTCTTAGCACTGATTTTAGTGAAATTTATTATCAATTTCTCTAATTCAGCCAAGTTTGTAGAATTTCTAAGCTTAGCTTTTCCAAAACTCAATAAGCTTTTTTTGCTCACAAATGGTGGAAGATACAGTTGCTGTTGCGTCAAGTGAGTCTGACGACTTTGTGTAGTTGATGGAGAGTGTTGTTGCTGCTGCTTCAAGGGAGTCTGACAACTTTGCTTTGGTTGCGTTTACTGCGGGTAGGTGGCGCCGCGACAGTTGTTTGAAGGTTCATCGTCCGAGGTCACCAATGTAGCGGTTTTAATTGAGTGGGGATCGAACCTGTGATGTTTGGATTTGTATTCGCGTAACTTAACTATTCGACAAAAGCGGTCGCGAGTATCTAGTGGCTGTTACTGGCTTATTAAGATTATACGGATTTAATTATATCATTTTCGATGTAATATTGATTTGCCCCCCCCCCCTTACATTCCAATTATAGATATTAGAAAATTAGATAAAATACTATTCAACGATTATTTTATATTATATTGTATTTACTGTGGATGCTAGACATAAAAAAAATCGTCAAATGTTTGATTCGGTTGGTTATATCAGAGACAAATTGCTTAAAGAATTTTATTTTAAAATTTCCAAAAATCGCTCTTTAAATTGAATATATCTAGATATTAAAATGAGAAGACTAAAAAAAAAAAAAAAAAACGCAACCCTTTAATTATCTTTGGAATGAGTTTAAATACACACTATTTCTCTTTGATACTTTTCTCTTCCCTCTGAAATACGCATTTTTTTCTTATTGCTACTAATTATAAGCTTATTACTACTTATGCTACTAACTATTTCTAAATTTCGCGCCGTTCGACAATGGCGTCCTCGCATTGATGCTACTTACCTTAACTACTAATTATTCCTGAAATTCGTGTCCTTGGATTGTGGTTCCAAGATACTTCATGTGCCTGTCTTACCCTACTTACTTTCCGAATCCACCTGTATCAACGAAAGAAGGACTTCAACAAGGACAGGTAAAGAAGTAAGAGTCGACCCCTCCCCTTTGGTAAGTCTTCCTAGATCAGGTAAGGGAATTCGAAAAATTATTTCTTTTTATAAACCGCACCCTGTTGAGACAGATTTTTCGCCGAAGAAAACGACGAGTTTCTTAAAGCAATAATTATCGAAAAGGCACGTTTTTCTTGTGTGAAGAAAACTGGTCATTTGACATTAATTAAGGTTAATGGTCTCATGGATCTGATCGAGCTGGTGCTAGATCCTGAAGGATTGGATACAACAAACTGGTCATTTAAGAATATTTTGTCATTTCAGAAATTAATTTGTTCTTATCATTTTTTTCTTCAAATGTGTTCGGAAGAAGAAAGTAATGAGCCGTGAAGTGTTTCAAAATTCAAGTTCTGTCTCAAATTGTAATAAAAGCGCAACTGCATTTTTGCGTATTTATTCAAGACCAAAGTCAAGAGAAAATTATTTGTTCACTCATTCCACAGACAGCGAAAGTTGTTGCGTAAATGAACTCATGACATCTATACTTAGATGCGAGAAAATTACTCTATTAAATAATCTTTGTTGGTCGAAATCAGTAACTTTGATGTTATTTTTGTTGAAAAAGTGATTTACGGTTTAATTTCTAGGATTGAACATAAGATATTTGAATGAATTAAAAAGAAAGAAATAGATTTTACCGATTATTTTTTGGGAGGATACATAAAATAATTTTTTGATGGATGCAAATATTGAAAAATATTGATGCAAAATATTGTTGAATCACAATCCGGTTTAACGGCCACAGAAACGGAAATTAGATTTTATTTGGAATAAATACTTGTGAAAAAGATAATATATGTACCATCAGAAGTAAGTACTTAACATAAATGATCAATAAGGAAATTTTTGAAATTTCACTTTTGAGGAATTTACGATACAATGCAACATAAAGGAGAGTAATGTGATTTTAATTTAAATGGTATTTAATGATAAATTGAAAATTCTTTCTGATTTGAAATATGAATTTATCCTGGAATAAAAAGTAGTTTGGAAGAGATATAAAAGAATGATTAATAAATTTGGATTTGGGGAATTTTTTCTGGACTTTCAGAACTTGTTCCCGGATTATAAAAATATGAATGTTAATGGGTGCCTGCTATATTTGAAATTGAACAAAGAATTCTATTAATTACGACAGTCGGTGATTAAATATGATAGCAAAAGTACAAAAATAGCATAATATGATAGCAAAAGTACAACGTTTCGTCGCTTCTGGCTCTGAGAAAGCGATCTTGGAATGATCGTTTATTTGAGAATCTTATGGAAATTATCAGTTTATTATGGAAATGACATCTGATATTCTTAATCGATTTAGAATGTTTGCATTCGGTATAAGTACAGACGTAGAGAAAGGATTATCGATGTTGTCAGTTGCGCCTACGAATAGAGATCCGCACCCCATACAGTGATAAGCAGTTCATTTATTGATATTACAGATTTGTCTTAAGAATTTCTTTCAACCCTTTTCTGCTGAATGCTTTTATAATGCATCCATTAGAAAATTGTTCACTTCTGTATAATTTCGCTGTTCTGACACTGAAATGTTCAGTCTTTGTAGACAGTTGTATTTTTTTGGAGTATTCAAGAATGATGAATAGGAATGTTTCATTGAGCATTAAATTAATCCTGACAAATGGATAATTTAAGTTGCATAGTTTTGAAAGCAATGTGGCTTATAAAAATGTAACATTCAAGCGATATTTCCCACTTGAAGAGGATTCTGGAGTTTAAATAATTATGAAGTGTTATATAGATGCCTTGACCCTGGATATAAAAATCACATGGACTAAGTTTGGCAACGGCTCAGAATTGAAACAACATATCTGGACATATTGGTTTAATGGTACAGTTATGTTGCTTCCGAAACTTTTGTTGCAAGATTTGTAGATAGCGAAACCTGACTAAGCATATGCTGTAGAAAGATTTGCTACGCACGTCGAGATGCTTTTATCACAGAATAACTAACAACATCCTACAAGTGATGATCGCGATCTATCGACTGAGAATTGTTTGTGAGAATACAGTTACAAGATCTCAGTCTTAGATCTAAAATAAATTCATTATAAATATATTTGATCTGTTTTCGATTTCTATTTGACATCGGATACTTTTTATGACCTCACTGCGAGTTAAAATGGTTTGTTTTGATATGTGCATTTTGAATTTATTGTCACCGCAAGTGGTCCAGGCAATGAATTGCCTTCAAAAGATGTGAAATTTTTTTAAAAGTAGATAGAGATTTGTACGTTTTGAAAGATGTTTTTTTACTATATATGGCAATTAATTTTTCTTACGTAAAGCGCGCCAATCGAAGTTCAGAATAATCCCACTGAAATATTTAATCATGCAAAATTGTAAATTGACATGAAATCGGTTATGGATTCTTTTGCAGGAATTGTGAGCATTGCGTTTTTGCTGTCAAGCCCCGCGGCAAATGTTTCTTTCAAGTTAGTGGAAAGGGCTTTATGCTTACGAGAAATCTCTGCATATTGTCCTATTAACGAAACACATTGGGAATTGGAAGTAGTTCATAAGAAAAGCAAAAAGTTGGTTGTGAAAGAATATTGGTCTTAAAAGTCCCTCCCCCCTGTCTTCTAAATTCTGAATCAAATTGTGGTAAAATTGATTAGCTTTTTTTGCACAGATATTCAGATGTGTGAATTATTGTAAAGAGTTTCAGGAAATTAATAGAAAGGGCGAATATTTTGATCTGAAATTGAAAATTCAACAACTTGAAGCTAAAAATTCAGAAAATAATTTATTTGGTTTCATTAAGAAATACTATTTTCCTGTTGCAAAATTTTCAAATTTTGCTGAAACTTTTATAGATGATGAGGATATTCAAAGGGTGAAAATGAAAATACATCACTGAAGTGACGCTACATTTTTTTTCTGTAGCCAGTACTGTTACCTGAAAAATGTGAATTTTACCTAGCTGTTAATCAGAAATGTGCATACAAAAAAGTATCATGTCGGAAAACGATCATGTCAAATGATGCAATGCATGTTAATGGAAAGATTCTGAACAATTAAAGCTAGGAAAACTATTAAAAATGTGCTGTAGTACTATACTATTTGCAAATGTTTTAAGTTTAAATATTTGTTCAGTGAACCAACGCCTTTTCCACCAGGCCAAGACTCAGACTATGAACCATTTGAAGAAGTAAACATATATTTTTACAGAATCCTTGTTTTTGAAAAATGAATTAGTGTAAATAGCTGTTTACATGTGATTTTTATGTCATTAATCTTAAACCTATCCGCCCAATTTTCTGACGTTTTTTTGTCGATGTTTTTTAAAATTTTAACGACGTTTTTCTTCTTCTCGATAATAGAACTGATTTTGGTGATATTTTTAATGATTTATCGATATTGAAATGGAGTGAAATAGTTTTAAAAAATCCTGAAATATTTTGGAAATTTAGAGTTTATAAGGAGTGTCTGATAGCGGAGAGCAAGTTAGTTGTGTTTACACCTGAGATTTAGCTAATAGGCGCTGACTGATATTGGTGCATATTTAGCTGGTTTCGGATTTGCCTAGTTTTGTTTTCTGAAGTCATTAAACGCATCGGCGAATGGGGATAATAGTCTTCACTATTTGACACTAAAAGTGATTCAAGAAGTTGCAAACAACCTAAAGTATTGAATATCTGATTGAAATTTTCAAAACGCTTTTATTCATGATCCAATTAAAGTAGCAAAATAAATTGAAAAAAAGTATACATAAAATTTATTAATTTGTAAAATATGTTTAATAATCTGATAAAGTTGTATTATTAAATATTTAACCAGTGCAATCTTTTCCTTCTGTGAGGTTTCCTTCTTTGAAGATTATAATTTATTATAAGAAGAAAAATAACTGTAAAACTGCTATTTTATTTATATATTTGATAAATATAAATAAAATAGCAGTTTTGAATCTTAATTTGATATCTTAAATATCTTAAGCATATATTAAAAAGACAGCTATGGAATTTTTAAAGTACTGTTTTTTTACACTTCAGTTTCATAGAGTGTGACAGATATGTATAATAAATCTTTGTTTTCTACTTTTAAAAACTGTTATATGCGTATTATAATCTAAATGTGTATATGCATTATTTATTAGTGAATGCATAAATTGTATGTTATATTCTATAAAATAAGTCTTCACATTTATTCAGTTCTTGTATGCTAATATTTACAGTGCCATTAAAATTATTATTCTTTAAATATTCTATTAAGTGAAAATTATTTCAGATTCGAACTCTGCCAACTAAATATTGTCTTAAAATGAGTAAAGTGCTTCTAATGTATGAAATACAGACATTAGAATCTATAAACACATTGAATCATATCAGTGCTTCATTATTACTGCATATGAATGTTTCTGTATTTTATTGCTTTCACAATATTTACTGCATTAGTTATTTGTAATTAGTATTAAGATAAATAACATTTCATTATTTTTATTTGTTATGTAAATCAAGTGAGAAGCCTTTATATGTTACATTGTTGAAACTGGAATTCATTTGATGTAAATATTTTATTAATAATTCCGTATCAGCATCCTATCACCAATATTCAATGTTCAGACAGCTGCAAATTCTATCTTTCTATAAATAATGCATTGCTATTTTAGCTATGCCTTGTATACAATTTTAAGAATTAAAAGTAAATAGTGTGTTTAATATTGCTTTATATTAAATTCAATGTACATGGGGTGCGTAGCGTCATCAAAGGCCTTTAAAAGTTAGTCTAAATTAAAACTACTTATTTTTAATGGTCCTTATACACTGAAGTGACAAAAGTCATGGGATGACTGTTAATATCGTGTCGGTCCTCCTTTTGCCCGGCGAAGTGCAACAACTCGACGTGTCATGGAGTCCACAAGTCGTTGGAAATCCTCTGCAGGAATATTGAGCCATGCTGTCTGTATAGACGTCCATAATTGTGAACGTGTGGATGGTGCAGGAGTTTGGGCACGAACGGACCTTTCGATGATGTCCCATAAATGCTTGATGGGATTCATATCGGGCGATCTAGGTGGCCAGATCATGCGCTGGAATCGTCCGGAATGTTCTTCAAACC
>JAPMOQ010031569.1:266942-343165 GCA_026543055.1 Argiope trifasciata
ACACACACACACACACACACACACACACACACACACACACACACACATTGAGCTTTATTATAAGTATAGATGTGTAACTTTCATGCCAGTTGGAGAAAAATTGTACTTATATTTATCAAGAAATGTAATATTTAATTATTTTTGAAAAGTTAATTTTAGCTTTTGTTCTTGTAGCAGATTACATGTAGACCTAAACTGTTTTACTCTTCATCTATTTTTTAGCAAATTATCATCTAGATCAATAAAGTCGTAGTTTGATGCTTGAAAGATTTTCGTATATTTATGGAAATCTTGGATGCCACCTAGATCGAACATACACGATTATGTTATATCATAATTCCCCTAAATATTTCGGTTTCAAAGCTTCATGATCGATCCATTTGAAAGAATACCCAGAAGCCCTGTAACCAATCTGCCTTACGGAGGGGCTAACTCATTAACGGATTCAAATCTTAATTTTCGTCTTGTTGATGATAAATAAAGTTAAAAGAAAGGTTTTGCATTATTTTATTACATTTCCTTTTATTTTCTATCCCACAACGTTTATTAATTTTAAGGATATATTTTCATTAGTCAAATAATTTGTAATTAATGCTATCTTTCAAAAAAAAAATAATATAATGAAAATAGATTTCGCTACTTTAAGCAAATACATTTTTAGGAACGCGGCAGTTACTTTCATTTCGACATTTCATTCTAACTTTTTTTACAGGACTCTTAAGATTAAGACTGTTGTTTCACTCAAATCCATTGTGATGTCACCAATAACGATAAAAACTGCTCAATGTCTGTATTATTTGGCTAAGACAGGTTGATATTATTAATAACGAATGTTAAATGCAATGCCAGTAACTCCATTGACATGTTAAGTGTGTAACGAGATTTTTAAGAACTTAGGACATAGAAAAATACATGGAATTGTTTTCTTTTAACCTTAATTTATTTCTTATTTCGTCTCCCTTGTTTTAAATTCTAGAATATATTTTAATACCATAATATTTTTTTATAAACACTTTTGAAATCTTAATATAAAATAGGCTTTACGGTTTTTTGGAAGGAGAGAAGAAAAAAAAAAAATTAATAGCTAATTGTGGCATATTATTCTGCCTAAATAACACTTTCAAAATATTATCATTTTAATTAATATTTCCATTTTAAGTTGTCGAATTAATCGTGTACTTACCTTTATTTTAAGAGAAATAATATGGTGTGCAATGGTTGTAAATAAGAGTAAGTATATTTTAAGACTTATAAGGATTCATTTAATTTGTTTATCTATTTTATAGGTAGGATTGTATTGCACATTTTGTCTTCTGTAGCTCATATGAACTTACATTTTATTGCGTTAAATTTAACTTACTAGTTAATATTTTATAGAATAATTTAAAAGAAATATATTGCTCTAAATGTATATTTAAAAAAAATCTATTATTAATATTAGTTGTTTTTAACACCTTTCACAGCTTCGTGACCAGGAAAGAGAAGCTTCAGGTGGGGGTGAAATGTTTTTTATGAGAACACCAGATGATTTAACTGGAAGGGATGGTGAATTAATTTTAGCTGAATATGCAGAAGAGCATCCACCTCTCATCATGCAAGTTGGCATGGCTACAAAGATACGGAACTACTACAAAAGAGTAAGTGCAACATTAAGTACATCATCAAAAGAGTAAGAATGCGCTCAAATCTTATTGAGCTTTTGAAGGGAATTTTCCCAGAATTTATCTGATATACACTTTCAACTTAAAAAAAAAAAAAAAGCAAAACTTGAAATAAAACAAATTATTCAATACATATGTGCGAAAGCTGCGCACGAGGTAAGTGTGGCATCGCCAGAACACACTTCAAACAGTAAATCAGAGTGAAACGAAAAAGCATATATCCTTTCTAAAGGCCGTCAAATGGACTGATAAAAAAAGTAAAATATATCTTATTACAACTTTGTCTAAAGTATGTTGTTAAATGCAAACTGCAAACATAGCCGAAATCGCGAATGGAATAGGACGAGATGGGCTCGGACAGATAGAGTCAAGTGACATTCAGGAATTGCTTGAATCGCAAGATGAAGATCTGACTGAAACCGACTTGGAGGAAGTGTTAAATTCACAGCCCATTGAAGAAGAGGATTCAACAAACACTGGATACGTGACATTTAATTTGAAAAATCTTAGTGAAGGTTTAAGAATGGTAAATGAGCTTTGCGATTTCTTTATGAACATTGATCCGTCTATGGAACGAAGTTTTATATTTAAGAGGCAAATTGCTAATGCGACTGCTGCGTATCAGTCTGAATTGAAGGAGCTTTTAAAAACTGCCAAGCAAGAGAAAATTACAAAATTCTTCAAGCCATTGCCTAAGCCTTAAGACAACTTATCAAAATGCTCAAAAACTTCAATTAAATTGATTTTTTTATATATATTTGTGTTTTTTTTATTTTGTCAACTAGGAACGTATCTCTATAATCCCATATAAATTACCATTCTGTATTCACGGTTTCTGTGTTCGCTTCACATATACCCCGCGAATAAAGAGCTTTTACTGTAATATTATGTAGTGGCGGTAATGCCTATTCCTGTTATAAGGTACACTACGACCTGCAGTCCGTCTTCCCAATATGTCCCACACATACTTTATTGGATTCAGGTCCTTTGATCTAACAAGGCACGCCATCTGTGAAATGATTTCACTTTCCAGATAACTCCACACCAACCGAACTCTATTCGGGTCGGCGTTATCGTACTGAAATATCGCGCCAGTACCAATTTCAGCGATGAAAGGGCGCACAAGGGTCGTTGCGGTATCGGATAGTTGTGGCGGAATCTCCAGCGAACACTTGGAGGTCGGTTCGGATGTTCATTTTTATGACTGCCCAGACAAGTAAACTACCTCTGCAATGATTCTTTTCGACCTCGTTTGGAGCCAGATAGCGCATTTCTGGTTCTCGATATTCGTCCTTCGGGATGTTAAATTGAGAACTCATCCGTAAATAGTTATGTGGCCCAACTGCTCTAGTGTCTTAACTGCGATGTTTACTGGCCTTGTGCAATCGGTCTCTGACGTGTGCTTTTTATGAATCGTAGGCTTGCATATACCTTGTCGTTGGCGCTGTATAATCAGAAGGGGTTTTAGCACCAGTAAACTCCATCAACTCCAACTCTGACGTGTGCTGGGGACAAAGGTACATAAACGACAGGCCATTGTGCGAACAATCCGCCTTCATACAGTCTGTGCGACACTGATGGGATATGGGTCTTCCTGCAGCAGCTGGATATTGCATTGTTAACTGTCGTGCTTTTGGTATTCTCCGGCGTACTGCAGAGGTCTGGTATATTTCAGTAGATAGCGAACGTCTGACAATGTGGTGATTTTCCTTCGTCCACACCCATGTCTTTTACTGGCGTTTTGATCCCGTTGATAATGTTTTTGCAGTCTATAGATAACACCACGGGGCATATTCAGCTCATTGGCAACTTCAGATTACCTTGCATCAGCTTGCAACATATTGACAACTTTCCAACGCATCTCATCGTGCAAATGGCTTCTTCTACTCGTGGTTTCCACTTTGGTTATCTCGGATTTCGCGGAATTATCGCTGCTGGCGAACTGAAGAATACGCCCACTAAGTCCCTTTTTAAGATGTGATTGCGAGATTGCGCTTCATGTTAATTTTGGTCACTCATTTGCATTCGGCGATGCGACCCCTTTCTCATAAGAAATTTATGTGTTTAATTCACCGTTTTGCAAGTGCATCTCGTCTTTTCGTGCTTGTTGCATATTTTTTGAGGAGGAATATAGTATTTATTTTACGCACATGTAGATTGAGAGTTTGGGAACTAAACACGCACACTACTCTGAAGTGAGGTTTGAATTCATATGACTGGAAAATAATTATTTTAAGGAGTCGTATAAATTGAAATTATTGTATATTAAAAACTTATTTGACTATAAATCTTTCAATTTTGTTACAAATTCTTGACATTATAGAAACCAGGAAAGGATACTGGAGCTCCTGAATATAAATATGGGGAAACTGCTTATTCTCATACGTCCCCGTTTCTTGGCTCTTTGGCGCCAGGTCAAAGTCTTCAGGCCTTTGAAAATAATCTTTTTCGGTCACCCATATACCGACATGAGCTGCCAGATACAGATTTTATTATTATTCGGACTAGACAACAGTAAGTACTTTTGTAAGATAGATATACGAAAATATATGGTGTTTGTTTATTTTTGCGCTTTATTTCGGTTGCTTGAATCTTGTTTTTGTTGTTTGTTTGTTCGCTCCGTTTATATGTTTTGTGTTATTTTTAATCATTCATATGTTTATTTTGTTTTGTAGTTTTGATTACTTATAAGTAACTTGGGGAGTAAGGGTGACTAAGATTTTAATTTTGTATCTTTTTTATTCCTTTGGTGTTATGCTTGTACTTTTGTCTTGTTTCTTTATTTGTATATTGGGATATTAAATAAGTAATCGCTGTATTTTTTGTGAAAATTAATGCTTTATTTAAAAAAAGTCATTACAAACATTTTATTAAAAATATTATCCATCGCTAGCTACTACCTTTCTCCATCTTTCGGACAGCATTTGAATTCCACGTCGGAAAAAAAAGGTATTTTGAGGTTATCCAAGAATCAACCCAATTTTTGTATCTTCATAACATAAGTGCTGCTCAGCCAGGCCATGCGTCATTGACCACAACAAGTGGTAGTCGAAAGGGTCAATGTGCGGTGAATACAGCGGTGGGGCAAGACCTCCCACTTAAGCGTCTCTAACTAGGTTTTTACCTGTTTGGTAACATGTGACGGAGCGTTGTCAAGATGTAAAATGACCTTGTCATGTCTGCTCGTATATCGACCGTTTTTCCTTCAATGCTTGGCTTAATTGTTCCAGTTGTTGTCTGTAACTATCTCCCTTGATGATTTCATTTGGATTGAACAGTTCATAATAAACTATACCCAGCTGATTCTACCAAATGCAAAACAGAAGCTTGGAACCATGAATAATTGGCTTTGCTGAAGATGTTGATGCATGGCCGATTTTACCTCAGGAATTTGCATTGCCAATTATAATACGATGCAGAATCCCTTTTCTTTTCTGCCATTGAAGCAGTTGTTCACACGTGAAAAGACGCCGTTCGACGTGTCAACTCGAATGACTGCAAATGACCTTGCTTTTGAATGATTTCCAATGCTTTCAAACGTTTCGAAATGTTGTGTCATCAATTTCTAATGATTCTGTAAGTTCATCTAGCATTTTACATGAGTTTTCATAAAGTAATGCCTCCACTTTTCGTCTTCAAACTTCTTTGGTACGCCAGAGCGTTCTTTATTTTCTAGATCAGAATCAGTATTTTTAAAGCGTTTAAAGTATTCTATACAACTTTTTCCATACAGAGCGTGGTCGTCGTAAGTCTCATCATGAATTCTGTGAGCTTCAACGGCAGATTTCTTTTGAGTAATACAGCGCAGTAAAATCCCCCAAAATGCTTTTTTTTAAAAATCGAAATTTGACATATGTCATGCAATGAAAAATAAAACTGTTTGTATTTCCGGGAAATTACATACATTGAATTTCAAACTTGCTTATAGTACTTGTAAATAGATGTATCACTATCATGAGCTTAACGCAATCAGCTCCGATTACGCCATTTGTCGAAAAACAGCGAAAACTTATTCAGTATCCCAATACATTGATGTTTTGTAACTGTTTATAAACATATAAATTATGTGATTTTTGAAATGTAATGATTGTAGTGTGTGTTTAGATGTAAGATAATTGTTCAATAAAATAAAATTATTATTTATTTTTGATGTATTAGAACATTAGGTATTCATTTAAATGGGTGTCATATTCCATTTCCTATTGTATTATAATTTTTAATCTTATATTCATGTACAACTTATTTCCTTAAAATCTATTAAAATAATTAAATGTGTTTATTTGTGAGAAAGTAAATCGTTAGTTAGTGGTAAATTTTCATGAATTTTATTACTTTAGTCATTTTTTCAAAATATATATATTTAAATAAATAAGCATTTGTATTTTCATGAAATTTCTAAAATAACTCATTTGTATATTAATTTAAATGTTTTGAAGCGTTACAATATATTTACCAGTTATTTAAAATGGACCTCATAATATACCCTGTCTTGTGTCGCAAAATGCCTAAATCTGCCTCTGATCGCAAGCACAGTTAGTATATTTGGCAAGACTGAGTTTATTTTATTAAATAATCAAGTTTCTGTACTATGTTTTAATGAGGAATAGTTATTGATCCATCATTCACCAGCAGTATTCAGAGAAAATCTTGTTATTAAATGTAAATATTGTAATGTTCATTCATATAACAATATAGAAATCATGGACAATATAGAAATCATCCTCCATTTTTATTTCACCATCACAAAATAAAAATAGAAGATATCAAAAAGGCCTTTCCTTCACATTCAGTTGCCTTTATAAATGCTGACAGTTAAATATTTCGTTTTAGATATGTTCTTAATTAGCAAATTTCCTGAATATTTTATGTACTGACAATAATGTTTGCATTATGAATCTTTGTTAGTTATTACATCAGAGAAGTTGAAACTATTTTTACTGTTGGACAACAACTGCCATTATTTGAAGTTCCTGGACCAAATTCAAAGAAAGCAAATAATTTCATTCGGGATTTCTTACAAGTAAGTATTATTTTCTCTAATGGTGGCGAACTATTTTTTTAAAAAAATATTTTTTAATCTGGCTGTTTTATCATTTATTTATATCTTCAGTAACGTTTTCATTCCTTCCCCCTTTACTTTGAGAAATTACTACTTAAATCTGTATTTATAATAAATGTGTATCTTGGTGCTCTATAGGCCAGGCCGTTAGACCTACAGCTACCAAATTTGGCACGTGTATACCTTGAAGGCCGGGAATGTGGACGTCAGAGCAATTTTTTTTTTTTGGAATTTTCAGTTAGAATTATAATTAATTAAAAATTAAACGAAATTTTGGGTTTCCTCTGCTATAATTTCAGAAAAGATTGGAGCACAAGATTGAATTTTGCATCAAATTGCAGTTTTAAAAAATAACTGTTTCAATGATACTAATGCTTTAACCAAAAAATTAAATTTCCATTTTTAATGACTTTTTAAAAAATAATTTAATAATATTTTTCAACAATTTATTTTGCGGGGAATATAGAAATTGCTGTTAAAAATTCGAGATACTCTGTTTTAATATTTGCTCCAGCTCCATTGTGTTGGTATGCTCCTGACATATGCCTTCCATTCGAGATTTGTTAAACATGCAACATTTAGTTCAAGCAATCTGAAAAAGAATGCATTTTTTTGTATACCTTAAGATTTTAGAAGCTCCCTTCTTTCTCTCTCTTTGATTTTATGTGTTTTAATTCACGACATGAATAGTTTTTTTCCGTTTCTAGTTTTGAATTCAAATCTAAAAAAATTACTCTTTTACAGGTGTTTATTTATAGACTATTTTGGAATAGCAAAGATAATCCACGGCGAATAAAAATGGAGGATATCAAAAAGGCCTTTCCTTCACATTCAGAAAGTAGCATTAGGAAACGTTTAAAGCTTTGTGCAGATTTCAAGCGAACAGGTATTGCCTTTACATTTCTGAAAACATTTCTTATTATTGCGAAAGTTCTTATTGTTTGAATTTACTTTATTATTTCTTTGTGGACATTTTAATATAATTTTGCTTTTAATTAATTATCACCTCATAGTCTGTTGTATCTTGCTTATCCGTTTTATTTTAATTTAATTATTATCTATAGCTACTAATGCATTTAAACAGTAAAGTCCATAATAATAATAATAATAATGTGCATGAAGCTCAATTGCAGGAAACATATTGAGGCAAACTCAGCAGTAATTGTACACATAATTTGCTATGTAATTGAAAATCATTTGGAAACAGGGCTAAAATTAGCATTGCTATAAATGCTTCCTAAATGCAATCTTCGACAGAATTGTAACACTTCGATGAACCTGGGTCAGGTTTCGAAATTGAATTTTCGGTTTGTAAGCGATTCTAGAAACTTTAGGCCACACTACAAAACTTATTAAAAGCCTTCTTACAGCTGCCACTTTTAAGAAATTTATTTAAATCCACCAAAACACTCGGCTTTTTAAGGAATCGGATAAACGATTGCTCTAATATATTTATCCAATACACTCGTTTATAAGATTGAAGATCAGCAGACATTCATAGAAATTGTTCAAAAATTATGAAGGCAAGATATTCATAGCTTTCATGATTTCTATGAAACTACCAAATGAAAAACATGTAGCAGTTGCATTTTTAAAATTCATTTTAATTAATGTTGTCTTATTTACCATATATTCTTAAAACTAACCCTGTTCTAAAATGAAACAAGCATCTATCTCTTTAGATTACATATATACTTTTAATTGTAAAATTCCATTTACTGTGGTAGGCAATTGTATGAAAATAATTGGCTTCTGAAGAGAATAGTATTAAATAATTTTAAAAAATTTGTTTTTTTCCACCTCTTTTCTATGCTGGAAAAGTGTCAAAAGTAAAATGTTTTTCTTGCATTGTCTATGAAAGTGCAATCTGTCAGTGTTAAAAGTTTTATTTTTATCAGTTCCAAAATTTGTAATGAAATCTGTACTACCAAAATTTGTACTGTAGATAGACTGAGCAGAATCTGAGTTTATAAATACCTGTTAAAATATTTATCCCATTGGACCTTTTACACTGCTATTTTTCACTTACAACTTCTTTTAGCGTTCTTACCGAACTGGGCCGGTCATCTAGGGGGGAGGTGGGTGCTATGCATCCGGGCCCACGAATGAAGGGACCCCCACAGAGTGATTAAGAATTAAAACAGTGTTCTGAACAATAATAATGTTACACGTACTAAAAATCTACAAGCCTTTTCCCATGTGTCTGGCTGAGCATCGACTAACGTCTTTATTAGGCAAAGATGGCAGTGATATCTATAAAGAGACCGAAAAAGTTCATTTATGAATAAGGAAATCCCCGTCAGACATATTGAGACAGAGCGGCGTGCCCGGCACCCAGAAGTCGATGCTGAGACTGGGTTCAAATGTAAATCTTCAACTATCTACTTTTGTAATTATCTAATATAATATGCTGAACCCGCTTTTTCAGCAAATGGAAAATAAAGAATTATCTTCGCTCAAGCATATGAGTATAATGCTTAAACACTCTTGCTATACAAAGTATCGAAAAAGAAATTGGAAAAATTGTAATTTTTGGGGAGTAATTAATAGCAAAAAAAAAATTACGCATTATTAAATAAATATGCATTTTTTTACTTTGCTAAAAATTTAGGGCTCCAAATGGTTTCTTGCACGCTGGCCCTTTTATAGAGAAGATCGGCTCTGTTACCGAGATATGCTGGTGCGTTCTCTAAAGCTGCAGAATGCTGCTCTTTTGTCTGCATTCTTATCCATGTCATTTTTTAAAATTTGTGTGTGTTTACATTTATAATAAAATAGATATAAAAACAAATATTTGACTGAAAAAAAAAGTTTTTTTCCTTGCCTTCATTTGGATTTTTTATTTTTTTTAAAGCATCGTTAAATCGCCAATCCTAAAATGTTTATTATTCAGAGTTTCAGAGAGAGGATTAATTTAACTATTGCATGTTTACAACTTCGTAAAAGATGTAGCTAGATGTAAATCATTTGGAATTCATCCCTTTCCGGATCCTAAAAGTTTGGATCATTTGCTCACACATTCAATATCCTCATATCTGCTTTCTATTATTCCCTATCGATTACTAAAATTTAGAGTATTTGCTTGTGTATTCAATAAATAATTAGCTTCTTTCTGTAATTTCTACGATAAATACGGTTTCGTAGGATTAGAAAAGGTAATTTTTTTGTTTTAAAATCCAAAACTGTGAATAATCTTGGTATAGTAGTAAATCAAATTATTCATCATTATTAAAGTTATAATTGTAAATGTTTATAATAAAATAAAAATGCTGTTATAAAAGTTAAATTCAAATTCAAGCACCATGTGAAGTAATATTTATTTTTTGCATAAAAATGAATAACATAAATAATGAGTATTATATTAATAAAAATTGTTTGTAAATTGCTAATTTCATTTAAAATAGTTTTGAAAAGGAATGAAAAAAAAAACCCCTCCTCCAGTGTCAAAATTCGGCATTCCTATTACTAAGCGAGTATCTCGCCCACTGTACCATTTAGAATGTGAACAACGGTGACAACGTTCTTGCATGTAAATTTTGCTGAACTTTTTTGGAATACCTTCTTATACTATATTTGCTGCCTTAATTTATGGCCGACGGTGTATTTGAGATTCTATTTGTTTTAATTTCAACTCAAATTTCTCATTCTGAAAAGGAAGTCTTTGCTAGAAAAAAACTATTACTCTTTAGCTTGTAAAATTAATGTTTTTATTTTTAGAATGGAGATCTTAAATGAAGATCTGTGAAAGGAAACTAAAATATCTTTTTACCTAAATAAGAGATTTTTAAAATTTTTGGTTTTTAAAAAGCGTAATTTTATTTGAAAAAAAATTACTCGTATAGGCATATCTTTCCATATTATTAGCTTTTTTTCAATGAACATATTTTTTGGATATGACATCTGGCACCTGTTTGGTTTTTAGGTATTGATTCGAACTGGTGGGTTCTGAAAAATGAATTTCGACTTCCTACTGAAGATGAAATCAGAGCTATGGTATCTCCAGAGCAATGCTGCGCTTATTATGGAATGCTTGCTGCTGAGGAAAGGTTGAAAGTAAGTGATCAAGATAATTTTAGAATTTCAGATGAATCCTTATCAGTAGTTTCTATAATTATCCTATATTTGCAAATTATTACTTTTGTGTCTTTACTTGCATTATTTACTGTGAAATAATATTTAGAAATAGTTTCTTAATAGGAAGGTCATTAATTGTCACGAAATTGAATTTAATTGTCACGAAATTCAACTTTTGTGAATGAAATTTTTGAAAGCTTATTTGTAATTAATTTTGCATTTATAAATAAGAATGTAATAAGATGTGTTAAATAGCCAACCCTTTTTTTGTTTGTGAATAAACATTTAAAACTAATGCAGGGTGACAATAAAATAATGCAGAGTGGGCCCTTTACAGGCGATACTGTACTCATGCTGTAGTTGTATTGGCCGTACTCACACTGTTGGAGCATGCAGTTTCAATTTATAATGAGTAAAAAATAAACCTGAAATCGATATTAGCGGAAGTAATTACTTTATGTAGTTAATGAAACTTATAAAATAAAAATTTCACTGCAATGCTTGATAACTGTTATTGTAAATTGTGATTACATTTGCAGTTCAGTGTGTCTACTGTTCTGATTTTTTAATACGTAATGACACAATTTCAGTGCCTGCATTTTCTTATCAATTTTCCGTTATTATTAATGGAAATGAGTTACAACTTAATTATGGAATAATTTATATACTTTGTTGAATATTTGAATTGAACTTTTATTCTTTGCAGTAACCAATGAAATTACTGACATCGCTTTTGTTTCATGCTAATAGTATTAATTCACTAGCGTTTAAGAAAAATATTTTAGTTTAATCCTGAATTGATGAAGAACGAACAAAATCCCTGTCCCAAAAATCACATAATGCTTTGCTTGGTATTCTTTTACTATTGTTGATTTCAGAACTCAGTTTTTGTGTTTGAATAAAAGTTAATCTTTGTTCACTTCGAAAATATCATAGCTCAACTATAATAGAAAATTCCTTTTCTGTTAGATAAGCAAACAAAGCTCTCTGCCATTAGTTAAAATAAAACGCTGAAATATGCAAATTGAGAAGTCATAAGAACAGTTTATATAAACTGTGTGATATTTTATGTTAAAGCAAATGCTTTTTTCACATTACAAGCACTAAGTACGTTCTGCTTGAGTGAGTAGTTGAATATTGTATTCAAATTTTAGCATTTCAAATGTATGTAAAATATTATTTTAGACTGTTCGTTGAAGGGAATTGTGGCATGTGATCATTTCTTAATATAGAACAGATTTTTTTTCTCCACCATGAAAAAATGTTAAAAATGCCTTTGGAGTTATCTATTCATAATGGTAACATTTCATTCATGTTTTTTTAGGAAGCTGGCTATGGTAAGAAATCATTATTTGCACCAGAAGATGAAAATGATGAAGAAATGGAGATGAAAATGGATGATGAAGTAGGTGATTGTTGAATCATTGTAATTTTTATTACTAATCAAAACATTCGTGGTATTTTTAACTGTCGATTATAGCATTATGATAATATAAATATATATGTGCATTACTGTTAACATTTTGTCAATTTTCCTTTTAAATCTTTTCACCCTCAAGGGAAGGGAAACGGTTGGGGAAGCATGCTTCTTTTCGTTGAAGAAGAAAGTTTCTTCAAAGATTGAATTTTAACTGTTTTGATTTCCTTTTGCAAATGCGATTAAAATTTTTTTGTTTCGCTGGTTGAAATGAAGGAAGTGCTGTAGAAAAGCGCAATTAAAGTGAGGCTATAAATGTGGGTTTAAATGCTTTACTCCCAAATTTTTGCTAAGTGAAATTTTTTAAGGCAACAAAATTTAAAAGAAATCGAAAGATAATTAACAGTACATTAAATTTAATTAAAAAATATTATACTGTAAAATTTTTCTTATGTAAGCAAGTCCGTAGTTTGGGTGTGTATTTAACTGTACACTTCACGATTTTTTTACTGTCCAACCGTATTTGCATAAATTTTCATAAATAACTGACAGGATATCAAATAAAAACATATTGGAATTAATTTAGGCTAATTCTATTAACATTGTTTTGAGATAATCAGTCATATGAAAGCTTATAAAATAAACTGAATTTGAGTATATGTATTAGAAATTTTGTAAACACTCTTAAGATAGAAATTTGTAAATCACTTTAGATTTTTTTTTTTTGAATTCATTTCATAATAGTCGTTTTAAATCATTGGTTTTGCTTGTGTTATGAAGAGAAAATTGACTTTGTCAGTTTTAACAATCCTTACATAAAATCGTGTGTTCTTTTACTTAAATTTCACACAATTCCTCATTCTTTGATGAATTTAAACAAAATTCACCAGACATGGTTTTAACACTTAGAAAGGTTTTTTAAAAATATGTTCTATGTTTTTCTAAGGAGGATGGGATGAGGGTTGAAAGAATTTAGATTGATCGGCCATAACTTCAGAGCAAACATTATTTTACATCATCATTTAAAATTGGCTTTATAATGGCATCAACTCCATTACTTACAAGTTGATTTTTAATCAATTAGAATTAAAGCATGACTTCTGAATTAATTCAATTTTTTTTCTCGACTATACAATTTACAATTTTGCTATAGCAGTATAATTTTGCTTTTTTTAATACTGAAAATGAATAAATGCAGGTGAATCATAGGTGCTGGTTTAATTTAAAATGTAAAATTTTTTGAAGTATAATTTTACATTCTATTTTTTATGGGGCCAAATTGAGAGATGGTTTAAAATATTCCCACCTTCTGAATAAAATGTAACATTATACAGTTATGATTTTTAAAAATTAATAATTAATTTGTGTATTTTGAATACATCTATGTTTAAACATGGATTTTGATTAAAATTTTTTATTTCTTATCACACTGACTTTTCTTTGCATTATTGACACTAACTATAACACTCGACTGAATTACAAAAGGTATTAGAATACAAATTCGTAGGTTTGGGATTATGTCCTTTATTTACTTCGTTTCTTCACTAAATATCTTGATCTCCTGTCAATAGTTTCACCAAAATATCCATCAAACATAAAATATTAAAACTTGTAAATTTTCATTTTACAAATTTTATATGTTCTTGCTTTTTTGAATTTTTAAGGTTAAAGCTGCTCCTTGGAATACGACCAGAGCTTTTATATCTGCTATGAAAGGAAAATGTTTGCTCCAACTTACTGGTGTTGCTGATCCCACTGGTTGTGGAGAAGGATTTTCATATGTTCGAGTTCCTAACAAACCTCAGCAATCGAAAGTAAGTAAAATTGTTATTTGTGTGCTTTTTTTGCATATGGTTCCTTGATATTTAATTTTAATTATTATTTAGTCAACATTACATGTAATCTCAGTGTTCTTATTTGAGGACAATCAGAAATACTCTTTCATGAGTAAATCATTGTACTCCCTCTCGTTTTTTGCTTTGTTTATCAAGCCAGTGTAATTTTTTCAAATTCCTAAGCAGTTTTCAACTGCCATATATATACTATCCATTAACCAGATTTTGAAATTCTTATGTCGTTTCTTTATTTTTGGCTTAATTGTGAGGTAATGCAGAGAATTCAGAAGTATTTATTTTTTATATTTTAATGTGCTTTAACAGTTTTTAATAATGTCTATATCTTAGAAATATTTCAATTCAAGATTTATATAAAAAGATTTTTTTTTCTGATTTTTCAACAATTTACCACAATCTCCAATGTCAGTTTAACAGATATTGTAACCTTGGGGTTTTTTAGCTTGATTTAAATGAAATTTTTGTTTCGACTTTATCAGGGTGTAACTAGTAATTGTAGAGATGAAAAAAAAAATATAACATTTTCAAGAATTAAGAGTGATACTACTACTTAGAGTTTACTTATTTTCTTCGATACTATATACTATATTAATCCGTTTAGGAAGAATGTAGCAGTCAAACTCCTGCAAAGAAAACTGTTACTGGAACCGACGCTGATTTACGACGTCTTTCTTTGAGTAACGCCAAGCAACTATTACGGAAATTTAATGTTCCTGAAGAAGAGGTAAAGTGTTTATTTTTAAAATTTCACTTGCTTTTGAATGTATTGAAAGAGAATAAAGTAGCTATGTTCATTTTTTCAAAAAAAAAAAAAAAATAAATAAATAAATAAAAATAAAAAAATAAAAATAAATAAATAATCAAACGAAAATAAATAAATTCAATTGTAGCTTGTTATTTAAGAAATAAAAATAGAGATTTATATTGGTAATAAGCTTACTAATTATTAGAATTTTTATTAGTTAAAGCAGTTTTTGTTTTTTAAAACAAAGTAAAATCTTTGTTTCTATGCGGTAGTTTCGGAAACAGGCAAGGAAATATGTTAATATAAAACATATAAACATATCCATTGCACTTTAAAAAATTGATTTCAAATTTACTTCAGCGTTATTCAAGAAAGTTATTTTTTCCCTTTAACTTTCAAAATTTTGCATTATATATGTGTGATATTTTTATTGTTTATCATTTAATGATTTCTAGAAATGTTGTATGCTTGACTAACTTGTTTTGATCTTCAATAAAGCAAGAATTTCAGTCACAGTATTCACTAAATATTTTAGGTTAAGTTATAGTTTACTTTTTAAAGACTTAAGAAATATAATTTTTTGTCTCGATTTATAAAATTCGTAAGTGGTACTGTTTCCAATGCGATTGTTTCCATTTTATTTAGTATTCATGGCATTTAGAGTAGCTTAATTCCATCTGAAAGTACATAATCTTGAATTCTCCTTACTTTCTTTTCATAATTTTGGAGCTGAATATTTGGGATTTGGCTACTGATAAATGGTTATCTTGATACAGATCTACAACGATGATTAAAATTACTTGAAATTTATTTTGTTATATTAAGAAGCCTAGGGAAAATTATTGATTTTTTTATTGGATCTTTTGAAAATTCGAGAAAAATATGAACAATGTACATCTGTTATTTTTTTAGAGATGTATTTGTGAGTTGGTTTAACATTGAGAATTTCACTAATGGCTACAGGGTATTGATATGGAAATGCTGCCAATCATCAATCCTTTCTCTCAATGTAAATTGGATTGAAGGGGAAATAAACCGGACCTGTATCTTACATGCAAAGCTGAAATTGTCATTGAAGTGTATAGAAAGATATCATTCATATAACACTTGTAAAGAGATTTCAAACTTGTATCGAAAGAGTTTCTAAAAAGTTCTTCAGCGGGTGCTATGAAATGTTGTTTCTTAATTTCATTTAACATTACTTCAATCTCGCTAATTTTAATATGCATGAGCTAATGCTCAGAAAAGCAGTCATTACTTCTTCACAAGTAAAGAAAAGGATAAATGCATTTAGTTCTGGAATGAGGAAACGCATCCACCAGATATTTGAATCATTCCACAGCCGAAAGTGTTATGAGAATTTTGTAATTCTTCGGTAAATTGGATTTGAGAAAGGTTTTAGCTATCTGTATATATGGTTTATCGATAAATGGCAATGTATTTAAATTATTGATGGAAAATTTTTTCAACATTGTTTATAAATATGGGTAGTTATAACCTGTATTTGTCAACAATATACTTAGATATGATGAAACCCTATTTACAGGAGATATTTTCCCCGTTTTATCTAATGTTAATTCTTTCGAACAGTTTCCTGCGAGAAAGGATGATTGCCTAAATTTCTTTGAGAAAAAAAATGTTAGAATGCTTTTCATTAAAATTTTTTTTGTTCGCATTAAAATCGAAGCTGTATAAAATTTTTACAAAGTGTAGTAAAGATTCGTCCTTGCATATTAAACCGAGAATTTCTTACTCATTGACCAAACTTCTTCTATACGAGAGATCGTCGAAATTTTACATTTTTGTCATAAGGTATAGCAAAGGTTATGTTTGGACATTTCCAGTGTTAGGAAAGATAATATTCCAAAGGATCTGTTTAACACTTCGGTAAAAAAATAAGAATCCTGTGCCATTATAAGCATTATCAGTAATTCTTGATTCAGAGGACATAGAATGCTAAAACAGCTTACAAATTAGGAAAAAATTTCGGAATTGTAGCTAAGAGACTTGAAGCTTCAATGTTGAGCTAACGGTTTAAATAAATTCATTCTTGCGTAACAAGAAGAGTCTTCGTTTCTGTTCGTGTGAATTGCAAGCGATTGTATGAAAAGGATGCGACTTAATTTTATTAGACGTGCGTTTTTTTAATGATGTGGTTTGCATTTTTGTTGAATTTGAGTAGTTTTAAGTGTCTAGGAATCGAAGTTATAAGTTTATGTCAAATTATTAAAAAAGTCAGAAATTTGAGAGGGTAACTAAATTCTAATGATCCTATCCCATGGACCATAATTAAAATTCGATTTTCTTTAAATAAAAATATTGACTTTGAAACCTTAAAGAAGATATATATATATATATATATATATATATATATATATATATATATATATATATTGCTAGATATTTAGTTTTAGGCGAATTGGAAAAATGAAGTAAAGAATTTCCAAATCACAAAGGCACTTAGATAGTGTGAAAAAAAGGCCTATTCAAATATCATATTTCCTCCTTCATTCTTCCTAATGTTGATCAATCAAGGCTTATAGATTGTCGTTAGACAAACATTTTTTAAAAATACATTTTGTTTCAGCTACAGTATAAATGTGTTTGGGAAATGAACATATTGTGTTAAGATTGCCAGCATATCAGTAAACTGGGAATGATCCGGGATTTTCGAGTAATATTCAAAAATGTAGGCATTTTATTATAAAACTAAATTTTTATTGTAATAATTCTAGTTAGATTCAAAAATTTGTTTATTATTATTTTTTTCACAATTTGAATGAAACATTGTTGGCAGCTGTGAAAATCAGTCATTAGCCTTAAGTCAGAACATTTGCTCTTTTAAAAATTCTTTATTAGACATGATCGAAAATATGTAAATAGGTACATCACAGAATGTCTCTTATATACAGAGTTAGCGCATGTTATATTCTGTGTGTCTTGATTGGCTTTTTCGAATATTGGAGATGTCACATAATTAGGCATATTAAGGTTGCTCATTCGTAAATAAGTTATTTCCTAGTGACATGCATTAAATATCTTTTTAAATATCAAACATCTTTACTACCATAAATTTAAATTCATTCTTTTATTCCGTAATTATTGTATTCTTGAGCTTTCGAATATTTTTTGTAGATAAAAAAGTTGTCCCGTTGGGAGGTAATTGATGTCGTACGTACTTTATCAACTGAGCAAGCCAAAGCTGGAGAAGAAGCTATGAGTAAATTTGCGCGTGGAAATCGGTTTAGCATAGCGGAACATCAGGAGCGTTACAAAGAAGACTGTCAAAGAATCTTCGATTTACAAAATAGGTACATATTGAAAATAAAATATTTTTGATCTAGCTTGTTAATTTTTTGAAAATTAGACGATACTCACCAAAATGTTCTTAAAAATGCTTAACATTTTTTAGAATTGATTTCATTTAAATAGTTTTTAATATCTAATCTTTCCTGTTTATTCTGAAGATAAGAACTAATATTAGTTCTTATGGGTAAGTTGATTCTACTGAAATGACTGAAAAGAAATTACAATCAGCTCATTCAACAAATAGTTGGTTTAAAAAAAATATTAATTCTCTGAATAATTCAGTTCTATAGCAAAGTTAATGCAACTGTCTATGTTATTTTAACAATGCACCATGTTTTTTTAAAAAAAAAACAAAAAAACTACACTTAGTATGAGCTTTAATCTTGTTTGTAAATTTGTTAATATCAGCTTCACAAATTTTCTAAAATTTATTTACTGTTGAAGAAAATGCGCGTGTTAACTTAGTTCTGATAGAATTGTGAATCAATAGAATTCAGCTTCTTTAAAAATTCAAGTTATATTTAAAGCACTACAGAGAATTTTCTAAGTTATGATTATTAGCTCCTAATTCAATTCATTATAAACGTTGTACGACAAGTAAAAAAAATATTTTCTGAATTTTGCGTATGATTTTAATTTTGTCTATAGTTTCTGAATTTAATTATCTATGTCATTTCTGATAATAAAGTAAAGAAAAACAAATGACTGTGGCTTCTTTTCTTATTTCATATGTTATATTAGAATATGATCCCTTCTAAACAAAGCATGTTCTGAATTTGCGAAATTGCCTTGCAGAGTTTTAGCTTCAAACGAAGTACTGTCAACTGATGAAGACTCTAGTTCTGACGATGATTCTGACATTGAAGAAATGGGGAAAAACATTGAAAATATGCTGTCCAGTAAGAAAACTAGCTCTCAGGTAACTTTAAAAAATTGCATTAGTATTTTTTATGACATTCTTTTTCAGATTCTATCTGTGACAAAAATAAACTCGAGTTCTCAAGAATTTCATTTTTTAGCTGACATGGAATCTTTTTTTTATTAGAATATATTTAGAATCAATTTTTATCATTTGAATACTGATTGACATTGAAATTTGTCTAGATTAGTTAAATGATTTAATTTTTAGAATAAGTCAATTACGTAAAATTTTTTTAGAAATACAGGTAAACTTTTGAGCAGAGTTAATAAAATAAAGTCTTTATTAATGTTTAAAAATTATTTCTAGAAATCAGTCTAAACATATTATTTTACTCAATTTATCCAACTCAATCTCAAAGTGTACTCAATTTATAAAAGTGTGTATACTGTAAAATTCAAATTAAATTAATTAGAATCAGGTCTGAAAGAAAATTATTTTTGTAGGCAATGAAAACTCCTGCTAACATATTGATTGAATGACAACAAAAACAATTTTGTTACATTTTATATGCTTACATAATATATTAAAGAAGCGATGCCGTAATGTCAGTTAGTTGTTTCTTTGTAGTCCTTTTCACTTTGAAAAATATCTTTCTTGAATTGAAACTGATTATTAGTACTGATTATTATTTTTTTTTAAAAACATGCACTTAAATTTGGAATTTAAATGATATTGATATGTTAAATATTTCATCATAGCCTTATATTTCATATTTTTCTATTATTTTTTATGGTGACTTATTTTATTCAATAAACTTTTGCACTTATATTTTATTGAAGAATTTTAAAGACTTAGTAAAAGAACGGCGATCATGCACTTTTTCTCCGGAATTGAATCTCTGAAAGAATACCCCATATTAAATAGCATTATTAATGTATTAATCTTCTATATTCCTTTATTCAAAGTTATCACATGAAAGAGAAGAAGCTGAGAGAAGAGAATTGCAGAAATTGATTTTAGGAGAAGACAGTGTAAATGACGATAGGCGTAAAAGAGACAAAGGTATGAATTTGTATAATTGCAGTATTACTATCTTGTTTCGTTACTATCATTATTATTAGAGTTCATTATTAGGATTCAGTTGTCTAATCATATGATAGAATTTTAAACTATCAGTAAATAGTTTTTTTCAACCCAAGGAATACATTTCTCCACAACTGACTGTCTAATCAGTAGGCAAAATAACTATATCGATGAACACAGAAATGCGACTGAGTTTTTTTCATATTAAAAGTATATTTGAATAAATATCAAAAACATATCTTGGAAGTTCCTTCGTACTTAGATTCGGCTCAATTCATAACTAAGATTTTAATTTTGCGTATTTATTTAACTAGTATTCATAAGTATGAAAATATTTGGCAATTAAAATATGTTAGAATAACTCAGTATTCCAAAATGCTTTTACACTTATTTCAGAACACAAATTATATATATGTATTTAATGTCGGCTTGACAAAATGTTATGACGTCACTTGATACATTATCTATAAATTAATTTCTTCATTTAGGACTGAAAATCAAAATCAATCTATGAACTCTACATTAAACATATTTTGCAAAAGTTATAAATCCTGCTGATAAGGGTTCCAAGTCATATTGCTTTTCCTTGAGCACTAGAATATAGGAAGATAAAACAAAAATGTTCTTATCAAATCATGGATTCAATTCGCCTTCTAGCAAAAGTAACTTAGGTAACTAACTTTCTTTAGATTTCTAGGCTACACTGCATAGTTGTCCTAGCTTCATTCCGCCAATAAATACCAGGTGCATCAATTTCTTTTCTCTGTTTACGTCGCCTGCCGTTTCTAGCTTTCATAGACTTTCGAACACATGTCATACCAACCACAATTTGCAGAGCGCCCTTAAATGAAGCAGTTATTTCTTTGCCTTGTTATCCTCTGTCTTAAAAATATACCGTGTTATTTGATACGACTGAAAAACATGATTTCAGTTGAATCAGTTTACTGCAAATAAAAAAAAAAATGCATATGTATTACAAGATAAAATATCGATTCAAGAGAAAATCGATGTTGTAGAATTAATAACTGTCAAAAGTTCGCACTTGAATGTTTTGATGATTGAGTTTTGATTCTTTCATTGTGTTTAAAAACATAGTATCGAATCGTGTTTCATGATAACAAAAATATTTTTGTAGGATAACCGTTTTAAAAAATATGAACATCAATTTCCATTGTAAAATTATATCTATTATCCATTTGTAGAAGGCTAGCCTATTTTTCCAGTCGAATAACCTTTCTGTTTGAATCCGGTTTCTTGATTTCATTTTTTTTCTCTGACTAAATGGATTTTTTGGTGAGATGACGAATTTTCACCAGAAACTTTTGTAGATATTCCTTACACACTCATTAATTACCAAAGCAAAAGCGTTGAATTCAGTGTAATTGGAAAAACTATCAATGAATCAGTCTGAAATTTGTACGATCACTGTTGCTATTCAACATTAAGCAATGAGAGCCATTTCTGTGCTATGTACGTGCTCATTTTAGAAATAAATACATAGATTAACTGCATTCAAATGGCCTGAAAACTCATCGAATAAGGGCCTAATTGAAGAAGTTTTTGGATGGGTCAGGAGTAGCTTAGGATTAATTTTCCAGCATGTATATTACTTGAAGAAGCGATGGACAGATGATTGTTGAATTTAGTTGTGGCTGCATCAACATAAGATTTTCTGATAGGTCTGGTTTGGTACAGGGAGAGATTTTTCATCATCGTTTAAGATGAAGTGTCGAGCTTGGTGGTAATAGATGAGTAGATCGATTTTTTTTCATTTGATGCATTTAAATGCAAGGTTATTGTCTTTGCATGTGAAGAAACGGTTTAACAATTTGTAGTTCCCGACGCTGTTAAAGAAACCTGCCCATTCTTTATACTTTATTGCCTTGTTTCTTCTTCGACATATTTAAAATCGAATTTTTAAATATGCATTGAATTTTATGATGAAAATGTCTCGATAGTTACCAGTTTTTCTCAGTTTAATTAAGAATAATGGATAAATGGGGCTTTTTTTTCTCTAAAAGATTTTTGAGTTGAGAAATTCTAATGCTCGAGAAGTTCTTTTATTTTAGCTCCTCCACAATTACTTCTTTGCTTGTGTTTATTAGAATAATATTTTATGATAATTTTTATTGGGCGATATTCAGAGGGTGTAGTGAAGACAGAACGTTTCTTTTAGTGTCGAGTTACTGGACTCTTAGAATTCTGAATCTGTCGACCTCACAGAGGAAAATCTGTCTGAAGCTATCAAAAAGATTTACATTATTAGGAATATTTTTGGAAATAATTACAGTACAAGATTATATAGTCTTCAGGTAGTTTCAGCTTTATAGCAGGAGTTTTCTTGGAAATGTTGGTGCCTATTTCTTAGGATGAATCGATTCCCAAGCTGTCGAGGGCTTTGAATATATATTGTAGGTCAATATCTGGGTCAAAAGAGCATTTTTTAGATTCGTCTTTTCGGATATAATGGGACTAAAACTTTTTACCACATGAAAGCATATAAGTTTGGAAGTTTTAGTGAATGCCAAATCAACACATTGATCAAATTTTGATTTGATTTTAACTGCAGTTTTAGATTTAGTAGATCAAATTTTGGAAAGTTGAGAAAATTGTTTCCATTGGACTCGTTTGATTGCTCCATTAGGATGAGCAGCACGCTGTAACTTGAAACATGCTAAAAGTTCTTACGTATCCCTTGCTCTACAAGTAGATCGTTGAGAATTTGCGGATATTGGTTTGTTATTGTTATGTGAAAAGTGGCGATCACTTGGGATTGTATTAAAGATAAACTTGATATCGAATTAAGAAGTACCTTTTCTTCCACTTGTGTTAGATCAGTAGTATAACGTCCAAAACAGTGAAAATGGGTGAAAAAAATAACCTAATAAATGGGGATTTAATTGCTCTTTACTTCGATAAATTGTGCAATTTGTAGGATGTCGAAGAACACTAAATCGGATGAAAATGGTTCAAGATATCTATGTCAATCGTTTAAGCAATAGCTCTGGGGGGGAAAAGCCTGAGACTAATGACTGCCAATGCGTTTGCGCAAAAGACCTTTTCTGTTTGACCACACAAATATGATAACTATTTAATGATGCGTAGAAACAAATACATAACAGCATGAACTTTTTTGAATGTTAAGTATTTTCATACTTAACCATGCCTTTATTTTAAGGATAAAAGAAAAAAAAATATGTACATTTTTATGTACAAGATTTTTTTATGTACATTAAAAAAAAATCTTCTACTTAATTCTCTTAACCTTATTTTGAATTCCATTAAAAATTGTATATTGAGTTTATGTATTCTATTTTTTAAACTTTTGGAAGCTCTGGAATTTACCTATCTTCTTTTTGTAGATTATATTTCTTTTGTTCTGGTTCTTTATTCAAATATAAGCTAATTTTCATAGTAACTATTTTAAAGATGTAGATTCTACTATGTAGTTTGCTTAAAATTAAGATATTAGATAGTCAGTCTTATTCTTTTTTAAAATTGCATTTGAATTGAGCGTGATTTTTAAATTTTAATATTTTAATGAAATATTAAATGAATTTAATAAATTTTTTAAAAATATTTTCGATTATTTGAATTATACAACCTTAAACATTGAGTTTTCAAATTAGTTGCTTTGAATGGCTGCAAGGCAGCCATCATTTAAACAAATAGAAAAACATAAAGCTACCAATATATTTGTACTTTATGTTTTTCGATTGGGATTTTTTTCCTATTTATTTTACAATGCTGAAGTTATGTCCTCTGCACACTTTTGTTTTATAAATGCAACTATGATTTTTCTATTTGTACTTTATGTATGATTGTTTTAAATTACAGATAAATCGAAAATTGATAAAGAAGATGACAGTGCATCCTTAGGAAGTACAGGATCTAATTCTGTAAGGAAATTTTCTTTTCCTCAATTTTTTTAGTTATTCACTGAAGTACACTTTATTCGAATAAGATAAGATCTCCATTTAAAATTTTAACATTATCTGCCTTAATGTATGGAAGCTCATTCAATATTGGTAAAGAGCTGAGGTAAATATAATTGTAATTTTTTCATGCTGTTATCTAACTTATCTATTATGTTTGTAAAAATTAAATTTCATAATCGATTTTTCACTCAGTTCTTTATATCAAGAGTATCAGTGCTGAAATTCAATGTAAGTGTGTGTTGTCATTGACTATGTTATTTTAATATTTTCAATGCTTACTTATCAGTTTTGTGTTTCATTTTATTTAGTTTTGATTTAATATACGAGACTGCACCTTTAGTGAATTTGAGAAAAGGCTGATTACAATATTCCATTTTAATTATTATAATAAGTTGTGATTTTCATCAAATATTAAAAAATGTTTCCCTTAAAGCACACATTTATTAATGCATTTAAATGTAGTGAAAATTATTTAAACAAATATGGGGATTAAAGTAAAAAGATGAAAACACGAACTGGTGAAAGCTGTATAATTACAAAATTTTACCGTTAGAGTTATGAAAAGTAAGAAATTTCTTCATTTATTGAAAGTTAAAATTTACTATGAATACAAGGAAAACTCGTATTTACTTAGGGTATTTGAAATGGATAACACTGTAAATGTAAAACTGGAAGTTTTATTTTGAAACAGGAAGTGCCAGGTTCTGTTTTGGCACTTATACAGTATTCAAGCCAATAATGTGTGTGTGTCTCTGCACGTGCCTGCCTTATTGTGAATCTGGGTACCCTTACAATCTTTAAGTCTCATATCTCGGTACTTATGACATTGATAACATATACTATTTTGCTTTTCATCTACTTTTATTATATTGAGCACTTCCATTATTTATTATCTTTGAAACATTGTTTATTAAGTTTTGAAAACATGATTTTTTCCCCCAGCAATTACTGCCATTTCCAGTCTATATCTCTATTATCACTCTGCCTAATCTTCAAATTTTTGATAAAAGTTTACTATTATTATTTTTTAAGTTTGCTCATTATTTTTCCTTTGTTTTGAATATTCTTATCATTAATCATTGCATTAATACTATGATAGCATCAAAATGATAATTTTCATTTAAATATAATTATTAATTATTATTATTCATATATACATAATCTTATTAAAATCTAATGTTAGAATAAACCCTAAGGTATACTAACAACATTCATAAATTTATGTAAGGATCCTTAATTCTGGAGATATCCTAAAAATAATTGTAAGATTAAATTTAAAGGAAAAACTATCAGTATGGAGTTTCAAATAATATGAATTAATTCCTGTTCCGAGTCCATACATATTTAAATTTAAAAAAAAAATACCTCAGTAAATTTATGAAATAAACTATACAATTATAGGGAAGAAAAATTATTAAAGCGTTTCTGTTATGTTTAAAAAAAAACTAAAAGAAAACTGAAAACTGAATTTAATATTAGTTTTATTTGGAAATTTAAACATTTTGTAATGAAATTCAATTACTGATGAAAAGAGATTTCTTCATTCACTATGTTAAAGGGCTTAAGAATAATATTAAAATATTTGTGTATTTATTTAATGAATTTTTGAAATTGTAAAATAATTTTTTTTTGAAAATTACACTAAAAATATTTTTTAATCTGAACTTAGGTAATTTAATCAATTTTTGACTTAAATTTTTTCTCTGTCCAGAATATTATCTAATTAAAATGTCACATACAACTAAAAATATGTGTAGCTTTTATGCAAGCTTTACTTGTTGTGTTCATTAATTTTTATTTCTGTAAAATTCACCTTTACCAAAAGAGTGAGGATGCTGCAAGCTATGATTTCATCATTATGTTAAATTAAAAGGTTTTTTAGCAGAAGTCAGTGTAATTACTGCGTTTTTTACGGTATTAATTGACTGTAATATACGGTATTAATTGGCTACAAGAGTTTTCTTCTTATTGTTAAAATAATAAACGATTTAAATTCAGCTTATTTTTGTAGTGCATATAGACGAGATATTTTAATACTTATTTATAACTCATTCTTATCATTATTTTGAGATCTCGCTAATTGGATAAAAATAGTGGTATGTTATTTATCTTTTTAAAAAAAAAATTTTTTTACTGCTATTTTTCAGAATGGCAGAATACTGAAAATTTATCGAACTTTCAAGAACCCTGATGGTAAAGAATTTGTTCGAATTGAAACTGTGCGAAAGCCTGCTGTCATTGACACTTACGTTCGAATTCGAACCACTAAAGATCCGGCATTTATGTTAGTACCTTTTTTCATTATTGATGCTTTGTTATGATTTTAACATAGAAAGTATAAATATAATTATAAGTTTTTAATTGTTGAAGTCCTATTGAGTTAGTTCACATAATTTTGTACATTTATCATAGAACATGTTATTTAAAGTAATTTGTTTACGTTCTCTCTTTGTGCATTGCATTTTTAGCCTATATTTTTTAGGTTGGTCAATTTCAAGCAAGATACTGTAACTTCATTCCATTTCTTTTGGTTATTGTTTTACACAACATAGATTTCTCTTCACATCCGCTCTCAGAGAGCATCCATTCTATATCGTGGACAGAAATAGGCAGAGAGGAAATAAGAAAAGGTTGCGTATCCAATCCTCCCATTTCGCGCTGTGCCGAATTCTGACTAATTTTGGGCATTCACAATCGATTTTGAAATTCCTCAATCAAGGAGTGTGATGTCAGGTGATCAGAAAAATCCGGTTTAATATCTGATTGTATGTTGCCATTTGCTGAATTGTAACACCATGTCCCTTTCTATTCTGCTTGACACACAGTGAATTCTGAAATTAAACTGGCGCTGGATATTTGAAGTATGGAAATGGAAGTGATTTTTATTCACTTGCCTTTTGTTGAGCTGAGCCATAATGAAATGACCACAGCTTGTAGATTACTAGTATTATCTGTTCACAAAATGCAAGTGTTACATCAAAATCAAAAAGCTTGCTTTGTATATTTTTCGTTATGAATAATAGCTAATTAACTTTATTGATATTTTTTATACATTCTTAGAAATGGAAGGGTTTAGCATAAATCTTGCTAAATTTACTCTGGACAGTAAATTTGTTGCATAAAAGGTTTGTAAATGTATTTGAGAGTAGTATATTTTTCAAACAAATTTTGAATAGAACTAGAAATCTGTTATTATAAATCATTGTGTTTCTTTAAAAGGCTAAAGAATAGGCATCTTTTTGAGTCACTACATATCTGTTTTTGAAGAAATCCTTTCTTTGTTAAAATCTATCCAATGGTATGCTAATTTTTTACATATTTTCTCTTCTTTCGACCATGACTGCAGGAGTGAGAATATATTTATCGATTATTTATTTATTAATATTGCAATCTCATACTGATGTTGAACCAGGTTATATAAAACACATGTGCAAATATGCATATTAATCTTAGAAATAGATTTTCATTTATCTTTGTTTCAAAGTTTGCTTAGTATTTACGTGTATTTTCTTTCTTAGAAAGCAGTTTGCTTCTACTTTGGATGAACACCAAAAAGAAGAAATACGCAAAGAAAGAAGAAGGTAAAATTATTTTCAAGTATAATAACAGCTCATTATTATGTTTCCTTTCACATTATGAAGTCTGCATTTTTTGTTTCTTTTGACTATTAAGAGGACAGGTTTTAATTTTTTTTGTTTATTACCTGTAATATTTTGTATTGTGTAAGTTTTAAACGTATAAAGCGTTTCCATAATTGAAGTGAGAAATTAATTTGTAATTCCGCAAATTCTCTTTTATATTTCAAAATTATCGATTAATACTAGTTTAAAACTTTTAATATTAAAATAGCATTGTAAAATGTTCAAGATAATATCTTAAAAGTACTTTCTTATGCTATGCATATTTCACTATTCTTTTCCTTTTTTCCTGGTAATAATCTATATAAAGAAAAATGATTTATGTCTCTTATGCGCTGCCGTACTTCTCATCCGATTGCAATAATACTTTGAATACTTATTACCTGGACTTACGGGATGGTTATAGGCATAGTAAAATTATATAATCTATATAAATAGAAATGAATGTTTGTATGTCTCTCTTATGCGGTGCCATGCCGCCCATCTGATTGCGATAAAACTTCAACAACATGTTACTTGCACTTACGCGAGGGTTATAGGCATAAGGCCATTATCTAATATGTTTTCGGATTTATTTACTTCATCTATTAACCAAGGATTAACTTCCAAATAACTCATCAAGGAGATACAGCAGATACAGTAAAGATGCTAAACTCAAGCTAGACGTTAATATTTTGTAGTTTTTGTACGTAAATACTATCTAAGTTTTTCTCTGAAGTAATAGTTTCTTTAGAGTAATGCGATTAATTAAAAGTTTTTTTGAGATTAATTAAAGTTTTATTTTTAATTAGTCTTGGGGGAAATTTTAATTAAAAAAATTAATAAAATTTTAGCTTGTTTAGCAGTATCTTCCGGAAATGTTAGAGTACAAAAAAAATTGCATCATTTTATTTTTAAAGAAATTATTAATTCAACTGTTAGTTTGTAGCATAAATATATTTTCTGTGTTTCTCAATTTTAAAAGAGAATATTTTAGTCACATTTTCTAATATTGCTTTTGAGAATTCTGAACGAATATTAAACGAATCACGAAATATACTAAAAAAAATAGTTTTTCTCTTACAATTTTTACAGAACACCAAGCATTACAATTTTAAAAGAATACATAAATCTATTGTATAGAAACGAATTTTTGTTCATATCTTATGCGCTGCCGCCCTATTCAACCGATTTCTGGTTGAATTTTTATTCAATTGGTGAATTTACTGCTTGCGCGTGTGCGAAGTTTGTAGGCATAGTACAGTTATCATATATAAAAATGAATTTTCGACGCGTTTCAGAGGCACACGATGAACATGAGGCATGAACCCAAAGACAACGTTTACATACCACCTGATCACGAGTATCGGAATCAAAATACCAACATGAGCCAAGAAGCGTGACTACTTAAAGGAGCGTTGATTGGAGATGTGCTCACTCCATGCATTTCCATTATTTCCACCTACATTCCTTTTGATTTCAAACGGCTGCAGTTTCCCAGTTAACTAACATTCTCAATTTCCATCAACAAGGCGCAAGGTCAATCACTTCAAGCGTACGGACGGGACCCCCCCCCCGAAAGAAAAAGAAATGCATGTTTTTCACATAACCAGTTGTATGCTGTATACTTACCAGTCGAAAAGTCAAGAAATTTGTTTCTGCTGAAGACTGGAAAACAAACATTGCCCACCGTAATGCTCTTAAATAATAAAGTTAAAAAGAACAATTGTATATTTTAACACTTTTATATATTACTCAAATTCAATGAATGTGTTCATTTCCAATATGAGAAAAAATATAATTCTTTTTGTCATTCCTTATTAAACAACTCAGTTATTTTAAATTTCAAGCGATATTTCCAAAATAATTTTTTCTGTGGTTGCAACTCCCCGGGTACCAACTACTTAGATTATAAATATTAATTTTTGAAAGGAATGAATTTTTTCAGATGATTGAAAAAAGGAGATCGTTTTATGATCGACCTCAGCATAGAAAGTGCTGTGTATTCTTATGATATTCAATTCCAAAGTGCATAATACTATAACATTAAGTATATTAAACATTTTTTCCGATGCTTTAAAAGAGTTAATTATTGCACATGTAGAAAGTTTATGTTTAATGTTTATTTCATGTTACATATTTTTAGACATAGAAATGTCTGATATAAATTCCTTGTGTTTTTTACGGGGGGGATTCATAAAATAGTATGCATCATTATGATTATTCATAAATGGTAAAGTTAATCAAACATTGGTTCATCTTTAAGTATTTATCTTTGGGTAAATTTTTTATAGAATTCAGGAGCAGCTTAGAAGATTGAAACGTAATGCAGAAAAAGAAAAACAAGTGCCACCGAAAAAGAAACCGAAGAAAGAACCCCCTCTGCTAAAAGTAAAAATTACTTTTTATATGATGAAAATTCTATATTTTGTTTTAATAGAATTATTTTGTTACATGATCGATATTCTGTTTTTATTTTGTTATTCAAGTTATGTATTCATATTATTTGAAATATATATTTCAGCTATAGTAGATTAATAGTTTGAAATATCCATATATACTTATTACCTGTGTTGCTGCTGTTGCACCTCTTTTGATAAGTTCAGCTATTTCAAATTGTAATTGTCTTTGTGAAACTAATTTAGTTTTTAAAATTTTTCTCTCTAGCTGAAATGTGGAGCTTGTGGAGCAATTGGTCATATGCGTACAAATAAAACCTGTCCTCTTTATCAACCAGCTGCACCCATTCCACCTGTTCAAGTAGCTATGACAGAAGAAGAAGAGGAGGAACAAGAAAGAGCTGGATTGGAGGACGATCACCTTGTAAAAGTGGATGAAACAAAAGTTGTTTTATCGAAGCAGTTGGTAAAGCATGCTGATGAAATTCGAAGAAAATCTCTTGTTCTTAAATTTCCCAAAGAAGCGGTAGCTTTGAAGAAAAGGCGACGAGCTGGAACAGTGATGCACTGTGATTACCTGAAGAAGCCTCACAAGCTTGTGAATCGTCAGAGGACTGATCCAGTTGTCGCATTGTCAATAATATTGGAAAGTGTATTGAATGAAATGCGTGACTTACCTGACGTAAGAATTTTTGCTAATTTATATATAGCTTATGGTTTATGTTTTGAAAAAATATCTTTTATTTGCAGTTCTCTTGGTTACTTTTTGTTAGTGTTTGTATGAGTGATAGGAAATGAAGGAAAATTTTCTTCAAATGTTTTTGATAGTCTTTCATAACTTGCCTTTAACTTAGCTTTGAATCCTTTTTAAAAACAACTTGTAATTGTTAATTCAAAGAAAACTTATGTTACTTTATTAATCATTTTGTTTGGAAGCCAAAATATCTTCTAGAGTTAGGAGCATTGAGATCCTCAAAATTAAAAATTGTGATAAAATTAAATTGTATTATGTGGAGTATTTCAGTAGTCATGTTCGTCACAAAGGTTTCTGCATTTAGTTTTTAATTTGCTTTATTTTAGAAGCATTGTTACTTTCTGTGTTCACTTAAAAATCCTATTTAAACCTTGTTTTATAGTTAATCATAGGGTGTCAGAATTTATATCATCCTTTGTATGTTGTGTATATCAGTCTGATGCTGGTATTATAATTTGGAAAACGGTGTAATATTTATCTTAAACATCTTGTATCCAAATTACATAGCATTTCTATAATTGTAATTCAGTGTTGGATCTTAAACCAGTTGATGTATTACTAATGTAAAGTGCATGTCTTTACTCATTAAGCTAATGAAGAACATGCAGTTTCTCTGTATTGTTGAGATGTTGGTTCGTCAAATTTCGTTGAATCAGATTCAACGAAATATGAATCAAAGATTGTCTCAAGTGTGTCAATGAATGATTACCATTTAATTTTTCAAAATATAATTTTAGATATTAATTATTAGTAATTAGTAATCTAAAACACTGGTGCTTTATAGATTTTTATCGAAAAAAATGCGAAAACATATCTTCAACTACAGCTGCAAAATCGAGTCATTCGATTTATGAAAATAATAATTTTTGTTGCTTAGAAATTATTTAATTATTCTCATGAAAATTAATTCATTAAACTATACTAAAATTATTGCACCCTGAGAAAGAAATATTAAGAGTTATAATAGTTAACTAGAGTCGATTGTAGTTTGAATGAGCATAGGTATGAAAGAAATTGACTGTGTATTTTCATACCTCTGAAAGGCATTTAGAACCTGTATTGAAGTATTTCATCAACTCATTGCAGAAAATATGAATCAAAGATTATTCATCTACTATTTTGTTTTCTGCCATTATAAGTTGATCCATTTCTATAAAATCAGAAATTGATTTTATATTTTCATATGCAACTTTAATAATAATGCCTAAATGTAAGGCATAAATGTTTATCGATTTTTAAAAGTAACTTTTGTCATTAAAAGCATTGTTCAAACTATCACTAACATCTATATTTTTGATTGCTGTCAGGAAATCAAACAATAGTATGTCAACAACTGGACAGTATAAAACATTTGTTTTTCTGCAGAAAAAATTAGCATGTAATCTTTTTAACGACTGTAGAGTGAAGCAAATTTGCATTAAAACCTCCAAAGCATTGATTACCTGTGCATATGAACATGGTTAACTTAAAAATAAATAAACCACATTTCTATAGCTTCTATGTAATATTTACGTTGATTTTTGTATATCGTTATGGAATCAGAAACTCTTTTGAAGGGTAAATTGTCAGCCATTATAAATGTAATTGAAATATCTGAAAAACTCAAGAAACGAGATAAATAAAATTTAGTGAGCAGTGTTTGGACAAGAAATTGCAAATTTGTGATAAATCTGTCCACTGCAGGAAACTTTTTTTAGTAGAAATACAGTCGTAGAACAAAAAAGGGAGATGTATTTATCTTTATTCTGATATCGTCCATCGGAAAATTAAAATCTCTTAAAGGCCCATTTTCTTTATCAAATTCCAAAACTGGATCAAAAGTTCTTTATGAAAACTTAATTTCATTAGTGTCGATCTGTTTGTATCGAAATTATAAGTATACAAAATTCTGGTCTGCTAACCTAATACAATTTTGAACTTTAATCATACCTTAAAAAATAATATAGGTATAGACTTAAAATCTTTTAATTATGAAAATACAAGGTATTATACACATTTTACTTAAATATATACCTGTAAAAATAGTTTTTAATATGTGAAAATAAGATTTCAAAATTAGAATTGCCATTTTATAGGGCAAAATTTCAATTAAGTTTTGTCTATTATCTCTAATAGAACATATTCATAAATTTCAAAATGCCAGCAACATTTCATTTGGCATTCAAGTACTATTGATCGCGCATTGCCATTAAATATCACTTTCCACATTGTTCTAATTTAAGAATATATATATAATTAACCTACATAGTATTTTATTATTACTTGATACTTTTAAATGTGGATGATAATCTCTGTACTTGTGGTTAGCTTGAATTTTTTCTTGTCAATTCGTATAATATCGCTTATAAAATATAAAAATTCTTATGAGAATGGAAGTTTTATTTTCTAAAAATATATTTTCTAGAAAATTAACTGATTAATTTCACTAACATATTTACCAATTATTTCTTTTTGAAATTATTGCATAATGATGTCCGTATATCAAAATAAGAAAAGAGGCATTTGTGTTTAAAAGTATTAATGTTTGTGCTTAAAATCTCTTACAAAAGTCTCAAATTTCATGAAATTAATTTACCATACTTATAACTATTTTAATATTGTGTATAATCGTAAACTGAATTTTAAAAAATTCATCTATCAAAATTTTGTTAGACAATGAATTTTTGGGATTCAAAATGCCTCCATTATTTTACATTCATTCTCTACTCCTAAGAAAATGATGCATTTCAAATAATATTAATGTTTCGTGAAGTATCATTTAATATTTTAGTTTACCAATATTTTTGTCAATATAAAATTACTCATTTTTTTCTTAATATTTATCAATTAAAATGCAGAAGAATATCAAATAAAATTTTAAAATAAATTGCAATTTATTTGAATTTTGAAATGAATGAATTTGGAAAATAAAGCTTTGTAAGAATTTATCTTGATAAGCAAATAATATCAAAAAACAAAACTTCTCAAAATTTTGAATGAGTTTCGTTTTGTTTTTGCATCCTTCTGAAGTGAATTTTAAACATTTTAAAAAGGAGTTCAAATATTCTATGTATTAATTGCTATACTTTTAAGTGTGTATATATATATATATATATATATATAAATTTACTTTTGTGATATATTTTTAACTTTTCTACATTGATTATATTTCTTCATTTCGTATATTTAGTTGATAAAAACTATTATTTTTGTGCCATTTTAATTGAATTCATTTTGTTTTGTATAATCCAAAAATTCTAGTGTAAATTTCCATTTTTTTAAAAACTGGCTACTTCTTGATTGCATGGAATAATTATTATAATTATGTAATTATAATTAATTCTATAATTGTTACCTTTTCAAGTTTCTCTTCATATCAGCTGCAGAAAAGTATATGATGAATAAAAGCTTGCAAAATTGCTACAATAATGAAAATAAAGACAATAGATGAATGAGAATTTAGAATGATGTTCAAAAATTTGTTACAGCATTTATCCTTTATATGTGTCTTTTATGTAACAAAATCTTTCGCGGTCAAAAAGCATTTTTGCAGAACGTAAAGTTACAATCTGTATGTTAAAATTGTTTACTACTCCATGTATAACATATATTTCCAGTGAAAATCTCCAAGGGAAGTTTAATTCTTTTCCACAAAGAAATATTCAAAATCTTTAAAAGGTTTTGTTTAAATGACAATGATTATTAAATGAACAATATGCTAAAAAGTTTCAAAATGCACAATTTTGTTGTAGAAGAGAAAGACATGCCATACTGTTATAAGCTGCCAGTTAGGCGAGGACGAAAACTGATTGACCTTTATTAGTGCATGTAATACATTACATTTTTTTACATGCTGGTAAAATAAAGTAGTATTATGCCATGGCTATACGTAATCGGTGATAATAGGAATAATATATACTAACAACGAAATGCAGGAATAGGACACAAAAAGAAGGAAATCACAATTTTTTTCTCTATATGCAAGATATTAATTTTTACACTAAAATTTGTATTTCTTTAAAACAATAAAACATAATGAATTTTATTTCTTTCACTCTTACAGCAAAACTATGCATTTTGAGGCTTTTAGTATAATGACGATTGGGCTCGGATGCAATTTAAACAAACTTTTAATGCTCATGAAAATTTCTTTGTGGAAAAGAATCAAACTTCCCTAAGAAAGTTTCGCTGGAAATATGTTATACTGCAGAATAGTAGTTGAATTTAACCTATAGTTTCTATGCAAATACTTTTAAAATATCACAAAAAGCAATTATTACTGGTGCCTGGAGAAAATTTTATATGCATATATCTAAATATCAATATATCCCCTTAAAAGAAAATTTCAAGTATCTCCTGATGTATTCATGGTATATCAACCAAAATTTATACTGTAGCTAATTTTTCCGTGGTAAATTTATTCACTTCAAATAAGATTTTTTTTTACAGGATATTATAATCTATACAATCTTAAATATGTGGACAATCCCCTACGAACATTTAGGCTTGTCTTTTAGGATACATTACTACTTTTAAAATGGTATTTTTAGTTTTCATATGTGTTGGGCGACAGCAGAATAAAGCTAGGTTCTTAAATATATATTTTCCTCCCACAACTGTACATACAAGAAAGTTGAAAACATAATCCTACTATGTTTTTAAAACAAATATTAAAAAAAACTTGATTCAGTTGAATGTGCTGCTTACCTTAAATATGGGTTATGGAAGATAATGACCTCATTATCAATAAATATCATAGATGACTACCAGATATTGTTGATGTAATGTGTTTGAATATCGGTGCTAGATTCACAATATATTAGGGTGTTTCATATGTTTCATTCATATTTCTAATAGGAAATGAATACACAATATTTGCAGTTTAAGATATTGTTAAGAATTTTTCCGCTATATTACCTTATTCCATCAGAAAGCTTCATTATGTCTTTCCAAAATTGTGTTTTGATCAAGAAATAACCCTCGAGGTGCACTTTTATTTCGCTGATGGATTTAAAGCGCTTATAGCGAATATAAAGTTTAAGGGACTGAAAGAAGTAATAATCAGATGGAGCGAGATCTGGAGAGTATGCAGGATGCGATGAAACATCTCAATCAAGGAACGGGATTAGTCGTTAGAACTTATCTCTTACAATTGATGCAGTGTGTGGTCTCGTATTGTCATGATGAAAAACAATACTTTGTCCGTTTATTAATTCTGGCCGGGTATTTGTCTATAGTAGCTTTCAATTGATTCAGCTTATGACAGTATTTCGTAGAATTTTATTGTTTCGCCTTGAGGAAAGTGCTCGTAGAAAATTACGCTTTTCCATTTCCACCAAATGGAAAAGGAACTTTTTTGGTGTATAGTCCCGGTTTGGGTTTCTGTAGAGTTCTGGTGCGAATAAAACAGATAACATAGACGACTAATAGATAAGCCTGCATGTTTACCCAAGCACAGCCAGATAATGTATGAGAAAGAAATTTTCGGGACACTCTAGTATATATTAACCGATTCATATTTTTATATACCAAACTTTTAGAACTATGCTCTATTCAGTGTTCTTTTAAATCGTTAGATAATTCATTTTAACTCTTTGCACTTAAAGGCTCCGCTCCTGAGCCCTCGAGTGAAAAGGGTTAAGAATTACCCTGCACCCATTATATTACATTTGACCTTTAAGCAGCTATTTTCAACAAATCCAAATGCCTTCTTGCATGAGTTTTTTTTAAAATTTCCATTTACTTATTATTATTCACTAGCCGCCTTAGGCGACCAGCTGGTTCGCCATGAGTAATGCGTTCTAAAATTAAATCTAAATCATATATTCATTAGCCAAAATTGAAGAAATAGTTAAAGTTAAAAGATTCAGTTATTAGTAGTTAAAGAGTCAGTAACTTTATTCCGAAAAACTTTTTGTGTTTAACGCTCTAATAATTTATCGATTATGCTTCCAAAATATTAAAAATGTTTTTTTCGGTGATATTGCTAAAATGTTAAATAGGTTTTTTAAAGAAAGCGAAAGAGGGAAAAAATTAATGAATAAATGATACAGTTATTGCAATAGAAATTATAGAAATATGCCATTAAGTCGGGATTTCAATGCGTATCCTGTCTAAATTCTATCAGGTTTACTGTAAATAAAGATAATTTCTGGAATTAATGATATAGATATTGCAAACAATCATAGAAACCTTTGCGTTGCATTTATTTTTTTCGAAAACATCACATTTTTTGTTTCTTTTATTTTATCCAGTCACATGCTAAAAGTATCATTTCTTTAGATTTATTTTGCGATGATAGTTTTTTTTATTCGAACTTGCGGCATTCTTTTATTTTATCCAGTCACGTGCAAAAAACATGGTTAAGATGTGTCTTTAAAAATTCGTTAAAAATAGAAGCTTACGTTATAAATTAAAAAATCTGATACCGTTAGAAAACTAATTTTTTTTATCTTTTAATGGATATAAAAATCATGTTTGGGCAATAATATTTTCGAAAGTTATAGCGTAAAAGCGTTGAAATTTCGCTTAAATTTTAATTAATTCAAATTCTAACTAAAAATTTGAAAAAAGGGCTCCGAGGTGCACATTCCCACCCTCCAAGGTATACATGTACCAAATTTGGTAGCTGTAGGTCCAACGGTCTGACCTGGTCTGACCACACACACACACAGTCAGCTTTTTTATAAGTATAGATTAGTTGTCTACGAATTATTAGTGTGCAAATAAATATTTCATTATTTGCTGTATACGTTAATATTTATCTTTTTTTATTTTTAATATCAGTGTTTTGAAATAGAAATTAAATAATATGAATGAATTTTGATTAGATTTTTTTTTCTCTGTGAAAACCACAAGAATCGATGTTCATTTCTTTAACCACCTGCAAATTACGTAATGAATAAAATACTAATAATATTATAATTTCCGTTTCTATTCTGAACTATTTGAAATATTTAATATCCATTCGGATGCTCAACTATGCGTATATTTTAAAGAGGAATGAGATCAGGTTAATATAATATCAGAATGTTTGAAATACCATGGGCAGCAAAACGTGAAGTTTTAAGTAACTGTACCGCAAGCGACTTATTACATTTTGTTGTAGCATGCAACACTGAGAAGAAATATATGTATATGTTTTATGTCATTAAAATATATTGGCATATTTGACACATGACATTTTGAAGTAATATTTGATGATATAGAAAAACAAAATATACTTATTTCGTTCGCATTTTGGATAAATAAATTATAATGGTTGCTTTTTGATTTTAATTTCCACTTAATTATGCGTTTTTGTTCAGTCATATCAATTTTATTTCAAAACCACATTAATTAAATTATTCTGACATTTTTCTATATTGATCTTATTTATTGTTGTTTAGAAAGATTAATGGATATAATCGAAATATTACTTATTGGAGTTGTATTTTATATGTCTTTAACGAGATTTAAATTTTCTCATCCATGTGAAACCACACATAACCTTTACCTGGTACAACTTTTTGTGCAAGCAAGATAAGAGATAATATTAGAAAGAATAGCTACTTCTTTAAGTTTTGAAGACTTGTAATTTAAAAGGCCCTTTCCACAAAGAAGTGAAAATGAAACAAAAGTGGTATGTGTTTGTGGAGTCTTACATTATTTCTGTTCTTTTTTATATTGAATGTTCAAATACCCTGTCTTATCATATACACCTAACATTCTTATTATTTATTTATTCTTTTTAACTGTTTCAATAAATTTACTGCGTTATAAAGCTTCCTTCCTTAATTATATAAATATAAAAACTGTGTTTTTCCTATGTATTTAGACTCAGCCATTTTGGTTTCCGGTTAGTGCTAAAAATGTGCCAGATTACCATCGCATTGTACATAGAGCTATGGATCTTCAGACAATGAGGGAAAAACTTCACCAAAGAAAATATCGTAGTAGGGAAGAATTTCTGCAAGATGTGAATCAAATAGTAGATAACAGTAGTATTTACAATGGTAAGTTTTTGTTCCTTTTGTTTGAAATATATATCCTGGGTAATTCCAAAATAATTGCTCTGATTTCAACGCCTTGCAGTGCAACAGGCAATTGTCATATTTAATTGCTGTATTTTAATGCTGGATTTGCCTTAATGTGATTTTTACCGAACCTTCCATTACAATCTCTGTTGATGCTGGTATTAATAACCTGCATGGTTAATAATTATTTATTTGTAAATTATATTTTAAACGCAAATAAATGTCTTCTCTCTTAAAGTATGTATCTTTCAAATAAATACTGCAACTACCTACTGCAGAGTAAAGCTTAAAGCGAGAATTTATTATATCCCCTTCTATTTATAAATCTGTGTAGATAAACTCATTACTGTTTGTAATTATTTTTTATTGCATAAAATTAAGAATGCATGTATCTTAATTGTAAATTGTAATTAAATTGAATTACATGTTGCTAGATTCTCTAACTTTAGGCAGTTTCCAAGTAATTCACCAACCGAATCAGTTTTAATTTTGCATCAAATAATAATTATAATAATAATAACTACCCGAATCGTATTTTGTTATTTTGTGTAGCGGCTGATATGGTGCAACATGACCAGATCAGGCCCCTTGCGCCATTAAAGTATAACTCAACCAATAATTTTAGTGTCATAATTTTTAATATTACGATGAATTGTGCATTAATGGATCAAATTTTGGATGGTTGTTAGGAACCAAAATAATTTTAATGTTAGATTTTGATTTGTTTATAACTGTACATTTTTAAAGACAAACTAGTCATTATCTTTTAAGTAAACATGAAAGACGTCTTTTTCTGTATTTTGCAATTAGTCATGGCAAGGATACGGTAAAAAATGTTTCGTTTATAGAGATAACTTATTAAAACTGAAATATTCTTCAGGAAATCTTCAGTATATAATTTTTTTGAGTTCAAAATATGACTTTTTCTCTGTTTTTGAGATTATAAATTCATTCTAATTATAAAATATTATTACATTTATTTTATCTTTTTAGGAGCAAAGAGCCCTCTTACTCAAACAGCTCATAAAATGCTTGAGCATTGTTTAAGAAGATTTGCTGATAAAGAAGAGAAATTAATGAGACTAGAGAAAGCCATTAATCCCCTTTTAGATGACAACGACCAAGTTGCCTTCTCTTTCATACTTGAATCCATTGTAAGCCAAGATTTGAAATCCATTCCAGAATCTTGGCCATTTCATAAGCCCGTGAGCAAGAAGTTCGTCAAGGAATATTACAGTGTAATTAAAAATCCAATAGATCTGGATGCAATACTAAAAGTATGTTGTTTAATATCTCTTAGTGCATAAATATACGTGATTTTGCATGTTTTCATATTTATAATTCTCCAGATATATTTTCAGCCTTTTAATTTATATGCTTATGTGAAGAATTTGGTAATTTGGCTGACTGATTATATAAACTGAAACGAAATTCGAAGCGTGTACAAATTTGTAACTACATATGTTAAGCATTACAATTTTTTGAGTTGCTTTTTCAAGAGAATACTATAGAGAAATTTCCCATATAGAAATTGCTTTCTTGATTTTGATATAAATATTAAGACCTGAAAAACGTACTATTTTTTTATAATCATGGATTAAAATTAAAAATATTGATAACGAATTTTTAGACTGTTAAAAAATCTTTCTTTTTGCTTTCAATTAAAATTTTACATATAATCGAATTCGTTGTTAATGGTAATAGTGTAGAAAATTGTGGAAAATTCTCCTTTTTATTTTTTTTCAATCATTTTGGATTATCAGATGATGAGGTCTGCGATCGGTGGATGGTAGGCGAGACTCCATTTTAGCAAAGATCCACCATATTTATCGAATCCACTGCATGTTTCTATCGTTGTTAGTCGAGCGCACCAAAGGTGATGTTACTTAGAATTTCGAAGAATGGCATATCAGTTCATGTGCCATTCTTAACATGAGACTTTTAAATTTACAAGATCCATACCAGAATAACTCCATAAGGCTTAAACGTTGAACATTAATCTATCAAATCAAATTATTCTCTGTCATCTGATATTTAGTGCCAAAAGTTCAATTTATTTATGTTTGAAGAAAAGGTATATGAAATATTAATGGATTATATTTTATAATGTTTGTTTACCTTAATAAAGGATATTACTTGAAGGTATTTCATTTCACTTTTGACAGAATATAAAAGCTCATAAATATAGCAATCGGGAAGATTTTCAAGCGGATGTGGAACTTTTACTTACAAATAGCCTCACTTTCAATGGGCCCGATAGCCAATTCACAAAAAAAGCTAAAGAAATAATTGAAGCTTGTGAAACTTCATTGAAGAAAGTAAGTATTGTTCATATGTTTACTTACTAATCATAGTGATAAAATTTCAAGAACTTGTTTAATTGCAGAATTAATTTATTATTTTACCTTCTATTTGTATATGAATTTATTATTTTACCTTCTGTTTATATATGAATATTTTGAGTTAACATTTAAAAATGATAGTGCTTTCTCTTGGTAATATTAATAAGTGAAAAATTTGCAATCATTCTGAATTATCTAGATTTAATTATATTTAACTTAATTACTGATTGTGGAAAAGTTTTCTTTGGTTAAATTTTTTAAATTGTCATAAAACAATAATAGTCTTAGAAAGCAATTTCCTATAAAAATTTTGTTGCTTGTAGTTTTGTTGTATTATAAGGAAAATTGGAATCATTTTTTAGAACTGGAAGTATTTTTCACACAGTTTTTTTTTCGTCTCCCAAAATAAACGAATAAAATTTTTCTACTTCCTTTACCGGTAAAAGTAGTTTCGGCATTTAACAAGCTTGCTGTCATGTGAATCGAAATACCATATGCGCTACGTTTGTTTTATGAACTGGATGCGTCATATTTTCTTGGTTTTTACTAGTCTGTGGATCATATCTGATTGATATGGTTTTGTATAATTAAATATGGTGCTTCTTATATAATTAAATGTTTATTGAATCCTTAAATGTTAAAAAAATTAATTAATTTGTTAGTTGGTGTATTAAAATGTTTATAAAATAAATTAATTTGTTGATATTGGATCTAAATGTTTTCATACTAATCCTAAATTAAAGTCCTAATTTTATCTTAGAAAAAAGTGAAAGAAAGGAACATAAATAAATACTTCAATTAATGCTGCTTTCTTCATGCCCTTTGAGCAAAGTTGTGCTTCTTTTGTAATATTCCATATTAAAACAATTTACAGTAATAATTGATTGTAAAATAAATTTATCCTTTTGATCAATCCTTAAGAGCGTTTATAACTGTTTATATAAGGAATTCGGAATCTAGGAATTTGTTTGTGATTCCCATTTGTAGCTATTAGCCGTACAGTCTGTAGAGATACAATCAGAGGAGATTAGAGAGGTAATGTATGATTATCTTTGATCATTTTAAACAAATTTCGACTAAAAGAAAGCTGACCATGGGAATATCTTTTTTTCTCATTATGGCAATCAAAATATTAATTATTCTAAAATATTGTCATTGTAAATTTGAAATAAGTCTCACATTTGTTTGCCTTAAAACATTCAAACTTTCAATAGGTTATTGCTTTTAGTAGTATGTTTACTCATTAAAAAATAACCCATTTTAGTACATGTGATGAACTGATTTGCATTATATAGTGTGCAGTTTTTAGTTCTAAAAGATTTTTTTAAATTCATTTATGTAATTAATTATTGAGATGTAAAAATGACTAATTTTTCTGTAATGAAAAAGGTGTGACTAAATTTTTTCCCTAGGACTTTATACTTGCATTTTAACTTTAAAGCAGGATAAGTGTTATCCAGAATAAAATGAACTTCGGCCATACCTTATTCAGATTTTATTGAAAGATGTGTACCTTTTCTTATTTACATTATTACCTTATCATTTCAATGAAAAGTTTCATTTGTTCATTTCTTTATAAATCAAATAACTTTCTGAAAGTTTATTCAATTAAAAGGTGAGTAAAGTAAATAAATACTTTCTCAAAAGGGTTTGCATTCAGCTTTCCAATAAGTGAAAATTCTATCCTTGTAATCAATATTATTGCAGTATTGAATGTTATTTAGAATTTGTACCGTTATCACACATTTTTTAAATTTTATTTGAAGCAATCATCAATATTTAATAAACCTTTTCGTTGCATCTGCCTGGGTACAGACGCACAATTAAAAATCCTTTGATTATCAATTTAAGAATTTTTTTTTAAGATTGACTCGAAACAATGAATAACATGAATAAGAAATATTAAATAAGTTAATTAAATTGAGGCATTTTAGGTAAAATTTGATGAAATTAGAATAAAAGACAAAATATTATATACTAAATTCAAATTCTCCAATTCCAATTATTTTTCTACTCAACATACTTAATGCAATAAAAAGACAGTGCATTAAAAGCATGCAAATTTTAAAAAAATATATATTTTCGAGTATTTTTATGGTAAAAATATTATAAAAATAGTAGGTAATGCTTCTGGTAATAAACTGCTAAAAAATTATTAGACCTATACCTTTAGTTCATTACCATCATTACACTTATGGTAATATCTATACAAAATTTCAAGAAAATATATCAATAAGTTTTTATGAAACTATGTTTTGTGTATTAAAATTTTGAGAAAAAACACACATTCTTTTTTTAAAGGCATTTAAAGTTTTTACTTTTATACATTAAAAAACTAATTCATTTTAAACACTTCAAATTCACCGCTTTTGTAGTCTTTCTTCTTCTCTGCTGTATTAATTTTTTCTTATGAATAGTTTGTTTTAATTTTCTGGAAAATTTTGTCGCTGGCAAAGACCGGCTCTTTGCAACAACAGTATGCTCGCTGTCGAAACTTTTGTGTTGTGTTAGCATGTAATGATCTGTTATAATATCCAATTCATTAAAAATTATGTCCTGGATATCTATTACTTTCTCTAGGCCGTTGCTTAAATGACAGATTTGCTGTATAAAAATTGATTTCTATTTATATATTATTGATAATAATATATAAATAATATAATTTCTATCATTATTGATAATTATTAGTTGGGTAAACAATGTGCATGTGTAATTTGTTAATTATACCATGCCTATTTTCATTTTTGAGGTCATATATTTTTTATTGTCTGTACATTTATTTTTAATTTTGAAGCAAATCAATTTGTTGGACAATTCATCAATGTAAATGTAAATTGTATTCAATATTTTATAAATTATCCTGTGCATTTTCATAATTGTCTAACTTTATAAATGTCTTACGTTATTTTTTTGTTTTTTCTTTATTATTATTATTTATTAGTAATATTAATCTTTTTAATGTTTCAGTACGATGAGCAACTCACTCTTTTAGAAAATGCTATTAAGGCATCGCAGGAAGCTGCTTTAGATGCTATTGAAACCGATTCTGCTATGACTGGAAATTCTTGTCTTCAGGAAGATGGATACATGGAAAGTGAAGCTGGAGAAAAATATGACAGCCAGTATAGAGGAAAAGTAGGTTATATTTATTAAGAATCAAGTTCTGATTAATATTGACTCTTGGAAAGATTTATTTACTCTTGTATTTTGATCTTTCGGCATATATAAATATGCAAAGTTTCCAAAAAATTACTGCGTATTTATTCTGTAAATCTCAAACTAATGCATTCAATTAAAAGTATTTATTCAGTTTTCTGTAAATGAAAACATTTTCCGCCTAGACGTTCTGTTAGAATACGGGAAATGTAAAATGAAACATTTCTTTATGACTTCTAGTTCTTCATTAAATAATTCTAAGAATAATGATGTCACATCCAGACACAAATTTTTTTATATTTTAAAACAAGAAATAGTGGCCCATTCATGTTGTTTGAAGCATTTGAAAGTGAGAACCTGGTATATTAAAGTACGATTGCAAGCATCGTTTTGTAATAAGCTGAGTCCAGTTTGCAGTTATCCAGATGCATTTTAAAAAATAAATGGGCAAACATTATAAAGGTAAAAAATTTGCTAATTTTTGTTGTTGTTATTGGTGTTCAGTACATGGATTCTGTAGTTTAGTTATATTAACGTCCCGTTTAAAGCAACACGAGGGCTATTTTGGGACGGACCACGTAATTTTGAACCACGGTCAGATGACGAGGACGACACCTGAACTGGCACCCCCCTCTCCACACCACGCCACACCAGCGGTAGGACATTTGGCCTGACAGATTTAACGTGCAACAGACCCCCTCACACGTCGGTTCTTCGGTGGAATCGAGTCTCGAACCTGAAACCCTCCGGTTCCGAAGTCAAGACATTACCACCGGGCCACCGCGGCCCTATGGATTCTGTAGAATGCTTCCATAAAATAACTCTCGAGTCTTATATAAGACTAAAGTGCATCAGAAGTAACTTTTTCATTTTTAGAGTTTAGTTTTCTCCAAACCTAAAACCCTTAGACCCATTGATGTTTTGTTCTTTTCATCGTCTTAGAGTGAGTGATTGCTGTATGTGGCATTTAGTCGCATTTATTGTAATAGATTAAGATTATTAATAATGTTAAATGATTAAAGTGTAACAGATAATTTTTTTTATATGCACTAATGAAATTTATGCTATTAAATACCTGATATTCATTATATTACTTCTCATGAAGCTTTAGAAAAGAAATTTTAATAGTGAATTACATTTTGTTGGATGATGTTATCTAAGAAATACTTGAAGTATTATTCTTATTTCCATTTCCTGCATGTAATGTAGAGGTTCTCCATTGTTCATAGTTCCTTTTGTCTCTTTAAACAAATATTCATATCCTAAACAAGAAGTATTACAGATGAATGTTTAAGAAGTATGATATTCTTTCAATTCATTTCTTTACTATGGTATAAAGAAAATTTTAAGAATTCTGGAAATATAAATTAACTTTTATTTTGAAGCAACAGACATCGGTGTTAAAATCACTAAATATAAATTTCATCATTCTTCCTTATATATTTTATGTGTCTGATTTTTTATTTGTTTCTTAACCTTTTATAGCTTAAATATTCTTTTAATTTCTTTTAAAGCAAACTACAATTACGGAAAGTACGAGAGAATTATATTGAAGTAACTTAATAACGATAGGAACAAATTGTTTTTTAAATGTGAAATATGCTAAAATTAGATTAAAAAATTAAGAATAAGTAATGTTTAAATAGTGAGTAAGTGATGTTGTGCAGAAGCATTTTATCCATCATAAAATATACTGAGTGCTAGATTTTTATTAAATCAATTGCACCTGAATTATTTTAACTAAAGCTTAAATTTCTTCTGAATCTTTTTTCATAATATTCAGTGAAAAACTCCATCTCTATGCTTTGTTTTCCATTTGCTGTACTAAGAAAGAAATTTAATTTTGTTACTAGGTATTTGAAAATCTATTTCTCTGTGATGTACATTCTTGAAAGCTTCTCTCTCTTTCTGTCTTTTGCGTGTTTGTGAACATTTCAACTTGTTCTTAACTTGTATTTTCTCTTTAGGGAAAAGATAGTGAAGACATGGAATTTGTTGATGTGGAAGGAGAAGATGACGACGAATATGATGATGAGGAAGACGAATCAGTTCTTCTTGATCATAATTTATTAGTTAAATCTGAAAGTTCATACAATGATAAATTGCAGTATGATAGCGATAATGAAATGCAACAGTTAACCTCTTTGGGTTCAGATAGTGCTGAGATGGTGCAATTTGATTTGGCATTATGTGCTGATCAAGAAAATTCTGAAATTATTGATGAAAATTATGATCCATCTGAGTTTCTTTTACAAGGCAGGTATGGTTTTCAACAATCTAAAGATGACGTTGTGGAAGATAACGTCAGCAATGATTTAGTTGTCAGCGATTCAGATGAAGAATCAAATCGAACATCTGGTCAGCTAGAGCAAGAAAATGAAGAATTATGGTTTTAATTTATATGAAGGATGAATTATAGTAAATTTTATATATTTTTAAATTTTTTTTCAAGATAAGAATGAAGAGAACCTTCCGTTTCTCTTGCATTGAAGTGATAAGTAAGTGCTAGATTTTTTGGTTTTTGAATAAAACCATTTTTAAAGTTGTGTATATGTACAGGGTTTTCAGGTATATTTGCTTATAAGTAATATTTTTTCGCCTCAGTGTGTATTTGAAGATCGTCGACGATGCATCATGATATCAACTCTTATTTTCACTTGGTGTGCGAGCTCATGCATAAACTAAATTTGATTGCATGATATTAAAATGAATCATAAGTTACACATGCAGGGATTTTTCATTGTATTTTTGAATCATTAGTTCGTCCATGGAGCATATTTTTAAAATCATATGCTTAATATTTTAATTGCTTTCCAGAATACAATATTGTGATACTTGGAAATGATTTTAATAATTTAGCTAATTAATTAAAGATATATGCATAATTACAAGATTTTTTTTAGTTACAAGATACTTTTATATAAACAAGTAATTTTAGATATCAAAGAATTAATTATCCTTTATAAAATTTTGATAATTTTAAAAGGCTGATAAATAAATTCAGTACTGTTTAGACATAAAATAAGAATTTACCATGATATGCGCTTTAATCATTGCTTTTTTTCAAACATTTTATTTTAACTTTTATAAATATTTCATCTTTAGATAATGATTATATATCCGATTATTATTTTTTAATTATGCCATCTTTTGTGAATTAATATATAAATTTCTTTTTGTATTGAGTGAAAAATTAATTGTTGGACCTATTTTAATGCATTTCTACAATAGTTTTAACTGTTATTTATTTTACGTTTAGGGTTTAATTTTTCCCTTTTAGCTCTTGTACCTAAATATTTAAGCACTATTTTTTCTTTTTTTGTTCTTCGATCATTGTATGGTGAAATTTTTAGTTATGTTTACTTTAAATGACAGTGAGAAATACTTGCATGTTATGCTTAAGTAGACACACATTCTAGTCTTCCAGATACTGGGTATGCAAATTATGTTTTAAAATTTTGAGATGTTTTTATGTTAATGGCGTTATAGAATAACTTACACGATTTTCGATAAAGTATTTTTTATTAAAAATATTTGCTTTCTCATTTAATTGAAATACCTTTGAAAGTAACTGTGACTTCATCTTTATTCTTTTTATATAACCATCGTTATTCTTTTTATATAATCATCTTTATTCTTTTTATATTGAATATCACTATGGACATTTTTATCTATGTGTGGTTGATTGATATGCTTAAAAATATAACTCCCTTTAAAATTAAATTATGGGAGTGACCAACTTTTTAATGCATTGTGCTATATGTTTAAGCTACAAATATATGCATGTTTCCAATGAAACTAAATTAATTTATAATTCTTATATAATATATTATATAATGTACAATAGCTGTCGCTTAGTGTGATCATTTTGTTACTGCAGAATTTTGATACATAAATCAATTGAAAAAAAAATGAATAAAATCAACTGAATTCTTATAACTTTCAGAAGAAATATTAAAAATACTTACTTCAGGGCTATCTATAACCTATTTCAAAAATGAAATCAAGAATTCCTTAGCTGTGGATTACCACCTATAACTGCTCATTTATATATTGTTCGCGCTTGCATTACTTTTTAAAATTTGTGGAGCGATGCTGCGCGACTCGTTATTATGCCACCCACTATCAAAGACTGAATTCATTTCGATGTTCGTTGGAGGCGTTTGTTTAACACATTCGTCCATTCTCGTAATCTTCGATACTCTTTTTTTACTAGAAACGAGGGATTTCTTTTTATTTTTACCAACAAGACACTAAAAAGTATTCATCTTTGCCAAAGCTTTGCATTTACTCATTTTAGGTAGGCTTTCATACCTGTTAAGAATTCTTATTTTGTTTTTAATACTTCTATCAGTTTCTTATATGCAAATTGTTTTCGTAATTCAGCCGCTTATAGCAATTGATGGATTATGGTTGTTGATATTTCATTCTAAATCTGACAGCTGAGTCGTTATTTGAAATAAATAAAAACATTATAATTCAAGGAAAAGAATAGGAATTCCATATCATAGGGGAAAAATCCTGAATTTTTTCATATAAATGGTTTGACGCATTTTATAAATGTCGATTATTAAAGCGGGTTGAAAAGGAAAAATAGGCTAGTTATTTATTTCAAAACTGATAATATTGGACATTGTAGGCATGGCCTTAAATGAATATTTTTGTGTACTTCTAACTACGTCAATTCGGGATCAAAGGAATTTGGGATTTGATCATTTAGAATGAATGGTAACTTTGACCGCGATCACATTAAGCGACCTCCATTGTATACATATTATACTAATTTCTTTGTATTGATCTCATGGCTTCGTTGGTTTGGCGCAAGACTCAGAATTCATACCATTAGGTTCTGTTGCCATTTACCTGACCAGAGGGATATTCATTTTCTTGATTTCAAACACTGTTATGTAATATAACATGGCATAATCTTATGTAATGTATAGAATTTATCGTAATGTTACTTAGGTGGTGTGTGAGTTTTGATTTCATATAATTTGTGCTGTGAATTTAGTTTTATACAAGTATTCCTCACTTTACGACCCGTTTCCATTCCGCCGACTACGTCGCTAAGCGAGCTAATCGATAAACAAGGAGCTTATAAAATTTATGCAACAAACTTCATATAAATTTATTAAAATAATGCAACGAATTTTTCATAAATTTAAATTTATTTTTAAAAAACATGCATATGTACATAGTATTATTATTTGTTCATTTGGTTATCTGAAGCTGTTGAGGATGCGGGTAAGGAAGATGACGATGATGAAACATGTCATACCTTCGGATATTAGAATCTGCAATCTAATATTTCTTGATTTATAGAGTACGATTTATAGTACCCTGAAAGTTCGATCATATCATACTCAACTTGAATAAAACGCTCAGAATTTGGATCTTTAGTCTCAAGTTCCAAAATAAAGCATTAATTTTGGAGAATATATCAGTTAACCCAGGTACCGTGAACTTTTCGCACTTCTTCAGTTCTTTTCTCTTTTTGTTTTTACACGTGCTGAGAGTTCTAACTCAATCAAATATTCATATCTTGGCTCTCCATCATTAATCTATTTACTCAGCAATGTCTTTCATTTCATCATCTAAACTCAACGCATTGGCAAGGCCAACAACTGCTTAAATTACACCAGTTTGTTCACTAATACCAAACGAATCGATGTTGTGTATTATTTTTTGTGCATTTTTTTCCATATGCCTCACTTAGATTTATTTCTCTTCGTCACACTGTTTTTACTAATGTTCTCTAATGAACATAGTTTTTAGTAGTAATAGATCATGAAAGGCTTTAACCTGATCGCCAGATTTTAACTTTTCGAACAATTTGATTTTATATTTGAAAACTTTGAATTCGGGCATTTCCTCAGGTTCTTTGTGGATTTTTCGGACATTTTTCCGTCACTAAAACACAGTTTCACACGCATTAAATTTCGGTTTGGGGCAGTAGCTCTCTCTCTCTTTTTATTATTCCGTCGAATTTTTTTGTTACTTCTACATCCTCGCTTGTCGAATCACCGCTGATTCTCCTGTTATGTTAGGTGATTGTCTATATAAACCGTTGAAACAATTTTTGATTTTCTTTTGTAATGTAAATGACTACTAGTATTTTCCAATTCATTTTTAATAATTAGAATGCATGCGGATTGGAAACTAACAATATATGAAATATTTCAAAGGTACACACAAATCCTTAGTCTCACTTAAATTTTGTATTCTCTTGAAAGATGATTATTTGATTAAACATTTACAGTAATATATTACATCGTTGACGAACTTATCCTGAAATAGGCCATATTAAATCTTTTGAAAATACCTCCACCTGAAGATGACATTACTTTCTCTATACTTTGATTAGGAGACGTTACTTTCTTTATAATTTGTTTAGGATAAAGTAAGAAGAGGTGTAAAATAAAAATTCATATTCAAGCGAAATGCAATGTTAAACTGTCAAGGTTTCTTTCGTCGATGTCCTATGAGGCGAATTTGACAAAATATGTTCATCCCAGTTCCAAATTAAAAAAAAATCAGATTAATGATAGCAATTCCATTCATCTTAGTAATAACATTCCATTCATCTTGAAATTTGTTTCAATTTTCTGATGGAGTTTAATTTATACTTATAAGAATATAATAGCTATTTCAAAGCTTTAATTTCGCTATTTTTTTGGAAGTAAGTTCTTGTTAACTGGATATTAGAGCTGTAGCAGTTGCAGTATTCTGTCTTCTCCTTTGGATATTAGGTGGCGATGCGTGTTAGGCACATACCCCATAGGGCATTGCGATTTTCATGAGAATGGGAATTCTGTGAACTAAAAGTCCTTCAAGAACACCAAAATCAAAGCTAATTACTAAAAACAGATCGAAAAAAATAATGATCCACTACAGAAAAAAAATATCGAAAGAAAAGTATGAACAATTACTCCAACTTCCACGAGGGGAGAATAAAAGGGAGGAAAAATTTTATTTCCTTAATTTTGGCAATTAGACATATACTTCAAATTATAAAGTATATGTTCATATATAAATTTCATTAAATGAGTTTAAGTACGAAATGTTTCATTTTTATTGGCATACTTCTATTTTGAGTTTCACTAGACAAAGTAGATAATCGTCTGAAAAAGTTTTGATTTCTGTTAAGATTGATGGTAAAAATTGGAAATAAAAATAAAATTTAGACAGACTTAACATAAATTTAGTGTAAAAGTATTCTTCATATTTCGACATAAGCATTCACTGTATCGAAATGTAAGAAATTAAATGTTTTAAGATATCCCAGAGAAGCAATGGAATATCGAAAAAGGAAAGACAACTCTTTGCTTGCAGTCGTGTGCGTGATATTAAGTTTTCAAAAAGAGTGACATATTTCAGTAACGAGGAATGCTTTGAAATATTGATGTTTTATATTTCATGTAATAGTAGTATTGCAGAGAAATACAAATGTTGTTTTCGGAGTTTCTTGGCCTCTTTCTAGAAAATATATTTACTGAATTGCTTAGCGATTGTAAATCCTAGATTGTTATTCTCCCCTAAGAAGATGAGATGTTACGCAAGTGATACAGAAAGTGACATTTATTTATTTTTCAAATTACCTTCATTTTAGTATGCTGTCATTCAATTCAGAATTCCTTATTCTAAAAACGACAGTGCAAAGAATTCTTCAACGTAATTGCTGGCATCCATAAAAGACGTGTTACATTTATGGGCTACTATAATCAGACCATAATTAGTGTTTGAGTTTTATAATTGCTTTCAACTTCAGGGAAATCAAGTTTTCTTTTTTCCAAAAATGGAATTTGAATAGAAGAGCACCACTTTAATACACTTTGAAGCATCAACTGTCAAACAATCACTCTTTCAAAAGAAAATAATAATCTTTTCTTCATACAAGAGACTCATCATTAACAATTTTCTATAAATATGTGTATGTGTTTTTAGAAACTTTTCTGTTGTTCCCGTTTGGTACAATTGTACGCTGATTGGTGACCGATATATTCTGTTAATTTTGAATGGTATTATGTCGGAAATATGCTTTGGTTTCTAATAATTCTACTGATGCAATCGCAGCTAGATATTGCTCCTCACCGAACATCAGTTGTAAGACAATGGCTTGATACTGAATTTTCTGACAAGCATTTCCTCTGTCACCCAACTTAATTCTTATTGACTTTTATTTGTGATGTTGTTTGCGTTCTTCTGATTATAACACGCCTGTAACTTGTAGATGCATATCTTACCCACCGAATTCAAGAAAATTATCTTGATGTCACAATGAATTGCATTACATGCATACAGGTACTGTTAGAAGAATGCAACTTTGTATAGATGTCGAAAGTATTCATTTTGTACAAGCTTTTTTACGCGCTGTATTTAATGTATTATTTGATTATATTGACCATTTTTCCGAATTTAATGAAAGTTAATAAAAGCATCATTATGAAATGCATTATCATCCCATCCTATCAAAACATTTAGCTATTTGTATGTTATCCGTGATAAAGACAACGAAACTCTCATTCTATCACTGCCAGTCTGAGGATAGAAAAATGGCTATAAAGCAATAATTTTGATTATTAATATCTCAGCATATTTTTCAGTTTTATAGAAAAACTGAGTATGTTTTTCAATTTTATATTTTCATACATTTGGATTTGGCATTACATTTACTAAGGACACTTTGTAATACGAAGTGTATGTCAATTACAACAGTTAAGGAAATAAACGCTTCTTCCACTTTTTTGGAATACCTATATAATGAGTCAACATAAATTTTAAATAATAAAAATTGCAGATCTCATTTAATTGATTATTGTTACAATCCAGTATATAGTAATGTAAATAAAACGCGAAGTTTGTGATCCATTACTTATTTTTTATTCCTGCTTAGCGTTATTATTATTCAATCACTTTAAATTTATAAAAAATGTCTTATCTGTGTTGCTGGACGCCAAAAACAGAAGTTGAGATTTGTGCATTCGATAATGACGCAAAAAAAGGATCCGATATGTTTTAGAACTCGGCCACCATTATAAAGCAATAGTCATTTTTATATATACTGAGTGTGAAACAATACGTTTTCGGTCGATTACAACTAACGAATACAAGTAAGTCGACTCATTCCATACAAATTATGAATACGTTAAAAAAGACTTTGCTAAAATAAGCCTCACAAAACGCTGTAACTCTAGCAGTGATTATAACAACTGCTAGCTGAAATGTGATTCTGTGGGGTAGGATACAGTAAAGAAGAGGTTTAAAGAAGCTATTAACATATAGGTTAACAGTTTACACAAGGGAATGCCGTCTCAATTTGCTGCTGGTAAAGCAATCGTACCGGCCCATACGCAAAACTAAAGAAAAAAGTTCTTGTATAAAGGGTGTACTGTCCGTAAAAAAAAAAAAAAAAAAAAAAAAAAAAAAAGACTTATCGACATATTATTTTGCATCTTGTTGTCAAACCAATTCGTTAAGAAATTCTTCATCTCATGAATAAGACTGTTTCGTTGCCTATTTATGGTTATGAATCCTGTTGATGATTTCAATGGCTCTTTCACTTCAATTTTATCTATTGAAATTGTCGGATGTGACAACTTCATGTCACATGCTATTTCTTTAATGGTTTTACCATCTAAATAGTTTGGCATGATTTATATTTTCATTTTAAGGTCGATAAGTTTTCTTTGTTATTTAACAATTTCTCTAAACGATGTCTTACTTTTTCTTTACGTTGACGTGAATTCTATTTTGGAGTTATAAATATGTGAAAAAAATGAAAATAAAATAACGTTACTCAATGCCCGCTTGTCGGCATGAAAATTATTGAATAAATGCGTAGCGGGCCTCTAGGTACGCTTAGTGCGTCTATCGCCGTTCACGACTAACCGACAATCAAGCTGACAAGAACCGAATAGCAGGTCAAAACTCGATTGGTTGTAAGTGGGAGCGGTCAGTAAGCATATGAGTTGTAAGGTGAGGAGCACTTGTATCATTGTTTATTTTATGCCCCAGCGTTTTTGTCTCTTTAACACTAAAAATTAGTGTTTGGAGTTCTTGTTCCATTATTTGTTTTATGCCCTTATGTCTCTTTAAAGCCAAAAATTAATGTTCAGATTGGGAATGATAGAAAAATTACGAATGTTTGTTCTTGTTATTGCTTAAGAGTTTGTTATATACTGCAGTAATTGTATTGAACTGATAAATGACGAATTCTGTTGAATTTTTTACTTTATTGCGTACTAAATATTTGTACAAAATTTTTAAATACTTTAATACTTTGTTGTAAGTATTTTTTGTACACTCTTAAAATTGATTTGACAGTATTCTGCATTTAACTGTACATTAAGAAATATAGATTTCCCGTATTCTTAAATTTATAATGATATTAATAACCGTTAGATTAAATGAATTAAGTTGCAGATGTCATACTATGCTATACTTAATTACCGTAACTGATTTGAAATGAAATGTTTTTAAATAAATTATTTTTAATTGAGTGACTGTTTAAAAAATGTGTCCTTTATTTTCTGCGTAAAATTTCCATATAATTGCAGTTTTGTCTGAAATGCCGTATCTTAGTTGAATACAATAGTTTAAAGGGTGACGAACGAACGAACTCAAATGTGCCTAAACAATTCTTGTAAATTCATGCAATGATTATCGTAATACGTTTATCAGTCAGCAATATTTTGTGTTTTAACATGTTTAATTCTATTCCTAGCTGTGCTGGGAATGGTTTAGAATTTAATCGAATTTTGTGTGATAATGTTTTTAGTGTTCTTGTTATCGTATCCAAATGTTTATCTGATGCATTCATTTAATATATTTAGACTACAGTATGACTATACAATTTGTAAGAAACAACTTATAAAACATTTAACAAAACATTTTTGATATATATGTGTATGTTTGTGTGTATGAGTGGGAGGAGAGTTACTTTATAGGGATATTTCCAGTTCTGAATTACATATAATTATCACTTAGTTCATTGTTAGAATAATGTATACTCTGTTGTTAAAGTGATGTTCTTCCATTATTAGAGCCACATTCAATCACTTAATTTTCTAAACTGATCACTTCTGTGCTGTTAAGCAAGCTTTGCTTCCTTTATAACACATTTCATTAAGAAATTTTAATAAAACCTGCATTTGTTATAAAATTTAGAGATTTGCTAATTATTACTGTTTACTGTTGAAATAAATTAATTATGGATTAATATGAATTTTAGGGCATTAAAAACGAGATTTTACCACAGCAATAATTCACGCCGAAAGCATTTTAAATAAAGCACATATGTATGTATATAATTGCATGATATTGTTTTTTGAAATTTACAGACAGTGAAAAATATATTGTTTAACTTGTGTAAATATTTTTATATGTAGTTCTTTTATTGTACAATAAAACTTTTATACAGAATATATATTGTAGTGGTCCCTTTATTTTCAAATTCTTTTCATTATTTTGTCCAGTTATTGTGTTGTAAGGTTTATATTCCAAATACACAAGATTTTTGTTGTATCTTATTAAATTGAAGAAAAAACTATTATGTGGAATTTCTTACTTATTATAACGATAGATAAAGGTAAGATATATATATATATATATATATATATATATATATATATATATATATTACTGGCATTTATAATAGCTGTCATGGTTTTTTTTTTTTTTTTACTCTTAGCTGTCTGAATGAACAGTAGAATTAAATATTCTAAGCAAATTATTCATTTTTCTATCCTATCACTTAAAGTAAGATTATGCAAGTATTAAGACAAAAAAATCAAAATTAAAATATTAACTTTTAATATTTTAAATATAAAATTTAAATACTGTATTTCAGTCAATTTTAAAATACTTCTTAGAGCAACAAGCATACATTTCTTTAAACACCTAAAGACTAATCATTAGCTTTAGTTCCATTGTCTTGTGACATCTATTAAGAAGTGAAATATTAATAAGGCATTTATTCTTAATGTGATTATGGGATTTTTTTCATTGGCAATAATATAATGAGTCATGGTGAAAAGAGCACAAATACTACATATTATATTTTTGGTAATTTGTAAAATATCTATCTTCAATGAAAATTAGCTTGGGTCTGCAAATTAGGAGAAAATGCTTCTGAATGGTTTTAGCAATAAGACAGAATACTTTTCTTATTTTTTATTTAGTTAAAATAAAGGGCAGATCATTGAATGAAAAAATAATTTTTAAGAAATGATCCGATTCTTTTATAAATGGTATTAAATTCATAATATATTTCAACTATAAAAAACCATTGAACTTCTTAGTAGACGATAATTATTTTCATTTAATAAAATTCAGTTGAGCTAAAATATTTTAAAAAGAAAATAAACTTTATAGTGTGTCATCTTAAAAACACTGTTTTGTCTCGTTGCAAACATGCAGCGTTTCTAAATATATCTGCAATTTTCTTACTTTATATAAGATCGAGTTTTAAAAGAAATTAGTTTTATTTTGAAGAAAGAGCTGCGTATTATAAAAATATACATTTATCTGTATTTACATTAGTTTGTAGTTACATTAGTTGTATTACATTAGTTTACATTTAGTACATTGTCCTCTGAAAAGGTAGACAAGGAGTAATTAATATAGGGTTTACATATAGCTTTTACGAAATGAAGCAATTAAACCTTCATTGGTTTTTACGTAATCAGTTTACTGACATAATTTCATATGAAAATTTTATTTAGGTATTTTATTAGTGGGTGCTAAAAATATTTGACAAATGCCATGCTATTATATATGTAACCACAGAGATTTCAATTTTTCTCTCCATTTAGTTTCAAAATGCTTTTTACAAATTTTCTTAAAAAAACTTTAATGATAAACTAATAAAATGCGTAAATTTGTAATTCGCTGAGAATGCAATCCAATGATAGTGGTAGTATATAGACAGTTTTTTTTCTTGTCATATTCAATGAATAAAAGAAGTCACTGTAGGATAGTGCAGTTTTCAATAAAATTTTATCCTTAAATATTTACTTGAAAAATTATTATTTTTTCTTTAAACAAGTCAAATTTTGTGTCAAATCTTTTCTGCTAAGAGTGGGTACAGATGTTTCATTTTGAACACACTTGAGGAGAGCAAAATTTACTTTGAGGATTTAATATATGCAGAGCTGTAATGATACTGTAGATAGTCCACTTTTCTTCTTTCTTATGTGTAATATAAGAAAAAAGAAGTTTCAATACGAGCTGTTGAAAGGAATGGCCGAGAATCGCTTTATTTGAACTGCAAAAGAAGGCATCATTTTCATTATTTGTGTCAGAATCCTCTGTCGGAAAACGTAAGAATTCTGTAACTTAAAAAATTTAAGTGGTCTAAGCTTGCGTATGATAAAATTATTTTAATGTATATCACTATAACTACATAGCATTCTGATGCTGATTAGGTGTACGCCAAAAGTGACGTTGCGGCTGTAAAAACCGCAGAATTAAAATTAAAAAGAAATAGAATTTAAGTAGCTATCAAAGGACTAGCTATTAAAAAAATCTCTCATATGAATGGATACTAGATGCAAAAGAAGTTAAAGACAGGCAAAAGAGGGAAAAAGCCGAAAAAAAAGTAAAGGAGCTGGCATAAGAAGAAAAGGTGAAGAAGGTCTAAATGACTCAGGAAGAAGAGTCTGCATTTCTACAGTAAAAGTATTATGAAAACGTAATTCTTAATTAATAAAATTCAACAAAAACTAACAGTTTAAACTTTGAAAAATAATATTAATAAGTAAATGAAAAAAAATCTGGAAAAATGAATATATACAATAGTTTAATCTAATGTAGAGTCTATGATCAAAAACAAATCTTTTTCCATTTTTTTCTCATACGCACAAGATACTGTCCACTTTTTTTTTTTAACAGTGCTTGACTTTCTCTATGCATACTTTGAAACGCTCTGATAATGGTAGAGTCCCATTTAAATTTTGAAACTGTTATTAAAGTATTAACACTTGAAACACTAAAGGAAACTCAAAATTTCTTCACCACAAGGTATAACCAACAAAAAGTCATTTTTTTCTTCTTTACAGTAGATAAGTATGACTTGAAAAGTCCTTTTTCCTTTGTAGTAAAATAACATGAATTTCAAATTATAAAGATTAGTCCATATAAGTGACAAACTAAATAAATTATTCCATTTGGAAAATCCTACCTTAATTATCATACAGGAAATCCAAGGTATAGATTTATACAGGGTGTCCCAAAAAGATTGAAACGCGCTTTAATTCTTTAACCGTTAGAGATAAGTAGGTGATGTAATTTGAAAAAAATGTTCAAAATAAGATAGGAGAGAAGATTACATTAAGAAAAAAAATTCACCTATAAATTTTAAAAAGTTACACTTTGTAAATTTTTATACAACCCCTCTATGCAAATTTGGTCAATTAGAAAGTTTTTCCTTTCCGTCCCAGAAGACCATTAAAAAAAACTGCATAACTGTATCTTTAAAACTTTTTGAATAATAACACAGAAAAAAAATTGACTTATGTCATTTTTCCATACCACTTGAAAGACTTTTTCGTCGGTGAAATAGGGACCATATCCAAATTGATAATAGAAATTCTTCGATCAAAAAAAGATAAAAAGTGTAAAAGAAATCCAAAATGGCATTTAAATAGTCCTTATTGATGGAGTTAAACAGTTTTGACAACATAAGATTGTAAGAAGTGTAACATAATAATAATAATAATAATAAATAAATAAAACGAAAATACATTTAAAAACACACGAATCATAAAGCATTCTCAAAATGTTTTCCATCAACACCAATACATAATTGGGCTTTTCTAATAATGCTCCTGTAAATATTTTGGAGTTTTCATCCTGCAATATTATTGCATGCCTTAATTATCTTTTATTTAAGGTCAGTTACATTCAGGGGGCGAGTATTATAAACTAGCGCTCGAAGCCGACCCCAAAAATAAAAATCGAGTGGAGTTAGATCAGGAGATCTGGGGGGCCATTCTGTCGGTCCATTCAGACCAATCCACTGTTTATTAAAGTTTTCGTTGATCCAGTTTGTTACATTTATAGCCTTGTGTGCAGGCGCTCCGTCTTGTTGAAAATACATTTTTTTTACTAATGACAATGGTGTCGTCTCTAAAGTATCTGTTACTATGCCATTTAAAATAAGTTGCAAATATTTTATAGCTGTAAGTGTTCCTTCATAAAACACTGGACCAATCAGTTTTCCGTTCCAAATTCCGCACCATACGGACACAGAAAACTTTCTCTGGTGATGTATTTCTTGCACAAAAAATGGTTTTGCATCATTCCAATAATGATCGTTGTGTGCATTTATGTGTCCATTTTCCGTAAAAACAAACATTCATCAGTCCACATAATGTTCTTGACAAAGTTTGAATCTGTGTCCTGTTGGATTAATAACCAATTGGAGAATGCTACACGTCGGTTAAAATCAGAGGGATGGAGTGTTTGAAGTCCATGAATACAAAATGGATGCCAATTGTGTTTTTCAAGTATTCTATGGATTGACGTCTTAGGTAATCCTCTAATTGCACTTGCTTTTCGAATGCTTGATCGTGGGTTGGAAGAAAAATATGCAATAATATCAATTTCTTGGTCTTCATATAGATATTTCTACCAGGGCCAGGTTTTGGATTAAATGAACCGGTAGTTCTCAATCTTCTCATCATCCGATAAACAAATGTACGTGAAATTTCAGGCAAATAGGGATATCGCCGTCCAAATTCCCGAGCACTTTCTGCATTATTTCTATTGCAAATAGAATAAATCATTGCTAGTTCAAATAGTTCGTCATTTGTTGAAAGTACCATAATGCAAAATTAGTTACAGTATTTTTGCTTTGACAATATGAAACTCAACATTGCTGAATGATTTCTAAACTTTATTTTGATATGCAAGAGGAAATCTTGGTTGAGTTGTACAGGAAAGAAATAATATTGGAACTAAATAAGTAAATTGAAAAATAATTGTTTGCATTTCATTATGTAACTTGAAAAAAAAAACTTTAATATACACGTATTAGAAGCGGCTAAATTCCAGTTAAATGAAAGGCAAAAATCGTCTGGCAGTTAATTTGTTAGAATGTGATGAAATTGAAAACAATTAAAATTCTGCCAGACTAATTTAACAGTATTTTTCTTTTTTATAAATTTTGCTATAAAAATCTGTCAAATGGTTTTTATTGATTTTCAACGAAATCTTATAAAATTTCTAATGTAAATTTAGAATACATGGCATAAAAGTACTTGCCCCTGATAAGATTAAAACAAAAGACAATTCTGTAACTGTATCGTGAATCTACCGTAAATACGAAAAAATGTGTTTTGTAAATAATATAAAAAAATTATGTGTTTATAATTTGTTGCAAATTTACATTTCCATTTTGGTATATGGTCACTAAAAACAGCGTTCAATTTTCAATTACGCATAACTCACTCAATTTTAAAGACACAGTTATGCAGTTTTTTTTAATGGTCTTCTGGGATGGAAAGGAAAAACTTTCTAATTGATGAAATTTGCATAGAGGGGTTGTATAAAAATTTAAAAAGTTTAACTTTTTAAAATTCATAGGTAGATTTTTTTTCTTAATGTAATCTTCTCTCCTATCTTATTTTGAACATTTTTTCAAATTACATCACCTACTTATCTCTAACGGTTAAAGAATTAAAGCGCGTTTCAATCTTTTTGGGACACCCTGTATAGTAAATATTCAATATCAGTATAATATTATATCATTGAAAAAAAAAATGAAGATTTCTACAATATATCGAGGAATGAAACCGAATTAAGAGTCGATGCAATAATGTGCGTGGAATTATTTTATATTGCCAAAGAAAGATGATCATTTGTGGGTATACTTTTTTGGAGTTACATTAATAGAGTTTCAAGGTCGTCTATGAGCGTAATTTTTTTCTTATTAGTACTCCGTTTTTTTGCAGGGCTCAAACTTTCACTGGGAACATCTTTAATCTTTCAGAGTAACAAAAAAGGAAATATCTAACACGAGCCTTGAAATCGCTGAAATTTCACCGAGGATATTTAGGGATTCAATTACTTCTAGTCTCCAGATACTGCTACAGTATGGAGGATACTCGTTAGATCTGAAACTAAACACTATGATCAAAGAAATCTGAGATTTTATCTTAGATTATTCAGTGCAAAATCATATCAAATACATTAAAAATACTGATTTCAAGTATGTTCAAAAGAAGTTATATAAGCTTGAAATAGCTTAAATAACAATATATTAAAATCAATAAAATATATTTGACATGTGCTAATCGATAAAATCAAAATATCTGAAACAGAAGGAGCGGTTTTCCACACTAGAAAGCAATTATGGGCTTTTTGGCAACTTCATCTTTGTTTCTGCTAATTTTAATAAAAAAAGTTTTCTCCCTTTCTTTCTTTATGCCAACCCGTTGAATCAAATTCTTACAGGCAAAATATATCTTTAACTAACAAGTAGCAATACCCGCATAGCGTTGCCAGTGGCATAACATGAAATAGTTAGCTTCAAACTTAAGTCTAACCTCTACCCTATATGGCAGGGACATATCATTCAGCGTCAAAGATAAAAATATGTTTAGAAATAATCAAAAATAACTCCCAAACAATTTTTAGCTAAACTTTGATATACAGTCGTTTGGCGCTTTGCTTGGTTTGCAATTTTTCGGTTTGGTCTTTTGCTACCGTTACGTTATTGTTGCCGTTCGCTTCACATTTCGCCATTTCTCTAAAATTTGGTGATAAATTATTGTTTTTAGTGAAAATTTCTGTATATCAAAACTGTTCCAGATTCCTTATAAATATACAGTAGAGAAGCTACTTTAAAATTTAAAAACATACAAATAACTCATTGTATCTTCTGTTCCACACTTGTTTATGAACTCTATATAATCTGATATGAAAATAAAATTCAGCTTGCTTCATAATATTTTTTTGTAAACTATACTGGATGTTTTTCCTCCTTTTGCCAAGACAAAAAGATTTTGCTTGAATGTAACTCTAGAAAGGGCCACACAAAATTGTCTATTTACTTAACGCATGCGCGAATCGTAATAGGGAAATAATTAAAATTACAATTATAAAATTCCTTCCTTTTATTTTGACATGATTTCATTGTACTAAAATTTTCCCCAATAAGTGCAAAATAGTACAAATATCTTTAATATCAGTGAAGTATATCTCGAGTTCTTAGAGTTCAAACGTACAGCTGCTTTCATAAGACTTCATTTTATATTATATATATAGATATAATGATCGATCTTTAATAAAATTATGAATTTAGTCGTAGCATGTCATAATTTTGCATAGATGTGAATACATTATTGCGTTGATTTAGGTGGTTTTTTTTTTAACTTTTGCGCTTTATATGGTTTTTCTATTTTTTTTTTCTGCAATGCAAATTTCTTAGGAAAGTTATTGTTATCTATACTTATAATAAAGCTCAATGTGTGTGTGTGTGTGTGTGTTGGCGCTCTACAGACCAGACCGTTGGACCTACAGCTACCAAATTTGGTACATGTATACCTTGGAGGTCGGGAATGTGCACCTCGGAGCCCTTTTTTCGAATTTTTAATTAGAATTTGAATTAATTAAAATTTAAGCGAAATTTCGACGATTTTCCGCTATAACTTCCGAAAATATTATCGCACAAACATGATTTTTACATCAATTTAAAGATAAAAAAATTAGCTTTCTAATGGTATCAATGTTTTAATGTGTAATTTAAGCTTTTATTTTTAACGAGTTTTTAAAGAAATATTTTAATTATGTTTTTCAACAATACATTTCGGACAAAACAATAAAATTTAATCAGCACTGGAAAAATTAGGTTTTATCAGCGTGTTGCAATCCTATTGACGGAAGTTTAAACTATAAAAGACAACTATCATTGCAAATTAAATCTAAAGAAATGCAACTTTTAGCACGTGACTGGATAAAATAAGAGAAATATAATATGTGACATTTTCTAAAATAAATAATGAACTAGCAAAGGGAAAAAATAGCTTTTATTAGCTCTGTTGAAATCATACTGACAGAAGTTCAAATTAAAAAATAAATTAACTATGAATGCAAATTAAATTGGAAAAAAAAATGTAACACTCACCACGTGATTGGATGAAATTAAATAAATATTAAATATTATGTTTTCTAAAAAAGAAATACAAGACAAAGGTTTCTATGATATTAATGATATATTTCATCTATATCATTAATTTAGTAAATCAGTGTTACGTGACTTTCGAAGTTTAAGTATATCTGGCAGAGAAATTATAAAGAGAGCAAGGCACATAAGTATTTGATTGAAAATTTTAGACCCCATTACTCTTGGTGAACCAGCTGGTCGCCAAAGGCGTCTAGTTTTTAATAAACAAGAGATACCCTTAACACAAAAATAATTCGAATTTCAAAGTAATTAAAAAAAAAATCTTTGATGTTTGAAAGAAATTAGAGTTAAAAAAATCATGCTACCATAAATGTTTTTCTAAACTCACATAATTAATATTTTAAATAGCTTTTGTTTATCAGTAATTAGTGATAAAGTTTCTGACGTATTTTAAGATTTAGGTATCGTGGCAAAATTTTCCACACAAAAAACGGAGTTGAATTTTTTTTTTTTCACATGAAATGTTGAAGAGAGTGAAAATGCTTAAGCAAACCCTAACTTTCCAATTTAGAATTTTCAGCTCTGTTACAGTTGAAAATATAACATCTGCTCTTATTTAAACTTTATTAAGTCAAAATTTCAACTACTGCTTTCAAAAGATTTTTAAAACAATCGTACACATAAAATTTGAAATTGTGTTACTTTTTTTTATGATTAATGTTTTTATTTTTCATCTGTTACACGGTTTTGGATAACATGATTTGTTTCTCAAAATTTTGTTCCATTTTTCAAACCCCTTTGCAAAGTGTTAGATTTCCGGATAAATTAATCCGAAATTAGCAAAGCTGTGCAGTGGAATTTATTGTCGAGGAAGAATGATAAAAGCAGTTTTCATAAAAGTTCATATTTATTTAAGTAAAAGTCAACAGGCTCATTCTTAGAGCAAAAAGAAAAGAAATAATACGTTAAATCTCAAAATAAAGATCAAAATAAATTAATATTACCACATACTGTGAATAAACTTTAACAGATTCGAATTCGACCATTCAATCTGAAAACGCAGCGATTCATCTTAAAAATTCCTAAAAGGCAAGCCAACCGCATGGTCTTATATCATCCGAGCCTCATTCTAACATCAAAACCCACAGATTTTAATTCCACACGTATTTATACTAGTTAAGTATGCGTAATTTGCATAATAAGTGCCGCCAACAACAAATCACTAAACTTTGAAAAGTCGGATTCGAATCTTTCAGTTTTGTTTACATGAGATCATGGATTGGAAGTGGAAAAACCCAAAGACTGACTCAAAAGTTCGGATCATTGTCTAACACAAAGTTAATTTCTTAACAGTGTCAAATTATTTTATTGTAGATTTGTTTAAGATTTAATTCGAAGTAAAGAAAATTCTTAACCGATTATATGCATTCTTTTAAAATTGAAAATTGTTGTTATTAACTTTCTGTAAGTACACTTCATTTAATATAACTTATAATATAATAGGAAAATAGCTTATATTGGAAATTTTATTTCTAGAAAGAAAATTGGCCGTACCATGAGGGTGAAATAATAAGTTATCTACAGAAAATCAGAACACATTAAATATTATTTAAAATTGCACTTAAATTTCTTTGAGCTTCATACATTCCAAAGGTAAGATAAGAGGTAATACAGAATGTACAAACTTTTTGAAAATATTGCTGAATATAAATATTCTTTAATTAATATTTTAATTTGAATATTCATTGTTTAAAAGCAAAAAAAATAAAAATATTTTAAGATAATTCAAAAGAAATAACTTGAAGAAAAATACACTTGCAAAAAGTTCGAGGAACAAAACTAGTTATAAAAATTGAAAAAAAAAAAAAAAAGAAAGATAATAATTGCATTCATAAAGAAGTAATTGAGAATTACCGTTGAAGTAAAATGTGTCCATCCATTTTTTCTTTCTTTAATTGAGGGAGATAAACGAATTATTTTTATTATAATAACATACAACGGCATACGCAATTTGCTTTTATGAATTTTTGAAACTATGTGATTTAATTTACTATATGTCGTATTAACCTCTCGAATTATCCTAAATAAATTTATTACAAATTCAATTTTTATAATTTTTGGATATAATTTAAAAAAAATTAAGAATATCATCCTTGCAAATGATTGTAGGAGAATGATTTGGGGAGCTTTATTTTCCCCTGAAGTATTTTTAGAAATTTCTTTTTTAATTCAACGATTTAACTTGGATAATTTAAAATACAATCAGATGATTATTAAATTATTTTCAATGGAATAAATTCTTCCTCATATAAAAAAATAATTTGGATATTTCCTTTCCGTTCCACGAAGTGGGGAGAGGGAAAGATTATAAGTATATCAGGAAAAAACTTTTTTCATGATATACTTATAATATTTTTTTTATAAAAAAAAGGTATATTTTTTACTTGAAATATTTCATTCTATTTAAACTTTAATTTATCAAATATTATAAAATCAGCATTATGGTAAACGTTCACAAATTTATTACAAATTGGCAGTCATATTTAATTCAATCAGTCGCTTAACTGATAGTTAAATTCTCATGTATAAAAATGGTGTACGGTCATAAAAAAGCATTTCAAATTTTCATTTTTATTATTACAGCTTATTTCATAGTCCACTGTTCTCTGAAGCAATTTAAGCATTGTGACTACTTTGACAATAAATGCCATGAAATGCGAGTTAAAATATTTCACATCATTAGTGTATCCAAGTGCATATTAATGAGTGAAAGAGTTTAACATAAGTGTATGTAACTTATGATTGATATGAGTAATGATTATTCAGATTAAGAAACAGATTTAAACATCCTAAAACATGAAAAATGGAAGCAAATTCCAAAAGTTAGTGATATATTTTATGGAACGATTCACATTCAAAGTTTGTTTTAAAATACTATTTCCTCTTTCCGATTGGATTTGCAATAGTTATTCTGTCAGCTTTTAAGTTTTAAAAGCTATCATTACTCATTGATAAGAATAGCGAGTGATTAATAGTTCCATATCCTGGCATATTATTAAGAATTAAAAAAAATATCTTAAAATGCTCAAGTTGCATTTTTCTTAATATGCTTGGTTTATATTTAATGATCTACTATCACTTATTCCAAATAAATAAAATAAAGAAATAAGATAAAATAAAAATAAAGGCTCTCTTTTGGAATTCTGGGCATAATGTTGCCAGATCAGAATCCCTACAGCTGAAATCTCACCAACTCTCTAATCCATACAGGATCAGAATCTGTACTATCTAAAATCCAATGACATGATTTAAACTGAAATCATATCCCAGTTTTTCTAAAAAATCAAAATATTTGGAAAATCTTTTGTTAACACTTCATTAAAAAAGAAAAGAATGAAATGAAATAAAAAAAAGAATAAAATGGAATAAAAAAATGGAAAAGATGAATCCGACCTGAAGAATTTATCATGTACTCACTCAGTTAGGAATAATTTTGTTTAGGATTTAAGTACTTTTTAACAGATTTTCAAAATAATCATGAAATAATGAGCATTTTAAGTTCTCAGAATCTCCATTGTTTCAAATTCCAGTATTTTTTGTTCAGGGTCCTTTTTATGGCGATTCTTCTTCTCTCTTGAAGTAAAATATACAAGACATCAACTTCTGACAACAACTATTGGACTTTTGTAAAGTATAGCTTCTTACGTCATCGGTTGTTGACCAATTTCATCTTGTTATATACCCACGAAGATATATTTTTAGGGTTATTGTTTGTGAGAGAAGTTTTCTGAATTCAAAGTTTTTGAAAAAAGATTGTTTATGTAACCTTACTATTTTTTTTTTTTCATTCTTTATAGTTCAAAAATAAACAGAGAATAATGATTTTTTTCAGATACCAAAAGAAACTTACAGTACGGAGCTGAATTCAAACGACCGTGATTAACCTCTTGCATTCTCCTTCAAATATTTATTACATCTCATGCGTATATTTTATTTCTTACTTGAAATAAAATATGCATAATTCCATTGTACATTGTATTCAATGTATATAATTCCATAACGCAAAAATTTCTTTTATCAACACACACACACACACACACACACACACACACACACACACACACACACACACACACACACACACACACACACACACACACACACACACACACCCACACACACACACACACACACACACACACACACACACACACACACACACACACACACACACATATATATATATTAGTGAGTTTCTGTCACATATAAGCATAAAAATGGCTGCTATGTTTACACATTTTTTTTTTGGTAGAGATTTCAGTCTTCGAAATTGTAGAACTGAAAGAAAATCAAGGCAGCCACAGAACCTTTACAAAAGTCAAAAAAAAAAACTCCACACATATTTGTTCTTTATTTCATGATACTTTGCAAATAAAAGTATATGTTTAATTCCATTAATTAAGGAAACAAAAGTTTGTTCCATTTTTGAGGATTAATCTATATATTGCTGTATTTACTTGTAAATAATATGTAGCAGCAAAAAAATGGTTTGAATTATTTTAATCTGAGAAATAAAATGCATTGGGAATATGAGAAATAAAGGCAATAATTTTTAATTCTATTCCCCGATTAAAAGAAGAAAGGTGGTTATTACATTAAATTATTATAAGTATTATTTTTCTTAGCGAATTTCTGTCACATATAAGCTTAAAAATGGCTTAGATGCATTAACATTAGATGTATTTCACAAGTTTTTTTTTCCGGTAGAGTTTTCAGTTTTCGAAGCTGTAGAACTAAAAGAAAATCAAGGCAGCCACAGAACTTTTACAAAAGTCAAAACATTCTTGCACATGTTAGTACTTTATTTCATGAAAACTTGCAAATAAAAGTACATGTCTAATTCCATTAATTAAGGAAATAAAAGCTTGTTCCACATTTTAGGATCAATCTATATATTGCTGTATTTACTTGTAAATAATATGCAGCAGCAAAAAAACAGTTTGAATTATTTTAATTTGTGAAATAAAATACATTGGGATCATGAGAAATAAATACAGTAAATTTTAATTCTATTTCATGATTTAAAGACGAAAGGTGTTTATTACATTAAATTATTATAAGCATTATTCTTCTTAGTGAATTTCTGTCACATATAAGCTTAAAAATGGCTTAGATGCAGTGATATTAAACGTACTACACAAGTTTTTTTTATAGAGATTTCAGTCTTCGAAATCGCAGAACTAAAAGAAAATCAAGGCAGCCGCAGAAAGCTCAGAAAGAGAAGCTTAAGAGGAAATCTTGAGGAGTCTAATTAAAAGGGCTTATGAGCTTGCCCTTCTACTCCTTAGGGAAGAAGAGCAGTCACTAACTAATGAGCTTGAAAGACTTTCAGATTTATAAGAAAATACATAAAACATTTTACCTAGCTCTCTTTCGATTTGTAACATGTGGACTACTTCATCTTCTTTTCTTATTTTCCTGTTTCTTGGTTTTAGAATCTCTGATGAAAGAATAAGTTTTAATCAAATAAAAAATGTTCTCATTTTTTATAATTAGGATTATAATGCAATCAAATATATATTGATTATTTAATGAGATACATAAAGGCTTAGATATGTGTTTAATTTATTTAAGATACTCTTAAAGTCTGTTACTGGATTACCATGTGTCAACTTCTGCAATCACCTTTTCATTTCTGAAAATATCCCTTCGTATACAGTAAAAGCTCTTTATTCGCGGGGTATATGCTCCATAAATATACCGCGAATACAGAAACTGCGAATACGGAATGGTAATTTATATGTTATTATAGGGGATACGCTCCTAGGTGACAAAATAAAATAAAAAACAAATACATAAAAAATCAATTTAATTGAAGTTTTTGAACATTTTGATTCATTATCTTAAGGCTTAGGCAATGGTATGAAGAATTTTGTAATTTTCTTTTGCTTGGCAGTTTTTAAAAGCTCCTTCAATTCAAACTGATACTGAGCAGTCACATTAGCAATTTGCCTCTTAAAAAAAGACTTTGTTCCATAGACGGATCGATGTTCAGAAAGAAATCGCAAAGATCATTTGCAATTCTTAAACCTTCACTAAGATTTTTGAAATTAAATGTCACGTTTCCAGTGCTTGTTGAAGCCTCTTCCTCAATGGGCGGCGAATTTAACATTTCTTCTAAGTCGGTTTCAATCAAATCTTCCATCTTGCGATTCAAGCAATTCCTGAAAGTCACTTGATCACTGTTCGAACCCATCTCGTTCTGTTCCATTCGTGATTTTGGCTATGTTCGCAGTTTGCATTTAACAACATACTTTAGACAAAGCTGTAATAAGATCTATTTTAATTGTTTTATTAGTCCATTTGAAGGCATTTACAAAGGATATTGTATTGGATACCTACTGGAATCCTTTTATTATCATCTATGTACTTCTTAGATCCGCGAATAAAGAAATTTTTAGCTGCGAATATAGGAATATGGTCGCATTTTTTAATTCCGCGAATTGTGAAACCGCGAATAAAGGAATCGCGAATAAGGAGCATTTACTGTATTAAGCAATATCTGAGCATTTCTTTATTGCATTTTTTGTATTTAGAATTTTGTATTTCGTATTAGAATACATATTCGGGACCTTCAAAACTAACTTTTAGGAGGTTAGAGGTTCAAAAATAAATTTTTAAAGAATAATGTATCTTCTTGTGGAGAATGTCATGAAAAATTCTTTATCAAAAGCACATTTTAAGCTCAAAGTTGAATAATAATTTATATGTTAGTCAAGTTAAGACTGAACAGAAAATAAATTTTACATGATGAATTTCATGGTGTCAACTGTAAAATATGAGCTCAATGCTTCTTCGTGAAATTTGTTAGTAAATTGAAGCGATAAAAGTTGTTTTGTGAAACCTTTTAGAAAGCTTTGAAAAATTCATTTTGTTCTGGGAAAAATTCTAAAAACAGATTCGATTTTGAAAGATATGACGTGTCTCAAAGGAACCGTTAATTAATTCTTAAAAGAAGGAAATTTTACTAAATGGCGGCTGATAAGACAAGTTTATGTACAATATCTTGTTACTTTAGGTAAAAAAAAATTATTTAAATTTTGAATAGGAGAAAAATCAAAGAAGTGGCTTGAATAAGTATTAGTTGTAACAGCAAAAGTCACAATCAAGTGATAACTAAAAAAATATATATAGTAGACAGAGATAATTTGTTTAAATACCAAAGTAGCTACTTATCTATCTCTCTTCAATCGAAAACTATTAAAATCTTTTATAATATATTTAATTAGTTTACACTATCTTTCTTCAGTTATCAACTATGGATATTTTTCATTATATTTAGTTAGTTTATATCATCGAAACTGCCATAAAAGTAAATATAGAAGATTTTTCCCAGTATCTCAGCCAAAAAATTAAACGCATTTTCTTTGGAAAATAGCTTTTATTATTATCGTAGAAATCTGTAATTAGATGAATATCAATTAAAACAGTTCCCGATTTGAGGACCTGTAGGCTGCACAGCGTGTACCTGCTGTATAAGAATTCAATAAATGTTCCTTTTAATATTAGATATCCAGATATCCAATGACATTATGATCAACTAATATGGATTATAATGAGAATTAATATAGATTATCAGAATTTTTAAGTCTTATGTTGAATTTTGTATTTTTAAAAATAAGAGAGTTTCACTTCTTGTTTGTTTAGCTCTTTAGTTTGCATTTTCCCCAAAGGCTCAACATAATATTTAAAAATTATGTTTTATAATAAATCAACGAATTTCATCTTACCTAGGCTAAATGAATTTTTTTTGGTAATTTACAATGGGTATATAATTACAAAATGTATGTAGAATTCTTTTTTTCTTAGGTGAAGTCATTTTATTAATCAAAATTGGAAAAAATCTGCAGAAATAGAAGAATATTCTCGGTAATAACATGAAAATTCGTGTTCGAATGAATCTTTTTATGATAAAGTGCTGATACTTCGGTTAGAGTGAAATTTCTTAATAATCTTTAAATAAAATGTAGAAATCCCATTTAAATAGGTTTTATTCACGCAAAAAAATAAACTATAAGTGGTAACAAATTAACAAATGCAACCATTAAATTACAGTAACATTTTTTTAAAATATTTTCAGACGCATGGAACAATTTAAAATTAGAAAATGAAAGATCAATCATGCTTATCTTATGATAAAACTTTACAGTACAGAACCAGAATAATTATTTAAAATTAAAAAATGAAAAATCAATCACGTTTATCTTATGATGGAACTTTACAGCACAGAACCAGAACAATTATTTAATATTAAAAAATGAAAAATCAATCACGTTTATCTTATTATGAAATTTTACAACACAGAACCAGAGCAATTATTCTGCAATTGAATTGTTTTCACAAGTATACTGATCTCATCCAGTGATACATGATTAGAATTCCTCTACTCCCAAAAAATACCCAGTGGGTCTCAGTTGGATAATTTATACTGTAATCTTCCACTGAATGAGCTCCTGCAATGCATCCTTGCAGTTCAAGAGCTTTTTTTATTACCTCATAAATTTTACATGTAGTTACAGAAGTGCTATGAATCCTGACACGAGTCAAGGAATCCGCTGGCAATTTTGGCGGGAAAGATGCATTTTCCCCCCATCTAATTCTTGGGGAAACATTCTGAGGGAACATTTCTCATATCCAAAGACAAAAAGCGAAATTTTAATGTAGTTTTAAAGATCCCAAGGAAAAGTTTCAAAGAGATAAACAAAAAATTAAAGTCCCACTAATTAATTTTACTTCCCGGAATAGATGTAGGATAGTTTTTATGGTAAAACTTACACAATAATCTAAATTTAGGACCAGCCACAGAACCATTCTTTTTATCAAAGTTCTCTGTAGTGCATAATAATGTTTCAGTTTTAGAAGGTTTGAAGTCATAAAAGATTTTAATTTATTTTGACTGGAAGTAAATAATATTTATACTGTTGTAGCTTTATCATTATAAAAAAAATATACGATTTTTCGTGTTTGTAATTTTTTTTTTTTTTTTTGCTATTTAAGAGCAATGTATTGGTTGTAGTCACCTTTACTTTTATACAATATTTTCTTTTACACAATACTGTTGTAGCATTATCATTAAAACAAAAATATACCATTTTTTGTGTTTGTAATTTTTTTTTTTTTTTGCTATTTAAGAGCAATGTATTGATTGTAATCACCTTTTCTTTTACGCAATATTATCATCACATTTTTTTAATCTGCTGAGAGCAAATAATTTTTTTTTCCTAAAATTGTATGATTTTCATTTTCAGTATGCAATGAATCAAAACTATTCACTGAAAAAGGCAACATCATATCAGTTTAAAAAACGAAGCTTTTAAGCCATTACCTTTTCTTTATATAATACTCATCTTTATTTTTTGATTTATTCTTACGGCTTTGATAATTTATTTGGGAACTAAAACAGAAAGAAATGATAGCGTGGAAGTGAAGCTAAAACTTTTTTTTTTCATTTTCTCGTATTTCTGTGTTTGCAGTGACTTCTTCAAGGGTTTTTTTCTTTTTTTTTTTCAAACCTGAATTTAATTTTTCATTTTTTGAAACAATTTTTCGTCAATCTTTCAAAAAAGAACAGTATTGATAAAAAAGTTGTCGCGAAATAAAGAATTTCTGTTCAGAGTTTAGAGCCTCGGGTGTATTTCAGAATAAAGTTTTTCTTTTATTATTATTATTTTTATCTCCATCCAAATATTTCTCTTTTTTGAAAACTGAGAATTTTTCGTTTCTTTAATTTGAAACCATTTAGCAATAAATGATTGCTACGTATGAGCTTTTCGCGTGAAGATTTCTGTCGGGCATTTGTCATAAAAACAAATATCAAATTAAACATTGCATATATCACTTATTATAAATTATTTTTATCAGTTTCATTTCATATCTTTTAGTTTTTTTAAAAAAATAGCACTTTATTAAAGTTTTTTCATCATTAGGAAGTGTTACATTACTTATTACATTTCAGTGCCGCAACAATAATAACAAAAGGCGTTTTTAAATTACCTGTAGAGGTTTAATATTCCAGAATATGGTGTCAGGCTTTATAACGCAAAAAACTGGCTCTCAAGGTGTTGGAAGACGTCATTTTATATTTATTTGAATTAGCCATAGCAGAAATTGAAAATGCCAGAGTAAATTATGAAAACAAGTAACATTTAACGGTAATTAAGATAATAAGTATAACTTTGTAATCTAGTTGTCAAAGTGTATTACACAGAATTGAAGTACAAAGCAATTTTTGTTGTCGATATTGCCAGTAGAAGCAAGAATTTCAAAAACAGTTTTGAAATTATTGCACTCATTGGCGTATCTATGTCCCTGAAAAAAGAAAAGTACAAACAAAATTGTCATATAAAATAATCCTTTGTCATTATTATGGAATTTCATCAGCACTTATTATACAATCTATTAGAGATTGTCTCCACTCACTACGACAATTGACCACCCGGAATTTATTATTACTATTTTTAAATTTGTTGAATGATGGCTGCATGTTGAATTTCAATATATATAGTTTTACAGTATTTTTTATGTGAAGGTGAAGAATGCAAGTTTAGTTTTTGCGAAAATCAATAATGATTTGATACTTAATAAGTTTTTCGATAATTATTTAGTAGAAAAGTAATTAAAATAAAAAAAATTTTCTTGTTAACCTAAGTAAAAATTAAATTAATTTTTTAAAAATATCACTTTTTTCGATAGAATTTCAACTATTTTTGACAGAATGTCAAAGGTTATAACCTTCTGAGGGGAAACTTCAAACATAAAATATTTTTTTTTCTTTAAACATGCAGCCGTTAAGTTTTTTGCAAACCATGCTATAAAATCAATTATCTTGCTTCGATTTATGACTCCTAGATGGCACCACAGCGATATTGGAATATTTGAGACCGTAGTAACCGGAAATTGTCTACTTTTATGCATTTAAATTAAAATTTCTTTAAAAATATAAAATATTATTTCCTTTAAGTTAATCTATAGGCTTTTTTTTCTTTATGCTTCTGACGTCTTAATTAGGCAATTACAAATAAATAACGTTTATTTGTATACTTCGTTTTGCGTTTTGCATTTTAGAATTTAAAAATAATTGACATTTATTGTTTTCAACATCGATTTAAAAAAAAATAATGTTTTGACCATTGCATAATTTTTTTTCAAAATGTGTAAGTATTTCAAGAAACTGTTTACTTAAGGTTTTCCATATGATATTATTAATAGACATTTTTTCATTATTTAGGACACTTATTAATTATTTGACTTTTAATATTTAGAGGAAATTCATTGCTTTAACATTGTATTTTAAGCACTAATGGAGTAGTATTGGCAATTACCAACCCCCTCCTCAAAAATATTGCATCTTATGAATTTTTTTAACCCAGAATGTGTGTTATCAGACTCTTTGAATGAAATTCAGACTGTTTTTATAAAAATATTTCGTACATTTTATAAGGTGCTTTTCAAATGAATAAACAAAATAAGCGAGTAGATTTTTCAGATTATATCGAATTTCTAGATATCAATCGATTCACTTTATTGGGTTCTATAGCCAACATGCAGAAAGAAAACAAATTTGACGACGAAGAAATTGAAATTTATGTTTTATTATAGATTATTATAGAGAAAATATGGTTTATCTACTTACATACTAATTAAGTTGATGAAATTTTAAGAATATATATAAATGAAAATATAAGTTCATTTGGTTGAGTTGGTCTTCGTTTTATGACTTTTCTCTTACATGAGTTGCAAGTGATGTTGCCTCGGAATGGAACTCGGGACCGTTGCTTCAGAAGCCTAGTAACAGAAACACAGGACAAAAGCAATTGCTCAACCCCGTAGATGTTATCTGGCTTATTAAGATATCACCACAGACACACCCTTCAGTGAGTTGACGAACGATATGCGTTATTGTTGAGTGATGATGAATTGGTTTGTTGAGTGAGTGGCTGCTGTGTGTGGCTGTTGTGTCTAATGCGCCGTACCCATATTTGTTTGGCGAGCGGAGATTTTTTTTGTCACGCCAAGCGTTATGACGAGCATGCGTGAATTGTTGCGTCAAGTGAGTCTGACGACTTTGGTTGCTGGTAGGTGGCACCACATCAGTTGCGTGAAGGTTGAAGGTTCATTGTTCGAGGTCACCATTGTGGATGGTGATTTTGGCTCAGAATACTCAGAATACAGAACCTTTGTGTCTGAAGCCCAGTAACATAACCCCAGGACAAAAGCAAATGCTCATTCCTGTAGATTTTATCCGACTTATTAAGATATCACCACAGATGCAAAGCTGAAATTTACGTAAAATGGAATTGATAAATACATCACATCAAGAATAAGAGCAATATTGCATTAAGTACACTTTGAAATCTTTTTTGTTTTCGAATCAAAGGAATAGTTATTATACACACATTACAATAAATCAGTGATTGTTAATCGGCAAAAAGTTTATTGATTGTACATGACAGGTAATAACAAGAATAAGTTGATAACTGCTACACATGATTGTGGAATTTCATGCTGTGATGTCACTCTTCGAATAGATTGATGATAAGGGAGCATTTCATCATGCTGTTGGTGATGAATCATTTCTTGTGAATTCCTTAGAAATGCAATGTTCGTTAGAATTTTGCCTTTCCCTTAAGACCAAAGTTATACTGCTTAGAGGAAACAGGCTTAAGTTAGATTTGTGCTAACTTAAGCTTGCTTTAACTAACTTGACTTGCTTTAGTTAGATAAATGATCCATTTTTGATTCTAGTTAGGGATGAAATAACTTATTTGGAACTGC
>JAPMOQ010031569.1:348988-359837 GCA_026543055.1 Argiope trifasciata
ACAATTTGTGAATTCAAATACATATTAGTTCTCTTGAATCGGTAAAAGTCATATGGCATTATCAGCTCAATTAGTCGGTAAATCATGATGATGATGTCAAATACAAATAATTAAATGGAAATCGATAGCATGCTGATTCGTAATTTTAAACAAACGATGACAGTTATTTAAATATAAGTAAATTTCTGTAAGCAGATATTTTTTCCATTGTTTTTATATTGTATTGTATTTTTCTATACGCTAAATGATGCACGAAAATTGAAAAAAAAAATGTGGTTACAATTTGTGGATTTAAATATATATCAGTTATCTAGAATCAGTATAAATCACATCGCATTATCAGCGCAATTAGTCGGTAAATTATGATGATGATATCAATGACAAATAATTAAATGGAAATCGATTGCATGCTGATTCGTAATCTTATATATTATACTATTATATATTAAATTAACATATTATATATATTTATATATTAAATTAAAAATTCTTACATTTTGTTAATATTTGAAAAATATTATTTAAATTACAATTTTGCTTTCAACTTCGTGTTACTCTATTAGCTTTATATCCATAATTTTGTGAAAGATAATTTAGTGCGCTTTAGATTGTTTAAAACCTTATTCAAACAACGTTGTAGGCCACAATTGATGAATGTTTGAATTATTTAAAGTTTCAAAAAGGCATAGTGGGAGACTTGGTATTCGTGGTATTGTTAATTCTCCGTAAAGTAAAATCGTGGATCAAAATTTGTTTTAAGGTAAACCTCTTACGATAAATAATTTATATAAATAAAAATGAATGTTCGTCTATATGTCTCTTATGCGCCGCCGTACCGCTCATTCGATTCCGATAAAAGTTTATTACTACTTATTACTTGCAGTTACGGGATGGTTATAGGCATAGTAAATTACCTATTATGTAATCTATATAAATAAAAATGAATGTTTGACTGTATGTTTCTTATGAGCTACCTTATCGCTGACCAGATTCCGATAAAACCTCGACAACTTATTGCTTGCACTTACGCTAAGGTTATAGGCATAATACAATCATGTAAAATAAAGTAAAAAATTTTCAGATCTATTTACCTCATTTATTAACCATGGATTAACCACCAAATAACTCTCCAAGGAGACACAACAGATTCAGAAGATGTTAGATTCAAGCTAGACGTTAATATTTCGGAGTTATTGTACGCAAATGCAATATGTCTTTCTCTGAGGTAATAGTTTTATTAGAGAGTGTGCGAGAAAGTTTAAGGGGAACCAATCCTTTAGGTTTGAAATTTTCAGCTAAATAGTTAATAAAATTTTAGCCTTTTTTGCTCTAACTTACGAAAATATTATAGTATAAATAATTTTGTGCTATCTTAGTTTTCAAAAAATTATCTTTTGAACTATATTAACGATTTTATGGTCTAAATATATTTTCTATCTTTAATCAATTTTAAAAAGAAAATATTTTAATCACATTTTCTAACATTAAACTTGAGAATTCTGAAAGAATATTAAATAAATCCCCGGATACCATAAATAGTTTCTTTCATTACCATTCTGAAAGAACACCAAGCTTTACAATTCTAAAAGAATGCACAAATCTAACATATAAAAACGAATATTTGTTTGTAGAAAATAATAATAAAAATGGAATAAATACTATTTATGCTTCTCCTTTATATATCCTTCAATTTCGATAAATGTATTTATTGTCGATAAGAAAATAAATATCATTCTTAATTAAACAAGATAACTATTGCAAATTCCAAACGATGTTACCCAGATTATTTCTTCTATGGCAGCAACACGCCTGGTACAAGCTAGTTATCTATGAAATTGAAGTGCATTTTAATATATTTTTTTGTATTTATTTACCATTAAAGTTTTTTTTTAAATAATATTTTACGTTATTATTAGTATTGAATAATTTTTGAGGTTTTCGCATCTCTATTCTCTAGCCACTTTCTCAACACACTGAGGTCCACGGCGGCTTGGTGATCAGGTTTCGGGCTTCGAAACGGAGGGTTTCTGGCTGAAAACACTATTCCGTCCATAAACTGTCGTGTAACAGGATCTGTTGCGCGTTAAATCCTTCAGGGTCAAACACCCTCCCACTGATATAGTGTGGAAGATTAGAGAGGGAATGCAAGCTCCGATATCGTCCTCGTTATCAGACCAAGGCTCAAAATTGCGAGATCCTTCCCAAAACAGCCCTAATGTTAATTTAAAACTGGACGTTAATATGAGATCTCAGCTCTTTGATCATATGTCGGGTCGCGGTGGCCTGTTAATAAGGTCTCGGCTTTGGCACCGACGGGTTCAAGACTCGATTCCACCGAAATGCCGATGCACGTTAAATCTGTGAGACCAAACGTCCACCCGCTAGTGTGGTGTGGAGAGGAGGTATCAGTATTCAGGTGTCGTCCTCGTCATCTGACCATGGTTTGAAGTTACGAGGTCGGTCCTAAATAGCCCTAGTGTTGTTTCAAAGCGGGATGTTAATATAACTAAACTAAACTGAAGCTCTTTTGTACTATATGGCACGGAAACAAACTCTTTAAGTAATAATAATTTTTAATAATAAGGATAATATTAATTATAATATATTTTAATGAAAATGAATTCAATCAAAAAAAATATTATATCTGACAGTACGATTACATTTGTAAATCAAATAACTAGAAAATACTTGTTTTTTAAGTCACAATGTTCATAAAAACAGACGGAACAGAAATTTTTATTGTTTCATCCATCTCCATTCTAACTCTGAATTAGGATGACAAAAACAGCTCCAAATTTGAAGATAACCCCACTTTCCAAACTTCGTGTCGCACCGGCGTTTGAAACTCGACTATATGTTTAATCTGGTTTGGTCTAGTCAAAATTTAAAAATTCATACCTCTTATATCTCTAACCTAACTGGTAATCAAATACTGATAGCCCGTAATTACTTATGGGATCGCGGTGGCCTGGTGGTTATGTCTAGGTTCGAGGGTTTTAGGTTTGAGAACCGATTCCACTTAAGAACCGTCGGGTAAGGGTGCGGTGGTTTATATTGTGATGTCTCGCAAGTAGGAAGATTCAATTCCGCCAAGGATTGAACTCGCGACTTTACGATTTGCAGTTGCGTAACATATCTGCTAGACAAAAGTGATCACTAATGTTTGGTGGCTGTTGTTGGCTTATTAAGATGCGACCAAAATTTTCCCCCACTTGTGAGTCACAGAGAGACGAACCAGTTTTTTAGCGCCAAGCGTTCTGGCGAGCGAAGAGAGTGTTTTGGTAGCGCTAACAGTTATGGCGAGCGAAGACCGTGCGATCACTTCCTGGTCACCAATGCTGCGGTTTATATTGTGATGTCGCGCCAATAGGAAGATGCAATTCCGCCAAGGATTGAACTCGTGGCCTTACGATTTACAGTCGCGTAACATATCTGCTAGACAAAAGTGATCACTAATGTTTAGTGAATGTTACTGGCTTATTAAGATACCACCACAAAGGGGTCCGATGCACGTCAAATCCGTAAAGGCTAAAGATCCTCCCGCCAGCGTGGAGAGGGGGTGCCAACCCAGGTATCGTCCTCGTCATCTAATCTCGACTCAAAATTACGAGGTTGGTCCCTAAATAGCCCTTGGATTATTTTACAACGAGATTAGTTTAGTTTAGCTATTTTAACGTCCCGTTGTAAATAGGGCCGGGGTGGCCTGGAGGTAAGGCCTCGGCTTCGGAACCGGAGGGTTGCAGGTTCGAGACTCGATACCACCGAAGAACCGTCGTGTGAGGGGGTCTCTTGCACGTTAAATCTGTCAGGCCAAACCTCCTCCCGCTGGTGTGGCGTGGTGTGGAGAGGGGGGTGCCAGTTCAGATGTCGTCCCAAAATAGCCCTCGTGTTGCTTTAAAACGGGACGTTAATCTAACTAAACTAAACTAAACTGAACTATATCCGTTGTAAAGCAACAATAGGGCTATTTTGGGAAGGATCTTGTAATTTTGAGCCAATTTCAGATGACGACTTTAAAACGGGAAACTAATATAATTAAACGTAACGTAACTACTTAGCAGGCCATTTAGTCTAGAAAGACATTTTTAAATTTATGCATATTTACTTATTTAGTAAATAAATAATAACATTCATTACAAAGAATAATCTTATAATTAAATTGAATTTTACATTTTGACATCATATAATAATGCAATGCCATTAATTTATTTTGAGAATACAGATTTTTTGTATAATGGGCAACATATTAAATTCTTCAAGATATATTATCCCAGTTTATTTAAATTAAAGGATGAAAATTTAATCCTGATCATTATTTCTTCAATAAAAAGTATCTACTGCATCACGGATTGCTATAATGTAACATTTTCAGCTTTTAATTTAATACAAGATTTTTAAAAAAAACCTGTTTAGTTAATTAATGATAATGAAGCCATCGACATTTGATTCTTACCTCTTCAAATTTTGATTTGTTAATGTTTTCGAAGATTCAATAAAAAAGACGAGATTTTGAAATTTAACTAATTAGCTTTCAAAGAAGAGTAAAGACTTTTTCGCTTACTTTTAGAGGGTATTTATTGGAAAAGAGATTTGACGGGGAGAAAATCTTATTTTAATTGGATAGTTCTCTTTAAAAGTGGTTTCAAAATATGTGAATTTCCGATAGAAATTGAAATGAATGACTGGTAATTAGTATGTAATCTTAAATTATATTCTTTCACTCAAGTAATCATTTATTACTCGAGTGAAAATAAATGAAATTTCATAACTTTATTTATAATAAAAATAGCCGACAGATAAAATGATAAACGTAATCAGTATTAAAAAATGCAAAAAAAAAAAAAATGCCTGTATCTGTTCAACATTTATTTTTTCGACTCAATCTCAACAAAGTCTTTTTTGGAACATGAAATAATAAATTATTATTTTTTATATTATAAAATATATCGCATTACTTGTTTTTGACTTTTACAGTGTTTTAACTTTTTAATACAAATTGTTTAAACTACATACATTTTGTAACATTTTATATTCGTTAAAAGAAATTTCATAACGTCACTTATAATAAAAACAGCTGAGAGCTAAAATGATAAAACTAATCAGTATTAAAAAATGCAAAAAAATTGCCTCTCTCTTGCATAACTCTTAAATCTTTCACAAAATCAGCCACTCTAATATCTTCTTTATTTGCTCTTTTGAAAATATGTGATTGAAATGAAAGGAAATTGCAATTGCAATGAGTGGCTAGTAAAGGCCAACCAGATATTTTTGCTGTTTACCTTGCTGTACAGTACAACTTATTCTGACACCTCCATGTTAATTTTCGGCATTTATATCATTTACCACTTTAGTTTCCAAAAATATTATCAATGTAAAGGTCAATTATATTGATTAAATAATTTTTTAAATCGCAAATTTTCCGTATGTTTTTGTTTGTACAGAGTGACCCAGATGCTAAGAAAAGCTTTACGTAATCTCCATAAAATATTGTTTAATTTTATTAGAATTCATTGTTAGAAGAGCTAACTTTTAAAATTTTTTCATGGCTCTACAATTGGTAAAGCAATAGTAAAGATTTCGGGTTTAATAATATCTTATAAATATTTAATGTATCGTTTTTCGTTTAGGAGCTCAAAAATTAAGTTACTCCTTTTTACAAGAATATTTCCGCCATTTGAAATGGTTCAAAATGACGAGGTCCGTCCCAAAATAGCCCTAGTGTTGCTTTACTACGGGACGTTAATATAACTAAACTAAACCAAGAATATTGCATGTTGAGTATCTTTGTGGCGAAAATAAGAAATTTACGATTTTGGGAAAAATGTTTGAAAATAATTTTTTCTTATGGTGTATTCGTTCTTTGGAAGCAAAGAGTTGAGATACGGAATCCCCCCTCCACTTAATGCATGTGTGGATAAAGAAAGGTTATAACTTCCATAGAATATTATTTCATTTTAATAAAATTCATTGTTAGACGAACAAACGTTTTAAATAAGTTGCATAAGTAGAGACTTAGGGTTTAATAATATCATGTAAATATTCGATGTATCGTCCTCTGTTTAGGAACTCAACGAAGGCGTCAAATTTTGAAAAAAGTACATTGCTAGTTGAGAATCTTTGTGGAGAGAATATGAAAGTTTGATTTGGAGAAAAGTGTTTGAAAATCATTTTTTCTTATGGCGTATTAACTCTCTGGAAGCAAACTGTTGAAATAGGTACCCCCCTCCGCTTAATGCTTGTGTGGAGAAAGAAAGGCATAACTTCCATAGAGTATTATTTCATTTTAATAGAATTCATTGTTAGAAGAACTAATTTTTTTAATAAGTTGCATAGGTAGAGAATTAGAGTTTAATAATGTGGGGTTGTCGTGATGACCAAGCAGTTACTAGTCCAGATGCTACTTCAGAATTTAATGGATGACAATAAAGTTAGATTAATGATGAACAAATGGTGATGTCTAATTTACAGGATGGAATGGATGACCAAGTTCGTCTTATGACAATACGTCGTAATTTCGTCTTTCGTCTTTACACATACGTCTTGAATCATTTTTTGAACGTCGTAATCATGCCTCGTCCAGACATGAACTACATTTTGCTCACGTTTTCTCCACCAGAGGGCTACTCAGTGGCGGGAAGTGAGGTCACAGGCGTCACTCAATGGCGGGAAGTGAGGTCACAGGCGTCACTTAGTGGCGGGAAGTGATATACCTGGCATCACAATAATATTTTGTAATATTCAATGTATCTTCCTCTCTTTAGGAGCCCAAAGAAGGCGTACCATTTTAGAATCATTGAGGCGATGATATAAAATTTATGATTTAGAGAAAACAACGTTTGAAAGTCATTTGTTGCATATAGCGTATTCGTTTTCTATAGACAAAGAGTTGAGTTCCCCCTCTTTTATCACACAGAAAAAGGATTTTTAAAAGTCTAGTTTTAATTCAATGAAAAAAAAAGTTTCAGCTCTTTGATTTGGTATGAACAATCTTTAATTTAATGGTATGAACAATACTTCGTAAAATGAACAGAGAATATAATAAAATTCAGTTATCTTACTTGATATTGTAAAAACAGAGACTAGAGATGTCAGTTTACTCCCAAACGAAAGGCGACATTTTAGAAATTTCTACTTGATTATTTCATCAAAAGTCTTTTCTATATAACACATTGCTTCGCCAACAGCAGAGTTGTTTGGCGCAATAGATTGTCAATTATAGTACCTATAAAATCTAGTTTCATTATATATATAAAGAAAAACCTGACTTCCGCTCTACAGTTTCAGCGGAAAAGAACTATTTTTTTCTGATTTTTTTTTTGTTTGCGAACTTCTAGAGCTCCTTTAGCAGTTTTCTTTGATCAAAAGGCTTACAAATATGACGAAAAAAATATCCACACTAAAAGGAGGTTTTCTATTTTTTTAAATCCAAATACATTAAGCTGCATTCTAACAAAGTTTTCTGCAAATAAATCTAATCAGTCAAAAAATTTAATAACATTTTTTGACTGATGTTAAAAAAAAATTCACTTCACCTTAAAAATAAGCCTCAAATTCTGAATAAAATTTCTTACTTCCTTTTTATACGCAAAAAGTCTTTGATTATTTTTAAGTCTTTCAAGATGAGAATTTTTGATTAAAAAATATGATTAAATCATTCGTAGAAAAAGGTTTGGATTCAAAATGTTTAATCACTCATTTGTTTCAAAGACGAAACCGTCGCATTCTGAAGTAGCTACAGTATTTCGAATGCATTCTTAGAAGGTCGAAACAAGAATGCATTCCCAAAGTTAGATGGTGTCTAATTAGACATTAGAGGAAATTTGTATGTAGGGAGATTGAGACAGCCATCCAGTTAATCTTGGATAAATAGAGTTCGCTGTACTATAGAAGTCAATTAATTGAAATTAGTCGCATTTCTTCTTGAGTCTTCCCAAATAATGTTCTCTGAAAAAAAGTATATGTATACATTGTGCCCCTTGCAAATATAAGCATATAGCTGAAGTAAAGCTCTTATGGTTTCTTTGTGACCTTTGAAATACAAGTTTTTCAGCCTTCTAATTAAATGTATAATCAAGATATAATAACTTTGAACATTTATAGTCATTTCAATAAATGTAAAATAACACCTAGAAAGCTATCTTCTAAAATATTCAAGTAGCTTCGATATTTACCCCTTTATTATTATTAAAGCCAGTTATTGCTTTATCTTAAACATAAGAGAATTTACCAGCCAGTTGTTGTTTTATCTTAAACATAAAATAATTCACCAGCTATATGCATGAGTCAGATGTCAGATTGTTGACGAAGGAGCTAAACTGTGTGTTCATCAACCACCGAACTCCCTTAGGGGAGACATAAAAAACATGATTATGATATCTTATTTAGCTTCCATAAATCAAACATTTTAGAAAACTATCTCCTTTTAAAGTTCTTTTTTAAACATTTGTTCTATTTTTTGAAAATTTAGCCTACTCTTATTTATTATTAATTAATGCTCTAAAGCTTCTTTTATTTTTCAAATTTAGGGATGCGCCAAAATTTTACAGACTGCAAGAAAATATTTGCCCCTTGAAAGAGGATTGCAGCTCTATTTTCACACAAGTTATAATGAGTTTTCTTGCCACTGAAATTTTATGATATATATTTCTTCAGTTGAGGCTTCCAAAATATTAGAAAACATATCCAGGATGATTCTAAAGCATAGGACAACATTTTATAGGAAATCAGACATACAGAAGCAATTAATAATTGCAATAAAATATAGGATCACAAACACAAAAGATGATCCTTAGAGGGGACTCTTAACAATGAATTAAGCAAGTAGACAAACCCCTCCCCCCCTTCCCGAATATATTACATGAAGCGACCAACATATATTTGATGAGGGTCAAATCTAATGTATAAAAATGAAATTTGTTTGTTCGTATTTTATGTGCTACTTTGACGATCATCCGATTGTGATAAAATTCTGCCTGTTCCTTGTTTTGAACCTAGAATATTCCATGTTTTTTCCATGGTTAGTTGTATGTTGGATGCTCAAGTGTAGGACAGCCAAGAAATTTTTTTTTGTTTTCGTTAAAGATGGGAAAAAATATTATTTGCCTTAATGTATGGTTGAATAATAAAGAACAAAAAGCAGAATAAATATTATTTATACTTTTCCTTTATATATCCTTCAGTTTCAATGAATGTATTCATTGTCGAAAAAGAAACCGAATACAGTGCACGAAACGAACAGCACAGGTTTGAAGAGGGCTAAATCTAATGCATAAAAATGAAATTTGTTTGTTCGTATTTTATGCACTACCATGGTGTTCATCCGATTTTGATAAAATTCTGTCAGTTTATTGTTTTGAACCTAGAATATTAGATGTTTTTTCCATGGCCGGTTTTATGTTGGATGCTCAAGTGTAGGACAGCCAAGAAATTTATTTGTTTTTGTTGAAGATGGAAAAAAAATATTACTTGCCTTAATGTATAGTTGAATAATAAAGTAAAAATAAATGGAATAAATATTATTTATACTTTTCATTTATTTATACTTCAGTTTCAATGAATGTATTAATTGTCGACAAGAAAATAAACATCATTCTTTTTATCATCCCTATTTAAAAATTCCTAATTAAATAGAAATTTCAAACGATATTTCCAAAATTATTTCTTCTAGAACAATAATATGCTGGTACCAGCTAGTTTACAATAAAAAACAATGTAGAATACTTGGCTTGCATTTGAAATTTGTTAAAAACCTTTTCAACCACCCACCAAAAATTATTGGCATCGATGCCAGGCAGTTCCAAATTCAAAATTGGATTAAATAATAAAAACACCTTGTAAAAGCCTTAATACTTTATGAAAATTACGAAGGCCGAGCAAGGGCAACCTCCCGTTTTGCCCGTCGATAACCTGTATTTGACCGCCGAAAAGGATGGCGTTCACTTTCACGCAAGTCAGAAAGTGCCTGTCGAAATATTTGTCTTCCTGAAATGCACCAATCATTTTCGACCGAAGCGGCGTCATAGTTGGCGCGGAAAATCGGATATCACTCTTCTTTCGAATTCAGATCTTCAATGCACGCCAAACGCATCGGAGGAAGAGTCAAAAATCCATTAAAACTTAATTCTACTGAATAAAAAGGATTTAAATTTAATTCATTTTTATTCAGCGTTCGTTCGTGTTGATTTCTGAACATTATTAATTTGATAAATTTTAGTTGTTTATTCTTTATTACATATTTTTTTTATTTGAGATTTGAAAAAAGCTATTGAACTTTTGATTTATTTTCCTATACTTTTTATAGCTAAATATTTAATAAATTCGATTACGTTAGAAGGAAAAATTTTGAAAAATTGATTTTTTTAGAAATTGTTTATGGGTTTTAGATGTATTGTCAACAATAAGCGTTATAAATACAAAAATAATTATTTGAAAATATAATATATTTTAAGAAATGGGAAAATTTGTAATAAATTTTAATGAAATTCAACCAAAATGGCTTACACTGTACACAAAATTAAATTGAGTTAAAACATTAATTAAAAAAAGAAACAAAATATTTAATCGAATATAACAAATTTGTATTTGAGTTGAAGACGGTAACTAATTTTGCATAAGTTCTTATTTTTGAAGAGGTTAACAAAGGATGAGGGAGACATTTGAATGGCAATTCTAGCTGTATAAATTCTTAAAAAAATTATTCCAATAAAAATAAAGACAATTTTAACTACGAAAATATTTAACCAGCAAATAGAAACATGTTATAATATGTAAAGAGTATTCGAATGGCTTTTTATATTTTTTGTTAAATTATACAGGAGAGCATTAAGTCAAAAACACTGAAGTCGAAAAT
>JAPMOQ010031569.1:368739-382343 GCA_026543055.1 Argiope trifasciata
TTATGCGGTTCCTGAAAAAATACCAATTGGTAAGATAATTTTTTTCAACCATAATTATATAGAATTTCTTGTCAACTCGATTTTAATTTATAGTGGGAAGTATTTAACCAAACAGAAATCTCCACATTCAGAAGACAGTTTATCTTTTTTTTTATTTCTTTAGTTGGGGTAGATAATTTTTGAGTCAGTTATGTATATCGGCAGACGCTCACGGGGAGAATCGTGGTTACCACCTGTGTGCTGATTGTTATTTATGTGATTCCTGAAAAAATACCAATTGGTAGGATAATTTTTTTCAGCTTAAATTATATAGAATTTATTGTCAACTCGATTTTAATTTATATTGGATAGAATTTAACCAAACAAAAATCACCACATTCAGAAGACGGTTTTTATTTTTTTATTTCTTTGGTTGTGTAGATAATTTTTGAGTCAATTATATATATCGTAATAAACTGATTGTCATTTTTTTCTGCTCTTTAATATGCAATAGTAAATGAAAAATGCGGTTTGAAGATGCTTAATGTTTTTGTTCAGAAAATGTAACCGATTTTTTCACATAATATTTTAAGTAATTTATTTTAAAAAAAATTTAAGATAGAATTAAATTTAGATTTATAGTTATTAATTATAGAAGTTCTTCACAATAGTCAATTTTAAAATATAGGAATTTTTGTCTTCTGTAAGTGGAGAGTTTATTATTATCAATTATATATTATTTTGGTACTTTACCGAAAACTCGAAAGTTAAAAATCCAATATTTTATATTACTCTAAATTTTTAGTCAATATTGCGCTTATAGATATGAGATAGAAGAAAAGTTCTTTTAGATTCATATTTATTAATTATAGAAGTTCTTTACAATAGTCGGTTTGCAAATATAGGAATTTTTGTCTTCTGTAAGTGCAGTTTATTGCGAAATGTGAAATTCAATCATAGAATGATATTTAGATATTATTTTGGTACTTTACCCAAAACTTGAAAGTTAAATTCCAGTATTTTATATTACTCTAAATTTTTAGTCAATATTGCACTTATAGATACGAGCGGAAAATACTAGTTAATAAAAGGAATGTAGAGCGTAGCTATTAGGAGAAAAAGATCTTTGTAGGGCTATGATGTTGATTTTAGCGAATAAGCAGCTACGCATAAGCAGATGACGCCTATTTCTAACAAAATAAGTATTTGAGGAAGTTTAGTCTAAAGTTTAAGTTGACGAAGAAATCTCAATACATAAGAATGAAAGCTTAGATACATTATCTGAGGCAAAAAGTTAAAAAAAAAGAGAATATTTTGCACAGTTGAAGAAAATTTGGTGACTCTGCTTCGTTAAGCAAAAATTAATTCCTTTTTTTCGCATTGTTGATATTAAAATAATAAGTTAAAATAATCTACTCTAATATAAAGGGATAACTTTGATAAGTTAAAGCAAATTTTAACTAGCAATAGCTAGAAATTTAAACCATCAATAATTTGAATAATTTTTTATTAGGGAATAAATATGATAAAACTAATTATAATACTTTTCGATTATGCTCAATATATAAACTTTCCTTCCAACTTATCTTTCAATTATAGTCAATTTATAGTTTACAATATCTTATATAATTTTTATTGTGTTAGAATAATTTCTCAAACTTCTCCATGAAAATGATGCGTTTCTTCCTTTAAAAGAAAAGTTGGAATCATAGAAATAGCCAAACATTGAATTTTTTCGTGAATGCTTGAAATCTTCATATTAGATGTAGTTAAGTTTCGTAGAAGCAATCTAATTCTTATTTAATATTTATGTTAAATTATGAATATTAGACACCATTATATATCTCTACACCATTTACACTAGAGAGGGTTCACAAAAGCGATGCGCAAAAGTATTTCCTCACAATATATCGCTTCCGAAATTCTCCGCTATTTTACGCAGTTCTAAATCGAAGAAATAAGTTTTTCTATCTATAAAACAGCCGATTAAGAAATAAGTTTTTTTTTTAAATCTGTAAAAGCAGACCATTTATTGTCTGTTATTAAATCTTCGTCCTTTTACATTGTGAAACTAACTACATATTTTTTATATACTAGGTGTTTTGTATTCTTATTTTTGATGAAAACGATTCCTGATTCTTCTTTATTTGTTTAGAACGATTGCAAGAAATTGACTCGCTTCTTGATTTATTGTTTTATTTACTTTTATTGAAACTATTTGCTAATTATTGACATATTATTTGATATTTTTGCGTATTTGCGTAAAAGAAAAGTTGGAATCATAGAAATAGCCAAAAATTCCACTTTTTTTGTAAATGCTTAAAAATCTTTATATTAGATGTAGTTAAGTTTTGTAGAAACAATTTAACCCTTTTTTAATATTTATGTTACATTATAAATGGTAAAATTCTACACCATTTGCAACAGGGAGGGTTCACAAACGCGATGCGCAAAAGTATTTCTGAAACTCCCCTCTATTTTACGCAGTTCTGAATCGAAAAAATAAGTTTTTCTATCTATAAAACAGCCGATTAAGAAATAAGCTTTTTCTATCTATAAAAACAGACCATTTATGGTCTGTTATTATATCTTCATCCTTTTACATTGTGAAACTAACTACATATTTTTTTATATATTAGGTGTTTTGTTTTCTTATTTTTAAGAAAAACGATTCCTGATTCTTCCTTATTTGTTTAGAGCGATTGCAAGAAATTGATTTGTTTGTCCAAGATTTTGCAAGATTTTGAGTTTGTCCTGCAACTTAAAGATTAACAAACGGTTTATTTCAGAATCAGATGTTGTATGTTTGATGTTTTGAAAAAATTCGAATGACAAAAACAGTTTTATTCATTTCTGAAAGATTTTGGTGTTAGAAAAAGGTTTTCAAATACGGAAGAAAACATAAATTTAGCATTTCAAATGCTTGAAATTGCTCTCAAAATTTCAGCGAGAGTGATTGTTCTCCTAAATTGAAAGTTTGGATTGCTCGATATTCCCACAAGAAAAGAAATTGAAACGAAAAGCTGTTCTAGGATTAAGTTAGCCGCCGACAGACGCGAGAGTATCAAAATCTGAAAAGAGTAAACAACTGACGCCTCGTAACGTTTGAAAATATGTTTTGGAAACTCTGTATAAGTGGAAACTCTGTATTCCTATCGTCATCGAAATAGGAATTTGAGGATAAGAGTACAGTATTTCGTGTTGAATCTCAATCTGTTTTACAAAGATAAGAAAAATAGATTGTTTCGTTGAAGAAAGAAAGTTTAAAATGATCAGATAGTTCAATGAAAAGACAGATAGATTTCAAGCGTTATCGTTAGAGTTTTAGGAAAATTATTTTCTAAGAATAAAGTTAAATGTTTACTGACCGAAGAGAAATGTTTTAAAGTGACGGAAACTGACAAATGCATATCCGAAAGATGTTGAATATTTTAATAGACACTCTTAGAGTAAACAACTGATGTTTCGTAACGTTTGAAACTATGTTTTGTGAACTTTGTATAAGAGAAAACTCTTTATTACTATCGTCATCGAAATAGGAATTTGAGGATAAGAGTACAATATTTCGTGTTGAATATCAATCTGTTTTACAAAGATAAGAAAAACAGATTGTTTCGTTGAAGAAAGAAAGTTTAAAATTATCAGATAGTTCAATGAAAAGACAGATAGATTTCAAGCGTTATCATTAGAGTTTTAGGAAAATTATTTTCCAAGGATAGAGTTAAAGGTTTACTGACAGAAGAAAAATGTCGGAAACTGGCTAATGTATAGCCATAAGATGTTAAAAGTTTTTAAGAGACACTCTTAGATTCCTTATATTAAGAGTTTAATCATGAAATTATGGATAAAAAATCATTTAAATATGGCTCTGATATATTAAATGACTTTTTAGAATTCACTTTTTAAATCATTATGGTTTATTAAGAGAATCACTTATATTAAAGTATGTATTGCTTAGTTTCTTTGTTTATATACCATTAAATTATAAAAAATATTTCTAAGTTTTAAATATATATTTTCTTTCTTAAATGGTTTAAAAATTATTATAAATTGATTTATTATTTATTCCACCAGACATAGGTGAAAGAAATCAATGACTAAAGAAAGTATTAGTATAAGTTTACTAATACTGATAAGTATTTGTATAAAACGTATACTAATACTTATTACCTTATAAGTATTAGTATAAGTTTTTACTTAATAGAAATTTATAGAAAATGAAATTTGTAATATTAAAAATTTTTAATACAAATTATTTCTTATATTGAATCAGTTACTAAAGCATACATGCGCAGATTACCTGAAAAAACATTAAATTTTGAGGTCCTTTATAGAGTAAGTATCACTATATTTCACATATCCTTATTCAGCCTTTCAGTTGTGACGTCAACTCCCAAAAGTGATCCCTGTAAAACAGCTTTTAAGTTCGTGAAGATATAAATATACGATATGTTTTGTTAAGCTTCGCTATTAATCTATTAAGGAAAACTTGTTAAGGATGTTAGAGATAAGATTCAACTGATTACATTATATAAAACTGTAATGTATTCTCAATTCTTAATTGAAAATGGTATCTAAGAGATTCTATCGTATAAAATATCTTTAATCAACATTTCTGTGTAGAAAGTAATTTAGACTTTTATCGGTAAATACATTTCGATATTTTAAAAGATAATAATCGATTTACTTACGTGGAATGAAATTAGGAAAAGAAGAGATTCGGTAAAAAATATTGGTCTTTTAGTTTGGATTTTTTTTGGTTTTATAACATATTAAGTGATTGTGACTATTATTGTGGTATTAGTTAGACCGTTTAGTATAAGAATAATTAACTGAAATCCCCCCCCCCCAAATGATTTTTAATAATTTAAAATTATTATTATTGCATAAACAATTCATTAGAAAAAACACCGTTTCTAATGCGTATCATATTTACTTAATACTTATTGATGAGGAAACCCCATATATATGTAATGGACAGCTGTTATTATAAAGTATTTAGGCGAAAATTAGAAGCTTTAGCTTTCAACCATATCTACAAGATTCAGATATTTCTCTTTTGGATAGATTCGGTACTTTTAAATAACCATTATTGTATAAATAATTAAAAATATCCTTACTGTATAAAAAATTCGATATATTAGAAAAAAACACATTTTCTAATGCATATCTTTACTTAAGACTTAATGATGAGGAAATACCATATAATTGTAATGGAGAGCTGTTATTATAAAGCTTTTAGACGAAAAACAGAAGTTTTAGCTTTCAATCTTATCTACAAGATTCAGATGTCTCTCATTTGGATAAATTAGGTAATTTTATGAGTCATTTTATCCAAGAATAAAATGAATCGTTAGTAATAGAATATTCATCACGCAGTTTTATCCACATATATATCATTATTTATATTTACAATTTCGACATAAATACCAGTCTTCACTACAAAACAGACTTTTATAAATAATTATGTAATTATTCTGTAGAAGTATCAGTTTATAATATATTCATTGGTTTGTAAATATTTCATAGGAAATAAATAATGTTTCAATTTAAGTTTGACACCAATCCCCTGAGAACCATTATGATTTGATACAACCATTATACTGTAAAGAGTTTGATGGTTAGAATTTCTGACAAATGCTGGAAATATCATCATCAATTGCCAATTAACAATTTGTACACGCATAATAACTACCGAACTGTTATTTTTTATAGCTCATATGTTTCACTGTTCTGATGGAAAATACTTCCATTTCAGAATCTGTAATGATTCTCCCTCACAGAATCTCTAAACTGCTTTATATTAAGCTTTAGAATCTGTAACGGTTGTCATAATAATGACATTTTAACAATAACTTCATCAATATAACCATACCACAACCAAAGTAGTTTTAACGCAGAAGTAGTCTCTCCTAACAGGTATATGAATAACTCTTGCAACATTTCCAACATGAAGAGCGTTTTTAGCACATTATTTGGAATCCTCTTTTTATATCGCAGTTTTATGGTGTAGTTGTTAATGAAGTAAATTTCGCAACTCTTCTCTAATTAAAATCAAAACTTATATTCTATGCTATCATATTTTGTGAGCAGAAATTTCGCTCGATTAGCTTAATTACTTGATCAATTTACACCAAGTAGTATTGAAAATTTGTCATAATTTTTAAAAATCGTTATGAATTGATAAGATTTATTCCTTTATTCTGCATTGTTATAATTTTTTTATGAAAATGCAAGTTTACACTTATAAGAAAGGGATAAAGTTTTCTGAAAACCGGTCACTAAGGGGTGCAAAAATTAGGATTCAATGCATTATAATTAAAATAAATGTTTGAAAAATAACTGATTTATTTCCTTTGTTCCAATTTCACCTGTTTTAGATACAAGGGAACAATTTTCAAAATTTCTTTTACTTTAATTGAAATACTGTGGAAATAAAAAAATAATATATGATATTTAAAGAAATTTTAATTCATTATTTATTACAACAAACGTTTCTATGATTTCTTTAGGATGAATGCATTTTCTCAATTAATAAGTAATCTTAATACAATAAATGAAATACTTCTTCAACATTTTTCTCTTATGCTTTGATATATTTAGAATGTATTATCGCTACAATTTTTAAATTTACGATTAAAAATTGCTTTTAGGAATGACATAATAATCTTAGTCAAAATTTCTAGCTATATTCAAATTCTTTGGAATATGTATAGTTCTGAGTAATACGAATTCTAAATCAAATTGATTTTAATTGTACTTAAAACTTCATTAATAATTATATTCACACATTTACATATGAAGAGTACAATGAAAATACAATACAAAACACGCCAGGCAACTTTCTAAAAAATACATTTTAATTTTACTGCCCAAGTATATATATATATATATATATATATATATATATATATAAAGAGGGAGAGAGAGATGGAGAGAGAGAGAGATATTTATTAACCTAATGTAAGTGGTTTTTATCAAATTATCTTCTATAAAATATTAAAAAATATATATAAAGTAAAAATAAAATGTGCAAAAGACTAGCTTATATCATAGCTGTATCTTTTTATCTTTTGTTTATAAATGATGGTGTTTATATATATATATACATGATAAAAACCACTTACATTAAGTTAATAATTCTCTATTTCTCCCATGTGAATTCGATTGTTTGAGCCAATTTATTTATGTTACAGCCAAATTCAATAAAATAAGAGCCAAACCTTTATTTTCTGCTCCAAAAGCAATTATCTGCCATCTAATAGCATCAAATTTAGTGATTATTCAAGACATTAAGCGTGCAAATTGCATTAGATGATCTTAAAATTTCATCTAAATTTACTTATCAATAAACATAAGCAATGAAGTGTCGTCATCGGTCGGGGAACAATCCCCAAGGGATTGCGCCAGTTTTCGCAGGCCCTTTCGTGCTGCGATTAATGCATTTTTAAATTCTAATATTCAGTAAGTGAGTTTTCTGAATACGAAATTTCTGAAAGCGATTCTCTCTGAAGAAACATTTAATCTTTAAGTTCTGCATTCTATGTTTTTTAACTATTTCAGTGTTTTTAAAAAACACACACACATTTAGTTTCTGTTCTTTAAATGGTTACCTAAAGTAAAAGTTTTATTTTAAGACCTTCTAGTAACATTTAAGAATGCAAAAATTATCTTTGAAATAGCTATTTAATTTTTATTTAAGAAATCTTAGTTTATTTTATAATTCTAACTAATTTATAATTATTAATTAAAATTATATTATTGGTATGAATGTAATTGTAATTTGTAAGTTAGCATTCAACACTTCTTCAAAAAATCTTTAGTGATTTCGGATTAGCCCTCTAGTTTTCGCGTTTACGCCAGGCACTCCCGTAATTTTTATTTTATTACAGCCGCATAATGTGTCTGTGACTCCAGAGTATTCATGAAATTCACTTCTTAGTCACTATGGCTCGTTTCCGTCTTCTTGGTTATATTTCACTATCATTAGTTTCATTATCAGTATCAATTAAATGTATGCTTATTTTCTGAATCACTTTGATCTTCTTGATCTACATTACTCTTTTTCATTAAGGTGTTTATTTCACTGCATGTTTAGCATTTAGTAAGTCAGATGTTCAGACTAAATGTTTATTAGAATGAATGAATTAATTTATTAGAATGACTACTAATAGTTTGGCCGTAACTTGTACCAAGATCATCAAACGATTTATGATAGTGATCTATGATATCAACATAAGTAATACAAGTGCATCCGCATTAATTACACTAGAAATTTTAAATCAAATTTATTATTATATTCAACAGTAACTTTAGTCGCATGACGAATATAGTTCGTCATGCCATTCAGCACAATGACGAGTATAGCTCGTCATTGCACTATATGGCATGAAAAATCAATGACGAGCTATACTCGTCATTTTTCGGGAAGGGGTTAAATAAACCAAACATCGTTCTGACTGTTATATATTGATTTTTTTAATATTAAAATGAATATCAAGAAATTCATGAAGGATTTCTTAAATAATTTTAATTTTTATTTCACTTTGAAATTTATACTTATAAGCAAATGAGAAGTACTTTTTAACTCTTTTTATCTATTTTTATTATTAATTAGAAGAAATGAATGAAACAAAAATACATATCAGGGATAAAAAAATTCTATCAGATACATTCGTATCTGGCTAAATCTTTCTTAAGCAATGATTTCTAAAACCCTTTTACATTAGAATTCAGATTTATCTAAATTTATCTTATCTTCTTATTTTCTTATCTTTGTCGACCTTAAGAAATAATACCTTTTTTTGCTGTCTTTTCTCCATCGTCGATAATTAAATCTTGATAATGAATTACCTAATTAATGAAAGCAGTTCGTAAACTTTATTAGATCTCTCCAAAGTGAGGGAAATGTAACTTTGATTTAAAATCTTGTCTAAAGCAACGAATTAAAGTTTTCATTCAGAAATTATAGTATCTTTGAAAAGTTAATGGTTGAATAAATCTGCGACATTTGTTTTGTAAAGGACTTTGTAATTAACGGGAGCATTGCAAATTTCTTCTAAAATTTTAGATTGCAAATGAAATTGCTTTTTCTGCCTTTTTAAGCAAATAAATATACTGTTTAAAAAATTATAGGACAAACTTTTAGGTCAAGAATGGTATACAGAAACAAGCCATTTTTGCAACAAAATGAATAGCAAAAGGAAGAGGGGAATTCTTTGAGGGAAAATAAAGTAAAAGAAAAGAATATGCCAGGTATAAATTTGAAATCCCATGTTCTGTCATAAAAATTACTTATTTCTGTGTGCCCGATCTACAGGTAAAGTTTGTTCTATGACTTTAGAAACTCTTTGTATATTTCGGTTTGTAGATTTTTGGAATTGCAAAGTAATTAAAGAATTTTGCAACTAAAAATATTCAATGGATTAAAATAATTAATAGTTGAAAATTATTAAAGGGAAGGGAAGGCATATAGAAACATGTCAGTTTTGGAGCATAATGGATAGCAAAAGAGGGATTCTTTGTTGGTGAATAAAGTAAAAGGAAAAGAATATACCAGGTATCCATGCTATACCAAAAATATGACATTTTTGTGTGTCCGATCTACTCGTAAAGTTCGTTCTATAATTTTAGGAGCTCTTTGTATACTTCGGTTTATAGATTTTTGGAATTGCAAAGTAATTAAAGAATTTTGCAACTAAAATATTCAATGGATCAAAAAAATTAATAGTTGACAATCATTGAAGGGAAGGGCAGGCATACAGAAACATGTCAGTTTTGCAACATAATGGATAGCAAAAGAGGGATTCTTTGTTGGGGAATAAAGTAAAAGAAAAAGAATATACCAGGTATCCATGCTATACCATAAATATGACATTTTTGTGTGTCCTATCTACTCTTAAAGTACGTTCTATGATTTTAGAAGCTCTAAGTATATATCTGTTTGTAGACTTTTGGAATTGTAATGAAATAAAAAAAATTGTAAGTTAAAACAATTGGTGGATCAAAACAATAAATGATAGACAGTCACTAAAAGAAATGGAAAACATACAGAAATAAATGCTTTTTTCAACAAAATGAATAGATAAAAGGGGAGACTCTTTGTTGGTGAATAAAGTAAATGGAAAGAATATGGCAGGTATCCATTTGGGACTCCTTGTTCTATTTCATATAAATGACTTATTTCTGCATGTCCGATCTATAAGTAAAGTTTGTTCTATGGTTTTATAAATTATTTGTATATTTCTGTTTGTAGATCTTTGGAATTGCAATGTGATTGGAAATTTTTGCAATTTAAACATTCAATAAAAAAACAAAACAATTAATGATTGAAAATTATTAAAGTGAAGGGAATGCACACAGAAACAAGTCAGTTTTGCAACAAGAAGAATAGCAAAATGGAGAGGGGATTTTTGATGGGGAATAAAGTAAAAGGGAAGAATATACCAGGTATCCATTTAGGACAACATTTTCTATCATAAAAAGGACTTATTTTTGTGTGCCTGATCTTCTCGTAAAGTTTGTTCTATTATTGTAGAAACTCTTTGTACATTTCTGTTTGTAGAATTTTGGAATTGTAATGAAATAAAAAAATGTTCTTAAAAAATTGTAAATAAAACATTATATGGATAAAAACAATTAAGGTTAGATTGTTATTAAATCAAACCTGCTCATTATTTATTGACTGTTTTCAGTGTAATAAGAAAATTTGATCTCATCTCCATTTCATAAAGTGCTGTTTTATGTAAACTTTAAATGATATTGTCAAGAATTAAGGGCTCTTTAGATTTTTTAGTCGATGAAGACTTTGTTAGTCGACTTTTGTTAAACACGAAGAAATGAATATTCAAACAACAAATATACAGCCGAGACAAACAAGGGTAACACACCTCATTACACTACAACAAACAATAGGCTATAGGTAATAATAGATAGAAGTAATAACCATAGCATACAAAGCAGCCATACTGAATTCAGCAGGAGGAGGGAATCTTCGTAACTACTTTTTATCATCTCACCAAACGCCTGCATATCTCCACTGTATTGTATCCAACTGTCGACACATTATTACACAACTGGCTACTTCTCCCATGGCTCGATGTTACTTCTATTATAAATATCAGGACATAGCACGCAGTTCAATTCAGCAATCACTTGAGATTCCACACAAAGCTTGCTCTTCGCTGAACTGATCCAACTATTCACCTTTGACTCTTTTCACGATTGTCTTCAGCTTAGACTTTCATAGTTCCCGGTTCCTGGCAGAGAAAGTTCAAGAACAATAGGGCATATCTTATTTCTTATTGGCTCTGTCACCATAATCTGTAAGAATATGGTTTTTATTTTGTAGCCAAATTCATTGCCAAGTCGGGAAATGGTCGCCAAGTTTATCGCCAACCCCGGAGGCGACTGATCGAGCATCGGAAACAGATAATCGTAAAAAAGATTTTTCTTATGACTGAACTATTCGTGCTGGAAAGAAACATTACAGATTATTAAGGTTACAGATTATTACAGGTATTTTGAATACATTAACTATTGAGGGTAAAAATAGGAGTATTTTTGTAAATGTAGCATAATTTACCGATTTTCAAATTTGTAATCATAGTCCGATTCATTTTTGAAGCTCCCAAAATAACTGTTTTAAAAACAAATATCTAATTATTAGAAAAGAATTAAGTTTTAAAATTAATAAAAGTTAACTTTTTTAAAGTGAATGTCTCAAAATAGTCGCCAATTTTGTGGCCAACCCTGGAGGCGATTAATCGGGCATCGAATACAGATGATCGTAAAAAAGATTTTTCTTATGATTAAACTATTCATACAAGCAACACTACAGATTCGTAACAATATTACAGTTTTTTTTGACTACATTAATTATTGAGGGTAAAAATAGGAGTATTTTTGTAAATGTAACATAATTTCAAATTTGTAATCCTAGTCCGATTTGTTTTTGAAGCTCCCAAAATAACCGTTTTGAAAATAAATATTAAATTATTAGAAAAGAATTGACTTTCAAAATTAATAAAAGTGAAGTTTTTAATTAAAGGCAGATATATTCATTATTGATGCATTTCCATGAATAATTCGAATGAGGTATTTTATAAATAAGGAGAAATTATTGCTTATCTGTTCCTTTTCTGCGAAATCGAAATAATCTGATCTGAAGTAATCCGTTCACAGATCTCAGAAAGGATAATCTTTTTTTCGGAAGAAAAGTGACTGGTTTTATTAAGTTTGGTTTAGTTGTTGTTTGACGTTTTCTCTTTGTTCTGATCCTTTAATTTAATAATGTAACATTTTTTTCTCTTGAAATGTGACAAAGTAATGACTATTGTTTCTAAAAATTTTACTGCTGTCGTTAATTATTTGATTATTAATTGTTTTCAAGTCTGGATTTATTTTTGATGGAAATTGCATAAGGTTGTAATATAGTTATACAGTTCCTTTTGACAAATCTTAAGTCAGGCTTTTCATTCAAACAAGAAATGCTGAAATTCTATCTATTATAATTATAATACTTATATTTTGCTGTCATAAGTCGAGAAGAAGAACTTATTTCAACGAATTTATAATTAAATGTAAATTACATACGTGCTAAGCACTTAAATTGTTGACTGATTCTTATCTGATCAGATATATTGATGACTAGCCGCCTTTGGCGACCAGCTGGTTCGCCATGAGTAATGCGTTCTAAAATTTTCAATTAAATCACATATTCATTAGCCTAGAAGTAATTCCGGGAATTGATTGGCCTGAAAGCAATATTTTCTTTAAGATGATGCACGGAAAGTTCTAAAAGAACACCTTTTCCTAATAGTATTCTTTAATTTCATAAATCAATCAGTTTTAACTATCGGTTATGCTTCCAAAATATTAAAAATGTTTTTTTCGATAATGTTGCCAAAATATGAAATATGTTTTTTTTTCAAAGAAAGCGAGAAAGGGAAAAAAAGTATTGAATTAATGATACAGATATTGCAAACGATTACATAAATATGCCATTAAGTCCGGATTTCAATGCATATCCTGTCTAAATTCAATCAGGTTTACTGTAAATAAAGATAATTTATGGAATTAATGATACAGATATTGCAAACGATCTTAGAATCCTTTGCTTTGCATTTAATTTTTAAAGAAAATATCACATTTTATATTTCTTTTATTTTATCCAGTCACGTGCTGAAAGTTGCATTTCTGTAGATTTATTTTGCGATGATAATTTTTTTTATTTGAACTTCCGGCATTCTTTTATTTTATCCAATCACGTGATAAAAACATGGTTAAAATATTTCTTTAAAAATTCGTTAAAAATAGAAGCTTACGTTATAAATTAAAAAAAAACTGATACCGTTAGAAAACTAATTTCTTTATCTTTAAATTGATGTAAAAATCATGTTTGTGCAATAATATTTTTGGAAGTTATAACGGAAAAACGTCGAAATTTCGCTTAAATTTTAATTAATTCCTAATTAAAAATTCGAAAAAAGGGCTCCGAGGTGCACATTCTGGACCTCCAAGGTATGCATGTACCAAATTTGGTAGCTGTAGGTCCAACGGTCTGGTCTGTAGAGCGCACAACACACACACACACACACACACACACACACACACACACACACACA
>JAPMOQ010031569.1:392712-406660 GCA_026543055.1 Argiope trifasciata
TACCATCTAAATTACAAATATTACCAGATTTTGCCAGTATTTGTTTGAAATTGTTTTAATGCACCCAAATACAGAAACGTTTGCTTTCGCATTCCAAAAAGATAATAAGAATTCCCCCGACTAATTTTATGAAGCGGTCTAGTGTAGCACGAAGATATGAAGGATGATTTACTGTCCAATTAAGAACGTCAACAGCGACTCGAAAGGTGTTTTCAACTCCTTAAAATGCGACGATAAAGGGTAGTAAAAAGTTTAGGACAGTATAAGAGTTCAATTTTATTACCGAATGCAAGCAAAAATGGATATTAAAGTTTAAATTGCCTACGGTTTATTTTACGAGGGAAAGAGCCCATCTCCCCTGAATACGAGATTTAGAGTTGCAATCGTTGGAATTTTCTCCTGAACCTTAAGTATGAATAAAAATGGAAATTCTGCCGCGTGTATTTTGATTGGAAAAGTTTCGCAGAATAGATTGTGAGCGAAATTTATAACTACCAGCTGCAATTTTTCTGCCGTTATTTGCTAAATTTAGGTTGAGTTTTGGAATGATAAAGAGATTTATTCGAGGTATGGTTAAATGTTAAAATAATCTGTAATTTGTTCTTAAATAAATATTTGGAAATTGACTTTTGAAAGCCACTCAGTCGCTGAAATTTGACTTGAAACGAACATTCTTTTAACAATTAATGCAGTCACTTTATGCAGTTTTGGAGTGATAAAGAGACTTATTTGTAGTATGGTTAAATGTTAAAATATTCTGTAATACTTCTTGAATAAAGGTTTGGAAATTAGCTTTTGAGGGTTGCTCAATTGCTGATATTTGACTTGAAAGGAGCTTTCTTTTAAAACTTAATGCAGTTTTAGAAAGATAAAGGACTTCATTTGTAGTATGGTTAAACGTTAAACTAACCTGTAATTTCTTCCTTTAAAAGCTTTGTAAATTGGTTTTCGAGAGCTGCTCAATTGCTGAAATTTGACTTGAAACGAACATTCTTTTAACAATAAATGCAGTCACTTTATGCAGTTTTGGAGAGTTAAAGTGACATATTTGTAGTATGGTTAAACGTTAAAACAATCTGTAATTACTACTTGGATAAAGGTTTGAAAATTAGCTTTTGAGGATTGCTCAATTATTGAAATTTGGCTTGAAAGGAACTTTCTTTTAACACTCAATGCAGTTTAAGAGTGATAAAGACTTTATTTGTAGTACGGTTAAAAGTTAAAATAATGTATAATTTCTTCCTTTAAAAGTTTTGGAAATTAACTTTTAAAGGCTGCTCAGTCATTGATATTTGACTTGAAACGAGCATTATTTTAACAATTAATGCAGTCACTTTATGCAGTTTTGGAGAGATAAAGAGACTTATTTGTAGTAAGGTTAAACATTAAAATATTCAGTAATTACTTCTTGAATAAACGTTTGGAAATTTGACATGAAGGGAGCTTTCTTTTAACACTTAATGCAGTCACATATTTTTAAGTTAAATGTAATCATAATTAAATAAAGTTGAATTAAGATATCTTGAAGGTTGAATATAGTTATTAAGAAATAAACGTGATTGATTTTCTCTGAATGATAAAAAAGTAAAAATTATTTAAGGAATTTGAGCTAAAGATTTAAATGATTATGCAAAATGCTATTTTTTATTATTTAAGACATTTGTATAGATTAAACTTATATTCAGGATAATAGTATAGCTATCAGTGCTGGGGTATCTATAATTGCAATTATGTAAAAATCGTAATTAAATTGTGAAGGAAACAAAAAAATGTTGAACGAAATTTTATAAATACATTATCCAAATCCAAAAGCTTAGATATGATAAGAGACTAAGCAATGTAATATAAACTAGCGTAAAAATTTACATATAATTTACTGTTTAAACATGCATTCAGTCAAAAATTATGTTAATCAACTCTGTAATATATCTTGCAAAACTGCTTCTACCTATGATGAACATTTAAACCTGCTTTTTTTAAATCAAGAAGTGTAAATAATAGTTTGTAAATGTTAATTTTAGACTATATATATTCAAATTTTATAGCACGTTTCTATGTTTATTAAAGGTTTCTTCTGTAAACTTTGATATCAATAGCAAGTTATAAAAGGTATTGAAAGTATGTTAGGTATTTTGTATACACATTACCTTTATTCACATACTCATTACTTTTTAAATGTATCTATAGAACATGGACTGGACTTATTTTATTTGAATTGTTGTTTATGATATATTTTTCTTTGCTTTTCGTTCGAACTTACAAAAATTTAAGTGCTTTTTAACTGAATAAACAATTTGTAATTAATTTCGGGTGTCTTAATAAACAATTTGCTAGCTTAATAGGTAAGATAGCTTATTGATTATAGTTAACTGAAACAAAAAAGACTTTCAATAAAAAAAAAACATGAACTCATTTTATTTGAATTGTTGTTTATGATATATTTTTCTTTGCTTTTCGTTCGAACTTATGAAAAGCTAAGTAACTTTTCACTGAATAAACATTTTATCACTCAAAAAGAACCAGTGTGGTGAAACAACTTTTACAGATTAAATATTATCGCCGGTGCCGGATTCTTGCTTATTTGTAATTACTTTCGGATGTCTTAATAAACAATTTGTTAGCTTATTGATTATAGTTGTGAACTGAAATAAGAAAGGCTTTCAATAAAAAAACAACATGAACTCATTTTATTTGAATAGTTGTTTATAATATATTTTTCATCGCTTTTCGTTCGTAGTTATGAAAAACGAAGTACTTTTTCACTGAGGAAAGATTTTACCACACAAAAAGAACCACTATGGTGAAACAACTTTTACAGATTAAATATTATCGGTGCAAGATTAAAGAATATACAAGATTAAATATTCTTGTTTATTTGTAATTAACTGGTACCTGGCTCGTTGCTGCAGCAGAAGAAATAAGTTTGGAATTTAAAATAACTGTCTTGATTAATTAGGAATAATATAGTAAATGAATACATCCATTAAAGTTAAATGATATTTAAAAGAGAAGTGCAACTAATTTTTATTCTATTCTTTTTTATTTTATTATTCAAGAGTTTTATGGTAGGCAATATTTTTTTGTTTTTTTCATCTTCAGAAGAAACAAACTAATTTGTTGACTGTCCGACTCGTAGCATCCAGCATTCAACTGGTTGTGTCTCCTTGGCGATTTAATTTAACCATAATCATTGGTTAATAGGTACTGTAAATAGATAAAAAATCATTTTTATGTATTACATAATTTTACTATGCCTATAACTATCCCACATGTACAAGTAATAAGAATTCAAAGTTTTTTTACAATCCGATGACTGGTAGGGCAGCGCATTAGAGACATACAGACAGACATTCATTTTTATTTATATAAGATTAATTTTTGATGTCTTAATAAACAATTTGCTAGCTTAATAGGTAAGATAGCTTATTGATTATAGTTGTGAACTGAAATAAGAAAGCTTTTAATTAAAAAAAATTAAATGATAATCTTTTCTAAGAATTAAATTGAATTTGACATTTAAAATTGAACTTAATTAATTTTTTTTTCTGTTTGAGTTGCAGTTATTAATATAGACTTAAGAAATATCGAAAGAAAATGGAATTTTTCATCATAAGATTCATCTGTTGATTGAAAACATTTGCACTCAATTGTAAAATTATTTATAAAAAAATAAGTAAATAAAACTATGAGCAAAATTAAAGAAATATTAATGAATAGTATAAATACAGCAATTAAAAGCATTTTAATTCCGAAGAAATGTAAGTTGATTTCTTATAAAGAGAAATGTACAGTATTTGTCCCAAGTAAAAGAGTTAAAGTTTTTAAAAAATTAATTAGATACGATTTGAAAATAATAATAATGTATTAAATTTCTCTAAGAAAATTTTTAAATCTTCTGCTTAATCATTAGATAAATATTTATTATAACGATTAATGTTTATGATTTTTGTAAATAAAACATCACATATGAATAAAAAGGAATGATGAGCAAAATGATTTATATATCATTACAAACTAAAAGTGAGAATTTGGATAAATTTTTTTACTAATCCTTTTTTTTTTAGATTACGGCATTCGTAAATCAGATAAAGCAATAAAAGCTATGTAATAAAGCTATGTTCCATCATTAAAATTTTATTTAAATTTTAATAGAAATTTACTTCTTTATATAATCAGAAAATACATAATATCATAATTCATATAATCAGAAGTGATATATAAATAATATAATCCCGATTTAATGAAGGTTTTTAAAAAAATTGAAATTCAACATTTAACAATTATTTAAAATTCCTTTTAGTATTATTTGTATTTTAGAAAAGAAAAAAAAAATGAATAGATTTGAATTATTAATAAATTATTGATGTATTTCGGAAAAATAATACACCACTAACAGAGTAAATGAAGCTAATTCAAATGTATTGCTTTTCAGAGAAATACATACATTCTATGAAAGAATAGAATATATGAAAAGACCGATTTTCCAATCACTCAAATCAACTCCAAGATACTACTTTTTGCTGATATATATATTCTATCGACCAATTTTTAAATGATGCTAGTTAAGAGGATAACAAGAATATATATTCACTACCTTCTTTTCTGAATTGATCGAATACGATTCTATCGTGCTGAAAGTCACAAAGCATTGATTTGGCAAATTTGAAGTACAAATGAGAAATTTTATGCGATGTTTGGAGATACATGCATATGTACGGCTTCGGAGTTATATGAACTCATGATCTTTTTTCAATGACAGAATTTGCTACAAATGATAACATTTCTTTGCTGCTTTGGCGCATTTTTGTTAAAATTGTGATTGTTTTAATTTATTTTTTACAAATATGAGGCAAATATAAAGGAAAACTTAGAAAATAAAATTTTAATGTTAAGAACGCAATTTTATAATTTAAAGGTTTCTTTTCTTTTCTTCATAATTTCAAGATGATTCCCTTTTTTCAGATCCTTTTTCTGGTATCTCTGGTATCTGGTATTGAAAATGTGAATATAAAGTTTTGTAATTATCAAAAAATTTGATTTAGATGAATTTTCTCTGCTTTGACATTTCTGCGTTCGATTATTATATCTTCGGGATTATGTTTCTGCGTGCATATCTGTTATGCCTACATGTGCATGTAAAAACAATAGCTCCTTAAGTGTAGATATTCCGAAAAAGTAGATAAAACTCATTAAAGAATAAATTTCATTAGTTATCAAAAAATTGATTTCGATGGATTTTCTCTGCTTTGACATTTCTGGGTTAGAAAATTATATCTTCGGGATTATGTTATGTCTTTTCGAGCATATAAAAACAATAGCTCCATAAGTGTAAATCTTCCGAAAAAGTAGATAAAACTCCTTAAAGAAAAGTTTGACTGTCTTGTGATGTGAATATAATAACTCAAAAATAGAATGGAGTAGCAAAATGGAAGAAGTTTCATATGCGATATATGCATTAAAATTGAAATCTTGTACCAAATACATAAACACGTATATTAATACATCTTCATCTATTTTTGTATGCTAATACTATCTATAAAATATAAAGAATCAGAAAAAAGAAATTTGGCATAGGACCTTCGCATCAAACAACATTCAAACACATTTTCTAGGGCTGCAAAAATATTTAAAACTCAAGTGGACATAACACTAACTATTTGGATTTAATTTTCCTTATTTTAAATGAAAATCATGTGAATTTGTGAGTTTTATGTAACTGAATTTTTGTAATTCTTTTTATTGCTTTTTTTGCTAGTTTCTTGATTGTATACCGAGTGCCTTATCATTTTTTACAGGCACTCGGTATACAATCAAGAAACAATGCATCGGTATACAATCAAGAAACAATACATCGGTATACAATCAAGAAACAATGAATCGGTATATAATCAAGAAGCAATGAATCGGTATAAAATCAAGAAACAATGTATCTATATGCAATGAAAAAACAATGCATCAGTATACAATCAAGAAACAATGAATCGGTATACAATCAAGAAACAATGAATCGGTATACAATCAAGAAACAGTGAATCGGTATACAATCAAGAAACAATGTATCTATATACAATGAAAAAACAATGCATCGGTATAAAATCAAGACTCGGAAAGGATATCTGAGCGATATCCTTACCAAGTCTTAAGGGATATCTCTATCTAACTCTTTAGCGATGAAACTGTTTTCCTCACCATTCATTGATAAACCTCTGATAGCTCAAACTGTCATTATAGGGTTAAGAAACAGGAAAAAGTAGAAAGGAACATCTCCACATTAGAATTGTTGGAATATTAGTTACCGTGTTAATCTTAAAAGAAATTTCGAAATGCAGCATGTCTTAGTACATTGCTGCTTTATAGGATACCACTTACTGTTATTTATTTGAGCAAGGTTAAGCTCTTTAGTGATAAAACATTAATGGAAAGTGTTTCTTGAATGATGTATTGTTATTTCTTTCTTTTCCTAATTTAATTTTGTAAATGTGGTAAGTCACTTATGAGTCTAGAATTCAAAGTTTTTGGTAGATATTGAATCGTTTAGGCGTTATGAATCAATAATTCGTGTTAATAATTATGTTCAATCCCTAGTTCTATTTATAAATAAAATAATCATGTTGTGAAGTTGTGAGGAGCATTTACGAAAACCTTTATTTTTTTATATTTCATGTCGAGATACATTTTTCTTGAATCCTGGTAGTTTAAGGTACCAAACGACTTCAGATATTATTTGATACTAATTATTTATTTAAATTATCATTATTTGTTGATTAAGAAAAATAGATGAATATTCCGATAAGATATTCAATCATCACTTATTAATAGAATTTAATTCGAACATTTTATTTCATGATGAATATACAAATTTCCACAACTTACGAGGAGTTTCAAATGAAAGAAAATTCTAAGAAACAGTAGGATTTTTTCCAATCGAATGGAGAGATAATTCAAGGTTTATTTTACTATTTTACTGAAGAGGTTTCGATAATTTACTCTGTCTTTATGTTTGCCCTTATTTGATAAAGGACATATTTAGGTTAGATAAATCTTAAGAAGATCTTAATACTACGTGAGTTCTATTTTATAATTATGTTCAATCCCTAGTTATTTCTTATTTTTATAATTATTTTCAATCCCTAGTTATGTTTATAAATAAAATACACCTAAATAGCAAAATAATAAATACATTATTGTAAAAATGTGAGGAGCATTTACAATAGCTTTTATTTTTCATTCTTAATTTCAAGAGACATTTTTCTTGAATCCTTTCAGTTTGAGGTACCAAACGACTTCAGATATTATTTGGTTCTAATTATTTATTTAAATTATCATTATTTGTTGATTAAGAAAAATAGATGAAGATTCCGATAAGATATTCAATCATCCCTTATTAATAAAATTTAATTCGAGCAGTTTATTTCATAATGAATGTACAAATCTTCCCAGCTTACGAGGAACTTCAAATGAGGGAAAATTCAAAGAAACAGACGGACTTTTTTACAATCGAATGGAAAGCTAATTCAAGATTTATTTTACTATTTTACAGAAGAGATTTCAGTAATTTACTCTGTCTTCATGATTGACCTTACTTGATAAAGGACATATTTAGGTTATTTACGTCTTAAGAATATCTTATTATTACGTTCTATTTTAGGTTATATTTCCTTAATTCGTAATTTTAGTCAGAATCTTAGAATTTTTTCGTGTAATTCTGAATTTAGACAAGGACGATTTCTGTGCTGTCAACGACTTTTCCAAAATTTCTACGCTAAACTTGTGAAAGGATGTTTAAATCTCAAGAAAATGTACTAATTCAGTATACTCAGCGATTTTCCATGCAGTTGAGTCACGTAGTCAAGACATTGTCAGAGCCTTACAAAATACTTGATAAATTATTAAAGGTATTAAAATGGTTTTCGAACAAGCTATGTTTCAATAAAAATAATTCCTGTTTTGAAAACAGACTGAAAATGAGCCGTTGGTGTATTGCTCTATCTCCCACATTACATAAGATTCTAATATGGATTGTTTCCCTTAAGGTATTCGACTACGTTAAAAACACAGGTTTTGAACCACATTGGTGAATTTTATTTTTATTTTTATTTCTTGTAGTTCAGACTTCCCTCTTTCCAAAACAGTTCATATTTTCTAGGAAAAGTAAGGCCTGATCTATCATCCAGGGTCACAGATTTATCAGCTTAAAATTTGTCATGAGCTTCAATTTTCTCAAAACATTAATTTTCATCCAACTTCTACACCGTTAACATGATATCCCCAAAAACTAATAGAGGTATTCACATAAGCATTTCAGCGTGTGTCTTAAATGATGTGGGCAATGAAATGGAACAAGAGTTTTATTGGGGCTGAAATACTTTTTCGTTTACTGGTATTTATGGAAAAATTAAATTGGGAATTTATGAAAAAAAAGGGATATATGCCCATAATTTCCTTGCATCTCAAACATTTCCTTAGATTTTGGCTCATTTGATTCATCATTGTATTCTATAACTTGTGTACAAAGAAAATTAGGATTGCTGCCTCACAAGTTTGTGCAGTGTTAACCATTTTGGTTAAATTTTATTAATATTTACTACAAATTTTCCTATTTTTCAAAATATATTATATTTTCGAATGTTTTTTTTGTTTTTAATATTTTGTATTATAATGGTCAATACATATAAAAACCATAATTTTAAATAATTTGTAAAAAATGTAATTTTTCAAATTTTTTCCTTCGAACCTAGTCGGATACCTTAATTGCAATATGCTAGTCATTGCTTTTACCGAAATAAGATATTTATCAAAATTTTAATTCTTTTGAAGACTTAAAGTTGTGTGTAAATTGGATACTGATTATTGCAAAGTGGAAACTGCGAGGTGTTATATCTTTTTTACTATAAATTTTATAGTAAATTATGTAAAAAATTGTATATTATTATACAAAGGTAGAATGTGATTGAAATATTATTTGATTAATATAAACAAGATTATTTTAATATATTTTACAAATCTTTTTTATTGCTTAATATTAAAATTTCTCTTTTAATTGCATCACATTGAAAATTAAAAAAAAAACAATTTTTCTTTTTACTATTCATTATCGATAATAACTTGTATTGAATTTATGAAAATACTTTCAGTTGAAACAAAGCCTTTTTAATAATTTAATTAGCAAGAAAAGTCTGTATACATTTTGCAACGAAATTCTTTAGTTATTCCAATTTCCAATTTAACAAGTTAGTTTTGTTTTATTTATTTTCTTTTTTTTTGAAACCTTACTTTCCAGGCAAATAGAAATAATTTTATTAGCTTATTAAATTTATCGGATTGTTTTAAGAATAATTTATAGTTGAAGAATATTTTATTGGTAAGAATATTTAAAGATACTTCTTTAAACGATGCAAAATAAAGCATATTTTAAGTTATATAATATTTCCCATTGCGTGATGTTGTTATGCTATCAGATCTAACTAAGCAACAAATGATGTAAAGCACAACATAGTAAAATATAAATTATGTAAAGTATAACATAGTAAAATGTAAATTACGTTAAGTGATACATAGTAACGTATAAATTATTTAAAGTATAAAATAGTAATAACAAATAATGAAAAGATTTGAAAATTTCTTTCATATTTTACTTATATGCATATTGCATTTTATTTTAATAGTTCTTTATTACATGAATTCATTGTATATAAATTGTTAGTTAGGTCAAAGTTGAGCACTCTGTTTGCTTTTTGTTTGTGGTGTTAGAGGAAGTATGAATTCGTCACGCTGATAAAGATGTATTTTACCACTTGTTAAGTTTTACTGCAATAAAACAACTTTTACAGATTGAACAAGATCAAGAAGATGCTTCGAATGCAGTGATAGTTGAATTTTCATTCTTTTACAATACTTTTTAAGATCAGTTTAATGGACATTTATTATTATTAATAGCATTGAAATCATAAAAGTATGCCCATAAAAATTATTGAACTCAGTTCCTATTAATCAAAATTATTACTTATAAAAACGATCGTGTTTGTGTGCATTAGCGTTTGTTCAATTACATTGTTGGACGTAGAGCAATAAAATTTGGTATAAATTTTACTTGTCAATAAAACTTTTTCTGATGATAAGCAAATAATACCTTATTATTTTTTATAAGCTTTACATTAATTAAATAAAACTCACGCTGAAGATTTAGATAATATATAGTATTTCATAAGACAATATTTTGTCTAAAATTTCTAAACTAAATTTTAGAAATGCGCAGCTTTAACAAGTTAACATTTATTCAGTATTTAGTAAAATTAGGAGTAGTTTGTAACTCTTTCATAATAGGAACTTCATAATAGTGTATTATTTCTGATGATAAGCAACTGGTATCCTATTATTTCTTGTAAGCTTTACATTAATTAAGTAAAAATCATGGTGAAAATTTAAATAATATATAGTATTTCGTCAGATAATATTTTCAATAAAATTTCTAGACTCACTTTTAGAAATGTTCAGCTTTAACTAATCAACATTTATTCAGTATTTAGTAAAATTAATAGTTTCTAACACTGCCATTATAGGAACTTCATAATAGTGTATTATTTTTGATGATAAGCAACTGGTATCCTATTATTTCTTGTAGGCTTTACATTAATTAAGTAAAAATCATGGTGAAAATTTAAATAATATATAGTATTTCATACGACAATATTTTGCCCACAATTTCTAAACTAAGGTTTAGAAATGTGCAGCTTTAAACAATCAACATTTATTCAATATTTAGTAAAATTAATAGTTTCTAACACTGCCATAATAGGAACTTCATAATAGTGTATTATTTCTGATGATAAGCAATTGATACCTTATTATTTCTTGTAGGCTTTATATTAATTAAGTAAAAATCATGCTTAAAATGGAAATAATATATATTATTTCATAAGACAATATTTTGCCCAAAATTTCTAAACTAAATTTTAGAAATGTGCAGCTTTAAGAAGTTAACATTTATTCAGTATTTAGTAAAATTGGGAGTAGTTTGTAACACTTTCTGTAAATGATATAAATTTGAAATTCAAATAGCTTATCACGTTGAAACATTTTGCTCGCACTTTGACAACAATAGATTATAATATATTTAACAATAATTTTGATAAAAGGCAATGAAAATGCTGCTGAAATGTTGGATGCAAATAGTTGAATACATGGCACCATGGAGTGTTTTCGATGAATTGTATTAAATAACAGTCACAAGCAGTAGCTTTGTGTGTATCAATCCAGTAGCAAGTTATTAAGATGAATTAATTAAAATCATTTAGGTAATAATGTTATGCGATTATGTTGTGAGATAATAAATAAATAAATAAAAAATAAACATAAATTTCAGAACAATGCAAAATTATTTTTGCATATAACCTTAGGAAATTTTGCAATTTAATATAATTAAAATGATATTCTGAATTACATTTAGAACATTTAATATTAAATGAAAGCATTTAAGAATGGTTAGATAAATTCTCATGAATTGATTGGTTTAATTAAGTTGCTTTCTCGAATTAAAATTGAAATATGAAAAATAAGTTACTTATTACATATGCTGATACGTTCAAAATTATTTAATTATTCTTTTATGAAGACAGTTTATAAATCTAGAACAATATGTTTTCGATAATATTCAGTTATTAACCTTTATTAGATATGTGTTCTAGTTAATAGTTTTAGTACAGCTTCAAGATGGACAAGGGTACTAAATGTACTAAACGACACTGTAGGTATAATATATTTTATTCAAAGTATACATCATAGACCTGAGCACAACGATCCCATTGATTAACGTGCCGATGGATTCCTTTATCTCAGAATTCTGTGGCCATGACAAGACCCAGTCTTTTACAGCGTTCTTGATTTCTCCTTCCGAGTTGAAGCGCTTTCCTTTCAGATATTTTTCAAGGGAACAAAAACATGAAAATCTCTGGGAGGCATGTCCAGGCTGTATGGTGGATGGTCGAGCTGCTCCCATTTGAACTTGACGAGTATCGTGTGTGTGATAGGGGAGACATATGACAAGGAGGCATGCTATTATGGAGCAGAGTCACGTGCTTCAAGAACAACTCTGGTCTTTTGTTCTTGATGGACCTAAGAAGTCTTCTTAGTGTCTCACCGTACACATCGGAGTTACAGGGGAGACATGCTATCATGGAGCAGAACCACACCCTTCATGAGAGCTTTGGTCTTTTGTTCTTGATGAACCTGAGTAGACTTCGTAGTGTCTCACCGTACATATCGAAGTTAAGGGTTCTACTGTTGTCGAGGAATTCAGCAAGTAACGGACCTTGAGTGGCGAACTCAAGGACGCTATGAAGGACTGGGTCTTGTCATGGCCGCAAGAATTCTGGGAACAGGGAATCTTTCGGTTCGTTAATTAATGGGATCGTTCTTCTGAGGCCTATAAAGTTTTACAGGCTATATAAAAGCTATATAAAGGCTGTTATAAAGTTTTTATTTATATGCATCATAGGTCTCAGTACAACGATCCCATTGATCTACTTGTTGAAGGATTCCTTGTTCGCGGAAGTCTGTGGCCGTGACAAGACCCAGTATTTCGCAAGTCCTTGATTTCTCCTTCAGAGTTGAAGCGCTTCCGTTTTAGATATTTTTTCAGTGGACCAAACACATGAAAATCTCAGGGAGATATGTCCAGACTGTAAGACGGATGGTCGAGCTCTTCGTAGTATCTCACAATACATGTCGGAGTTAAGAGTTCTTCTGTTCTTGAGGAATTCAGCGAGTAGCGGAATTTGAATGGCGAACTCAAGGACGCTATGAAGGATTGGGTCTCGTCATGGCCACAGGAATTCTGGGAACAAGGAATCTGCTGGATCGTTGATTAATGGGATCGTTCTGCTCAGGTCTGTGGTGTATACTTTGAATAAAATTTTCATTTATATCCACAGTGTGATTTCATACCTTTTCATTGGAACACTCCTCGTATATTTTGGCTGTATTTGGTCTTATTGGTGTGCTAAGTTATTTAGTGTAAATTTCAACTGCAAAATCAAATGCATCATGGAAGTTATCATCTTTTTTGTACCATTTGCAGCTTTCAAAGGAAACTTTGAAACTTATTGATGTCAAAAGTCTTCTGAAATTAAAAAGGGGCTATTGAAATTTTTAAGAAATAAAGATATCGTCTCTTTAATAACAGTTTTAACCATTATATACTACAATAACATTAAATAAATCTTTTACACTGATACATAAAATAAATCTTTTACACAGATACATGAAATAAGTCTTTTACACAGATACATGAAATAAATCTTTACACAGATACATGAAATAAATCTTTTACACAGATACATGAAATAAATCTTTTACACAGATACATGACATAAGTCTTTTACACACATACATAAAATAAATCTTTTTGTAAATACAATACCAATCTGAGGAATTTATTTCCTTTTAATTCCCTTAATTGAAGTTTTATACCGTCAAAGAAGAAATTTTGTAACAAAATTTTCACTATTCTTTGAGGATTTAGAGTTTTAAAATTGTATGCAAATATATTCTCATTAAAAATATAGTAATTTGATATTTTCAAAATTTAATTAGCTATTAATCGAAATTTAATGAAAATTTGGTTTTATATAAAAAGCAGTATCGGGTTGCGCAATTGCAAAATAATCCATTGGAAGATTCCATGATATATTATAGACAAAAAATTTTAAATATCATTTTAAAAGGACAAATTAATTAGAGAGTAGTCTGAAGTAAAATAGAATTTTAATCGAAAATGTGTTTTCGAAAACTGGATCGTACAATGTAAAAGAAATGAAAAACATACCATTAAAATATTAAGACATCATTGATATCATTTAAAGAAAATTTCTAAGCATTTCGAACAGATAAAAGTGTATTCTAATAATAAGCTAAAAGTATATAAGCTAAATAAGCTAAAAGTATATAAGCT
>JAPMOQ010031569.1:416182-433842 GCA_026543055.1 Argiope trifasciata
TTTTAGACACTTACATTGCTTACAACTCTTCTTTTAGACACTTACATTGCTGTTTTAATTTACAATTCTGGATGCACTGGTTTATTACCAATTTTTTAGAAAACTTACATTGCTTACAACTCTTCTTTTAGACACTTACATTGTTTACAACTCTTCTTTTAGACACTTACATTGCTTACAACTCTTCGTTTAGACACTTACATTCAGTTTTAATTTACAATTCTGGATACACTGGTTTATTACCAATTTTTTAGACACTTAAATTGCTTACAATTCTTCGTTTAGACACTTACATTGCTGTTTTAATTTACAATTCTAAATACACTGGTTTATCACCAATTTTTTAAATAATTAGTTGTACTGTTTACCAGAACAAGTGAAAGGTTTCATTAATACTGATGATAACAGAGTAGCCGATTCGACATCACATTCTTTTTCATCAGTAAAACTGTCCTGAATAAAAGAAAAAAAAGTTCAGCTTAAAAGAATAATTCTGTTAAGAATTACATAAAAGAAGGGCCATCATATATTCAGGAGAGTTTCAGACATATTGTAGAATAATAATTTTGCTTTTTTTCAAAATATATACTTTAAAAGCATTTTCTGAAGAAGTCAGTTTTTACACATTATTAATTACCGTAAACACAATATCTCAATATTTTCTGAATATATTCTTATGAATTTTTGTAAAATTGTTTTATATATTATTTTTATGGCTGTGAACTAAAAAAATTAGGATATAAATGCAGTTTTAGACATTTTACAGTTATTCATAAACAAATTGAGCACATTCTTTTGAAAAAAATACTTGTTTATATAATTTTTTAACCCTATCTCAGCATAAATTCAATATATTTTAATTCAAAACATGCATATTGGCTATTACAAAGTTCTCCTAAAATGTTTTAAATATATACTTGTGATTTTTTTTCTCTACGACTACATTCTACGACTAAATAAGAACATATGTTTGTCTGTACGTCCATTATACGGCGCCGTACCGTACATCCGATTGCGATGAAACTTCGAATACTTATTTCTTGCACTTACAGGACGATTATAGGCATAATAAAATTATGTAATCTATATAAACAAAAGTGAATGTTTGTCTGTAGGTCTCTTATGCGGTGCCGTACCGCACATCCGATTGCGATGAATCTTTGTATACTTATTACTTCCTCTTATATTTTTCTGTTGAAGGTGGAGGAAAGATATTGTCAACCATAAAGTCTTGAATAATAATAAAAAAAATAGTACCAATATTATTTACGCTTTACCTTTATGTATCACTCAACTTCAACGAATGTATTCATTTCCGAAACGAAAATAAATATTATTCTTTCCATCGTTTCTAATAAAACAAGACAGTTATTTTAAATTTGAAACGATATTTCCAAAATTATTTCTTCTGCAACAGCAACGCGCCAGGTACCAGCTAGAATAATAATAAATGAAACTTTATACAACTAATGTCACGAATTTTTAATTCTTAAGACACAGATAAATTATTATTAACCAATATGAGACTTATAGAATTCGCATCTCACGTTATTATTTAACCTTCCAGGGGGCGAGCGTATGTGAGAGATACTCTAGAGATGAATTTCGTTTTATAACTTTAGATCTGGTGAAACTAGGAACGTCTGTCCTTGGCTATTTGTCGCCCTCTCTTTGACCTACTTTCAGTTGTTGTCGTAAGTTTGTGGCGTTAATAGGTCTCTGCCGATCAGATATTTGTATTTTAAAGATACGCGCGACCATTCATGTAAGCTTTTGTCACATCTGATTTTATATGATTTTAGAAATAAATCCGTATTGTTTTAGACTGGCGACAGCTGGCAAATGCACTTACGAAGGAAAATATTGAAAAAAGGCCCCTACACTTCTAAAAAAGAGCTAAAATGAAAGGTGCTAAAGAGAAAAGCCGAACTAGGCATAGAATTGGAAGATGCGACGTCAGGAAAAAAAACCCTGTCAAAAAGAAAAGTGGGCTAGAATCATGAGGTTCAGTTGTGAGATTTGACAGAAGTTTGTATGTTTGGAGCACACTAAATACACTTGTTCAAATTGCTACGCTGCAATGGAATAACAATTAAATTATTTTCTTCCTTTTCATATCTAACTTTCAATTACTTTTTGCTTTTTATACATAAATTCTATATTTTTGCACTTTATATTTTATATGCAAATTGTTCTGTCAAAATATCGACCATTTCATTTATATTTTTTTAAAATCAATTCAGTTTACCTGTGGTCAATTTACATTGTTATTGCAATCTATGTTTATATTGTTTCTGCTTCTTTTTAAGTAAAAAATGTTTAAAGTGGTTGTAGTCATTAATCCAAAGCTATTTACAAAATAAATTTAATAGTTACGCTTTTGAAAATTTAAAATTTACTATAGCGTATGTTTAAAATACGCACGACCTTTCATATTGGTATGACGGCCGCGTCCACTGGAAGCTTAACTTTTCCACAAACTTATCTTTTAAGCTAGCATCGCCAAAAATGTTGCGAATCAATCAATAAACGTGAAACGTATGTGCCGATTTAAATATTGCTTTCTGTCCTTTAATTAATTAAAGGGAGTTTCCCATTCAAATTGCGATAGCTGCTGTTAGTTGAATCATTTTCATTTCTCCCTATTTGAATATTCATCTTTCCGACATAAGTACAAGATGGAAGGGACGACTCTCAGTTTCTACCTTACTGATGGGAAAGGTTTCATTCCGCACGGAATACATTTAGAATAATTATCTCCCTAACGTTTGTAGGAGTCACTAATGAGAAGGATTTAATAGAATTAGTGTCACTGAAAGTGATGTTGGTTTGGCAAGCCATTATGAAACATTCCGCTCAGTTTTTGTTTAAATAAACCGAAAGAAACAATTTATCTAAAAGCCATAACTGAAAATAGATTTTTAATTTAATTTTCGCTCTCAAAGATAGCATTCGAAGTGATTTTTCTGAAGCGATATCGATGCATTTCGTTTTTAAAAAGGTTTTTGAAATTTTTATTTAAGGTCTTTTCATTTCTCATGTGAAGTGTTCTTTTAATAACGTTTTCTAACATGAAACCTTTCTAATAGGTCTAATAACGCATTTTTACTTTACTTCCACGATTCCGAGTCTAGTTTAGTTTAGTTATATTAACTTTCCATTGTAAAGCAACACAAGTGCTATTTTGGGGTTTGAGTTTTAGTTATATTAACGTCCCGTTTAAAGCAACACGAGGGCTATTTTGGGACGGACCTCGTCATTTTGAACCACGGTCAGATGACGAGGACGACACCTGAACTAGCACCCCCCTCTCCAAACCACACCAGTGGGAGGACATTTGGCCTGACAGATTTAACGTGCAAGAGACCTCGTCACACGACGGTTCTTCGGTGGAATCGAGTTTCGAATCTGAAACAATTCGGTTCCAATGCCCAGACCTTACCACCAGGCCACCGCGGCCCAGTGCTATTTTCGGATGAACCTCGTAATTTTGAAACGCATTCAGATGACGAGATTGGTACCCTAACTGGAGAATCCCTTTCCAAATTTCAACACCACACCAGCGGAAGGAAGCTTTAAGGTGCACCAGACCCATTTAAATGACGGTTCTACGATGAAATCGGGTCTTGAACAGGAAACTCTTCAATTCCGAAGCCGAGACTTTACCTGCCACCTGAATATAACGGCCCCTTTCATGACTCTGTGTCCAGCATTAATTGTTTCTTAATATCTTCCAATATTCATTTCTCTGATTAGATTTTTTATTTACAGATTGCAGTCTCAATTATAAGATACGTCCTCACCAAGTCAGTTTACGTACCCTAACTACAAGATTGCGGGTTCAAGACGAGACATAACTGATAGCCCATTTATTCTGAGGGATTTAGACATTTAACCAATGATAGTTGAAAAGTGATTCTTCTTCTCATCAATTTTGAAATGACACTAGTATATTTCTTCAGAATTTATGCTTTCATTTATTTGATTTTGCTCCTGTAAAAACCAATTTTGATACTTTTGAGAAGTTATATTGAGCAGCTTTTTTTAAATCTATGATTTATATATCTATAAAATAATAATAATTTAATGAAGAAACTGATTATTATGTTTACGTTTATTACATACATTACCCTTTGAATTATTATTTATTACTATCGAATAAATTTAATTAATATACAAAGTTCTTCACTATACCTTAATATCCAAATAATATTGAAAGCTTATGGAAGACAAAAGAAAAAAAAAGGAATATTTTTTAATAACCTTAAAAAAAAAGTTACGTAATTTAGATTTTATTATTGTTGGAAAAATTTCTAATAAAAAAGTATCAATATTCAAATGACAGCGGTCCAAAATTACAAGGTTCGTGCCAAAATAGTCCTTGTGTTGCTTCAAAACGGGGCTAAATATAGCTAAACTAAACTAAAAAAAACTAAAAACTGCATACTTTGTAACCCGACCATTTTTCCTGGTATTCATAAGAATATTACGGATGTAGTTACGATAGCTGACGGCAGATACTAGGTGAAGAGAGAAATTAAATTTGTTTATCAAACTAAATATTTTAATTAATGAAACTAGGCAAAAAAGTGAAAAAATCATTGAAAAACTTTTTCGGGATATAAAGGAAAGGAGTGTTTCCATAACATTTGCGTAGTTTAATTTGATTAAAAATTTATAAAATTAGAGATAGAAAACCATTTGTAATTTGATTTTGAACATTTGGTCTTTTTTAGACAATAAAGAAGATGGAAAAATATTTTCTTCTTCAGAGTTTTTTTCAGCTAATCCTTAATTGCTTCGGAAAAAGGATGTAAAAGCACCAAATTTTGTTATTTTCTATATTCCTTCTGTTCGTTCTTTGTTAATTTTGGTGCTAAAATTTACACTAAATCATCATGAGAAAAGAGAGTAAGAGTTGAATTAAAAAAACGTTTCCATTGTATACACATCAAATTACTGTAATACATCGACAATACGAGACATGAAGAATATGGCAATGATTAAGAACTAGAAGTTGTTTACTTGGGAATACGACCGTTTTTCCTGGTATTCACAAGAATATTACGGATGTAATTATGATAGCTGAAAGTAAATAACAATTGAAGAGATAAATTAATTTTTTTACTTATTAAACTAAAAATTTCAACTAATTATTATTAAATTCAAAAATTATGAAAATAGGAAAAAATTGAGAAATTTACTAATAAACTTATTCAGGATATAAAGAAAAGGAGCCTTCCAATAACATTTGATTAAAGAAATTTATAAGAAATAGGAAATCATTTGTAATCTGATTTTGCCCATTCAATAATTTTTTTTGACGATAACTATAAAGAAGATGGAAATATATTTCCTTTTTTAGGTAATCCTTACTTTCTTCGGAAAAAGGATGTAAAAGCATCAAATTTTGTCATTTTCTGTATTCCTTCTGTTCGTTCTTTGGAGCTTAATTTTATAATAAGTTATCATGAGCAAAGAAAAGAAATGTTTTTTTAAAAACTTGTTTCCTGTGCATGCTTATCGAACTATTGTAATACATTGATAAAATGAGGTATGAAGAATATGGCAATGATTAAGAACTAGAAGTTGTTTACTTGGGAATACAACCGTTTTTCCTGGTATTCACAAGAATATTACGGATGTAGTTACAACAGCTGAAAGCAGATTACAAGTGAAGAGAGAAATCAAATTTATTTATTTGTTTATTATACTAAATATTTTAATTAATGAAACTATGCAAAAAAGTGAAAAATTTACTGATAAACTTATTCAATATAAAGGACAGGAATTTTTCAATAACATTTGCGTAATTTAATTTGATTAAAAGTTATGAGAGATAGGAAACTATTTGTAATTTGATTTTGCCCATTTAGTCTTTTATTTGACGATAACTGTAAAGATGGAAAATATTTCCTTTTTCAGATAATCCTTAATTACTTCGGAATAAGGATGTAAAAGCATTAAACAAAGAATATTCTTGTCACAGTTTTTATAATAGTTGATCTAAATGGTCTTATACAGCTGGATTTTATTTCTACTGAAAAATATGCAGAAGCTTTATTTGCATTAAATATCTCTTAATTTATTGCGAATAAAATATTTAAAATAATCTCTAAGATGCTGCCACTGTATTATAAAAAAATCTCTCAAGCACCAGAGGGGATTTTTTTATAAAAGAAAGGGGAGTAACTTTATTGAAAGCTTTTCTCTGCATTCAGCGATAAATGGACTAAAAGCAACAGAAATGCCTTATCTGGCTTCAAATGCAATTATTATCTGCCATCCTAGTAGACTCAAAAATTGAGAGTAATTTTATATATTTTACACTGAGTTCAAGTAAGTAGGCGAAAAATTTCAAAAAAAAAAAAAAAAAACAAGGGGAGGGGGAGGCAGTAAAAAGTTTTGAATATTCAAGTTCTTAAGATTTCCTTTTAGAAAAATAATTCGTATCTAGTCAGAATTATTGTCTTGTGAATGATAGGTCTAAGAGTTTAAAATTGTGAGAGAGCGATTTTAGGGCATTAAAACAATTTCTTTGTAAAATGAAATTGATGCTAAAATGTAGTAAAAACTTATCAATTGTCTAAAAATTGGGTTTATATTCGTGATACCATATAATCTCTGAGATGTTGTCACTGTATTATATAAAATATCTCCAGCACTAAAGGGGATTTTTTATAAAAGAAATGTATGTAACTTTCTTTATTGAAAGCTATTCTAGGAATTCAGCAATAAATGGACTAAAAGTAACAGAAATGCCTTATCTGGCTTCAAATGTAATTACTACCTGCCATCCTCGTAGACTCAAAAACGGAGAGCAATTTTATATATTTTACACTGAGTTCAAGTAAGTCGGCGAAAAATTTCAAAAAAAAGAGGAGGGGGAGGCAGTAAAAACTTTGAATATTCAAGTTTTAAGATTTTCTTTTAGGAAAATAATTATTATCTAGCTAGAATAATTGTCTAGTGAATTGTAGGTCTAAATATTTAAAATTATGAGACAGCGCTTTCAACGGCATTAAAACAATTTCTATGTAAAAATGAAATTGATGTTAAAACGTAGTAAAAACTTATGATTTGTCCAAAAATCGGGTCTAGATTCGTGATACCTTATTAAATAATTTAATTTATTAAAAATAATTTCTACAATTATTGATATTTGAAAAAAGGAAAATATTTTAAAATATACAATAATTCTAATTTTTCATCAATAAACGGAGGGAATAAATACATGTTAACATCAAGACATAAAAATATATCAATGATTCAAGTATATATTAGTATTATACTCTATATATATTTAACTATTGAGGAAATATTCAACAATTCGCTTCAGTACTCTTTAATTACATAAATACAATATTAAGAAACCATCTATTATCACAATTTTCCTTTCTTTATGTGCTTTTTTATATTGCAACTAAGATACATTTCAGAAGTAAGAGGAAACTCCAATACAAAACACTTTATATATCATTAACTGGAATTACAGGTAGATATAATAAAAAATTTAAGCAATTAAAGTATTCAAATATTACTCCAAGAGCAATTTTATTATCAAACCACTAAAATTATTAATTATAAAATAAGCATATTTCAGCTCTATACATTTGAAGTAATTTGCATGCATTATTTAATAAAAACCCACTAATTTCTGTTTATTTGTTAATAATACTTTCTAGAAGTTCTACACTATTTATTTACTTACGCGCACAAATCTCGAACTATTCATGCAGTTGGTAACATTTTAATAGAACAGAGACGATTTAATAAGTGCATTTTGTTGTGTTGTGGCTTATCCTACCTGGTTGATAGTAACATCAAACCAGGTCCATGAGCCTGAACACCTTCAAACAATGCAGTATTGACCCAGGATTCGAGAACATTGGCCTTCATTGAAACCGATGCAGGCCAAAATGTGGACTTGAGTCACATTGGATTTTGGAAATAAGGGATAAACTTTGTGATCCGTCAAATGTTGCTGTACACTAGTGTGTCCACATCGAAATCTAAAGAGAGTTGTCTGATCACGCCTGTTGCCAACCCCAACTAAAACAGCTCTAAGGCCACTTTTCACAAACCATTCATGTACGAGGCCCTCCTCCAAGAATAACAGATATTTGCCGGACTTGGGTGGCGATTTCTGATTAAGTAAGGCAGTCACCTTGAGCAGTATCCTTATCATCAAACTATGTCCATGAGCCTGAATACCTTCAAACAATGCAGCACTGACCCAGGACTCGAGAACAGTTGACCTTCAATGAATCCGATGCAGGCCAAAATGTGGGGTAGAGCACCTTGAGTCGTATTGTATTTTGGAAATATGGGATAAACTTTGGGGCCCGTCACATATTGTTGTACACTAGTGTGTCCACTTCGAAATCTAGCGAGAGTTATCTGATCGCGCCAGTTGCTAGTCAAAACTAAAACAGCTCGAGGGCGACTTTTTGCATACCATTCATGCACGGGGGCACTCCTCCAAGAATAACAGATATCTTGCCGGACTTGGCTGGCGATTTCTTAATTAGTATGGCAGTCACTTTGAGCAGTATCCTTATCATCAAACTACGTCCATGGACCTGAATACCTTCAAACAATGTAACACTTCTTCAGGACTCGAGAACAGTTGGTCTTCATTGAAACCGATGCAGGCCAAAATGTGGGCAAGAGCAGCTTGAGTCGCATTACATTTTGAATGCATGAGATAAACTTTGTGGTCCGTCACATGGCGTTGTATAAGAGTGTATGTACTTCGAAATCTAGCGAGAGTTGTCTAATAGCGCCTGTTGCCAGTACCAATCTAAAAAAAGCTCCAGAGCGACTTTTTGCCTACATACAAGGGGGCTCTCTCTAAGAATAGCAGATATCTTGCCGGCCTCGGGTGGCGATTTCTAAAAAAGTAAGGCAGCCACCCTGAATAGTATCCTTATGGCTGCCTTCTCGGGTCAAACCTTCAGCAATTTCATTTCCGTGCACATTCACATGCGACGGAACCCACATAAGTGTATTTTTATTGCATGCAATATTGAATTGGATTTTTGTCCATTTTGTAAATGAATGATATTTCTCTGTCTTTTTACAGGAGCCATATTTACACCAGGTACAGATGAACTGCAGACAGCTCTTAAGTACACCTTCCATATTCACAACACTAACGACACACAAGCTCGCTTTAAAGTTGAGCCGGTTATCGATCTTGTAGACAGCGAGGATCCTTTCAAAATAGCCCGGACATGTAAGTAAACAGTTTCTATTTAATTGTAAAATAATTTACTAATTACGACTAAATTTAATTTTTGACTAAGACTTTCATGTTTGCATACCAACGAAAATATTTCAAATATCGAAAAAATAATTTATGTAAGTAATAAATTTCAGCATTCATACTTGAAGATTGTGAAATTGAATGAATGCATAGGATGTATTCTTTATTGAATAAAAAAAAAATCGAGGCTTATTCGTATAACAAAATACAGCAGTTTATGAAATATAAAAGTATTTGGAGTGGAAAAAAATTAGTTATATGCTAGGTAATATAGATTAATTGTACGTAGATGACAATCTATCTCAGTATGCAGGTTCTCGCTTCTCCTGTAGGAACAACAAAAAGGTTATTGCTTCTCCTGCAAGAACGATAAAGACGTTCTTGCTTCTCCTGCAGGAACAATAAAGAGACTCTCGCTTCTTCTGCAGGAACAATAAAGATGTTCTTGCTTCTCCTGCAGGAATAATAAAGAGATTCTCACTTCTCCTGCAGGAACAATAAAGCAGTTCGTATCACCTCTGATGGGAGTTTCTTAGGGAAGTGTTTGTGCATGGGCCTTTTTCAAAAGTTACTATTTTGCCAATATTGCGATGTCTAAAGTATTAACTGAAGGAGTCGAGTCATTTGTTGTGTAACATAAAATAAATCTTAGGGAAGAGAAATTCCTTTATGAATATACAAAGTAATGATTAATAGGAATATTCCTTTTTTATCTATTATATAACTAAAAGGTCTGAATTTTTATTGTCAATGATTCGATGAATTTTGAATAGCTACTACTATTTCCTAATTTTATTCTATTTCATTTAAACCAGAAGACAAAAAAAAATTTAATAACAAAAGCTTTTTGATAAATAATATTTTTTCTTTTAATTTATAATTCATTATCATAAATAATAATAGATTCGTGGAATTGATTTTTTGTTAGTTTGTTTTCAAATTCATTACCACGCTGCAGATTTCGTGTGGAGTAAAAATTTAATTCAGTTAATCATTTAAATCCTAAAGTTTTGAAAACTTATATCAAAATTTCGTATAAATTATATTTAAAATTTCAAAATTCTAGTATACCAAAAGTGACAGAAAACTCGGCATCAAAATTTAATATTATAAATATGAAAACAAGTCAAATTAAATAGAAGTGCATAAAAAATTAAAATTTGGAAGAAACTCTTATTGTTATACTTGATCTTCATAACCGAAACAACTTATTCTATATAATTGAGAATATAGGTAGATATTTAAATAGTTATCATACATTATCAACTGTCTGCTTAGTGAAAATAAATGATACATATCTACCTGATATAGGCATCCGAATTCTGATGACCTGATGGTAGTGGTGAAAATAGGGCATGTAGCTATATAACAAAAGGAAATTAACCCCCGCAAGTCTCTCTACCCCTGGAGGTATGTCACATCATCAGAATGTGGGGTATACAAGCATATGATGACTATTATACTCTTCAAAGAAGCGACAACATACTTGATTTCATGATAATTTTTTAATATTCATACTTGTATTTATTTGGCGGTTTGGTATTGTCATGCCGCACCAATACAGAAATTGAATTCCGCCATGGATTGAACTCGTGACCTTATGATTTGCGGTCGGTAACGTATCCGCTAGACAAAAGTGATCACCAATGCTTAGTGGCTGTTACTGGATTATTAAGATACCATCACAATACTCCTCCACCAGTGAGTCCTCGGAGAGACGAACGGTTTATTTGAGTGCCAAGCGTTACGGCTAGCGTAAGTGAGCTTGCGACAAGTGAATCTGACGACTTTTGGTAGCGCCAAGCGTTTGGCTAGCGAAGAATGTGTTTGATAGCGCCAAGCGTAATGGCGAGCCAAGGGCGTGTTCATTGTCCGAGGTGACCAATTTGGAGGTTTGGTATTGTGGTGCCGCGCCAATGTGGAAATTGAATTCCGCAAAGGATCGAAATCGCGACCTTACCACTTGTAGTCGGTAACATATCCGCTAGATAAAAGTTTCACCTATGTTTAGTGGTTGTTACTGGCTTTTAAGTTACCAACATATTTTCTCGTTTTCTATTATTTTCAGTTAGAACAATAGTTGCTATGAAAATCAACAAAAGTACAAGTTGAATATTCAATAAATTCTTCATTATATAGAGGAAACGGTTATCAGAAACGAGAAACTCTACCTAGTATTTTCTTTATATAAATAGAAAAGCCTTGTTAAATTCTAATTAAAGAATCACCGAAAACATGGAATTTATAAATCGACTTTTCTGTTGAATGAACGATTATATATTTCAATTAAATCCGAAAGCGTGTACAATATTAGAAACATATTTTTCTTAGATATCACATTGATTTTAATTATGACTCTGAATCTCTCCATATCCGAAAATAGTTTCCAAAGTAATCTATTATTTGCAATAATGAATAATCGAAGCTTCCTATTTTAACTTTATATGTCGAAGCACTTATATGATGCCCCATAAGTTGGCTTCTGTAAATTCTTAGTATTTCATAAAATACTTAATTTAATTCATATATAAATTTAATTTACAATGAAACTAAGTATTTTTTGAAATACAATTCCTTAATAATACGTGAAGTTAGAAAGAACATATTTAAATTTTTAAACTTTAAAGTTTTCCCCCATGTTTTTAGCTTCTTGTTTTTCATGAATTGCAGAATGATAGATACATAAAATTTTAATTTACGAATGCAAATTACAGTACATTTTAAAACAAACTTATCATTCGAAAGATTCCCCATTTTTTCTTCTTCTTTTTCATGTTCGTCGAGTTGGTAAAAAAAACCTGCTGACATAAACAAGCTGTCTTGAATAACACGCGATCTGACATTTTGCAAAAAAACTGTCAGCGCAAAAAGATGAAAGTTGGACAGTGAGCTTTTTGATGATGATGTAAATGAGATTCAAAGGATGTGTAAGAATGGTGTGATGAAAACTTCTCACAATAATGTCAGAAATACAGTGATGCTGAGCTCCAGAATTCTTCTTTGAATTCTAATTCTTTGGAGAAAATTGGTTTGAAAAGATTGCTGTTGGTGTCAAACTAACGAAACAGCTTTGTAGGTTGTCATAGAGGAAATGTATCTTTTTCTAAAAAAATTGAATGTATTAAGAAACAACGAAGTCATCTGAATTTTATCTCTACTCAGATGTAAATTCTGAATACATACTTACGGTTCTTTGCATTTACAGAATGCTATGTTTGGAATTTGAACGTAAGCAATACATAGATGATAATGTTCATATGAATAATGATGTTCTTTAGTTAATTTTTCCCATTATTCTACCCTCTTTGTCTTTGATTTGCTGCAATACGGAAGTTTTTGGAATGACAAATACTTGTTGAATGTCAGATTTTTCGCCATTAATTTATATACAGTAAATTCTCAAATATCCGGCTTAATATGGACGAGGAAGAAGTCAGATAATAAAAAATCCGGATAGACTTGAGTTCTATGAATTCATTTGTTTGCCCACTATTACCAGAAGACAAAGATTGCACTGCAAAACTCACTGTTATAATACGTATTTTCTCCTTTCTTATTGAGTTCTATTTTCTCTACTGACCTCAAGCCATGTAGAATGTGAACGCGACCGTGGTCTGGAGAATCATAGAATGTGAAAGCTACCGTGGCCTGGTCAATCATAGAATGTGAACGAGACCGTGGTCTGATGAATTATAAAATGTGAACGAGACTGTGGCCAGGTGAATTATAAAATGTGAACGAGACCGTGTTCTAGTAAATTATAAAATGTGAACGAGACCGTGGTCTGGTGAAGCATAAAATGTGAACGAGACCGTGGCCTGGTCAATCATAGGATGTGAATGAGACCGTGGTCTGGTGAATCATAAAATGTGAACGAGACCGTGGTTTGGTGAATTATAAAATGTGAACGAGACCGGGGTTTGGGGAATTATAAAATGTGAACGCGACCACGGCCTAGTAAATCATAGAATGTGAACACGACAGCGGCTTGGTGAATCATCGAAGCAATTACCGGTGTGAGAAAACATAATTCTTTGTACTAGTAATTTATATTTGTTTATATGTTCTACAAATTTCAAGGATTGATAAAAAGTAAGTTAAAGTATATCAGCTATTCACATTTTAACATAAATTATATAACGCTTAACCTAAATCTAAGAAACATAAACAAAACATTAGGGTAAATCGTAAGCCTAATTTGTGAGAAAATTGGCTGAAACTGGTTTTTTTTGATAAATGATGACACAGATAAAAAGGTAAACCTAAAATATGATTCAAATTTACTGATTTTAGGTTTTGAAAAAGTCCTTAATAGATGATTTAACAGCCATCTTTAATAAATGCCTTGCTCGCTTCATTTAATTACGATAAAAGAAAATTAGGTCGGATAGTACGGAAGCCGGATACTCGGGAGTATACTGTATTTGATTCTGTTTTGTTCCTTTTTTTAAAAAATATATAATCCTTTTACTTATGAAATCTAACTATTTTACTTATGAAATCTAACTATTTTATTTATGAAATCTAACTATTTTGCTTATGAAATCTAGCTATTTTATTCATGAAATATAACTATTTTGCTTATGAAATCTTATTTTATTTATAAAATCTAACCATTTTGCTTATGAAATCTAACTATTTTATTTATGAAATCTAACTATTTTATTTATGAAATTTAACATCTACTATGATAGTGGTTTCCAAACTGTGTGATATGGAGCTTAGGAGAATATCTTCATGAAAGGTGCTATTACATGTATACTTTTCATAAATTTTAAAATACAGAGAATTTTAACTCCATTATTAGGTTAAAAAGTCTCACAATTCGAGTATATTTTGAGAAAATTAATATAGGAAAGAAAACAAGGATAGCTGCATCCAGCTTGATTCCGCTGTTTGAAAAAAGGCGAAGTGATTAACCCCTTAACGGTCGCATAATTTTGAAGAAAATGGTCATAAGAGTGCCTATTTTTTTATTCAAGAAAACTATACAAAACTGAATGTATGTACAATATTTGCATTCAATTTTGATTTTTTAGTTCATTTTTAGCTTGAAATTTAAAAAAAAAAATCGGAAAAGCCAACATTCAAGGTTATTATGACTGAATGTTAGCTTTCCAACAAAGAGAGAAAATAAAAAAATATGTGTTTTAAGCATTCAAATATCATTTTATTGCATTTACACATAATGTAAATAAATACTAGTCATTTTTTCTTGTGTGATAAATTTTAAAGCATGAGATGCATAGGCCAACATCACAATCAGGACAATAGTACCGAGTTTCCTTTCTGCTGACATCTGGTTTAAAATAAATGAACTATATCTCTAAACATAACAAATAGTCTAGGGCAGCCATCTGGTGTATATTTTGAGAGATAAACATGGGCATAAGAAATAAATTGTTTTAATATTTTTGGCGCATTACTTTTGAATACGCCAGCCCGGAAATGTCATGGGTGCGAGAAATAGAGGTAGAAATTTCACCCCGTCATTTTCACGGGAGCGAGAAGGAAGGGGTTAAAAGTCTTATTCATTTCACGAACAATTATATTATTAAAGATACTTCTATGAATTTTTATGTGACATAAAATACATTTAAAAAAATCTAATCTATTTAAAAATATTGACTGTTTTTTTCGCAGAATAGTATTTGCGTTAGATATCGTGGAAACAATTATTTTCACGAATGACATAATAAATAAAAAAAATTTGGGATTTTCTGAATTGTGGTTTCATTATAATAATAAAAATTAAATTAATTATAATTAAAAATAATAGGAATGTAAGAAAAGCTTTATGTTAAATTATTTAAAAACTAATTTGATTAAAATACTTTGAAACAATATAGTCTAGGATTATCTTATTGAACCATTGTCTAGATTGGAACGTTTGTTATTTTAATTGTATAACAATTAGTATAATAGGGTAAGCAGTTTATGTTGCAGCAGAGAAAATATATATGTCCAATTATTTTGATGAAAAATTAGTGCTTGGTTCTAGTTAGGGAACAAATGTTTAAATTTGGGTATCATCAAATTAGGAGACTAATAGATATTATCAATGTTATATTAAGACTAATGCATATCATCAATAAGTCTTTTTAGATAACATAATTGTGAAAAATGTGTGCACATTAATAGCAAAATATGTTATTTTACTCTTAAAGAAGAAACGTGTCTAATTGCCCTTTACCAAATTAGTTTTATTGAAATATTTTTCAGATAACATTATAGATAAATGAATGTAATAGCATAATTATAGAAGTTGATTAGTTTGGACAATAAACGTTTGCTTTAATTGCTCTACTCTTATTACTCAATCCAATGATACGAAAGCTATTTTAATAACTAATTACTCTCATTATTTGGAATTGGAAAAATAAAAAACAATACGCACGGATTCGCGAATGTGTATTAAGGAGTACAAAAAATCATTTCTAAAAAAGATAAAACTAAAGTTAAGTGGTTTTGTGTCACCTTTTATGTAACAGAGGGAAAATAAATAATATTCTTTCTGCTGAATTAAATTGTCTGATATAAATCCTCCGTGAATTAATACCCTAAATTCCACCTGGCAGCAAGGTGCATCCATAAGATTTATGCCGACTTGAAGAGAGGTAATTTCTCTTCTTCATTACCTTAATACACGTTTAACGAATGTTAATAGGGCATAAATAAAACATCCGACATTCGGCTCTGCTTAACATCATTGTCCCGTCAGACTGCGTCTTAACTGTGGCTTCAAAACAAGGAATCTCATTGGACATCCCCAGAGTTGCACTCGGGCGCTAATCCACGCCTTAGCTCAGTTTACCTGAATACTTCCATCTGAATATGTTAAACGGAATCGCTTTCGGAATTCCAAATCAGAAGACTCAATCGTTTCGCTTTCTGTATGTGCCCCGTAATTGCTAATGTTGCAGACTCGCTCCCTCAGCAATCAGTCGAATTGACGTTTCCACATGAAATCACTAAGGCTCCAAATGTTTAATTACTTGTGAAGGGAACATAATTGAATAGCAGACAGTACCTTGTCACTTCACTTTGCGTTTCCGAAATGAAAACAAAGCTGGTTGGATTCAATCAGAATCAGTGATCTTCTCATAGAAAGGCGTAATAACTGGCAACATTGCGAACATTTAAAATGCTGATGGAGTACATCGTTTGCAATCGAATGATATCTGTCACTTGTTAAATAGAGAGAGGTTTATGAAATAAATAATTTGCGTAGATTATGTTACACAGCGTTTTATATAATTTTAATTTTTTGTATATTTTTAATAGCTTGAAAGAGAGCAAAATTGCATTAAAAATATTCGTCATGATTAAATTATTTCAAATCATCCCATTGCATCTGTTGCAATCGAGTGATATCTGTCACTTGTTAAATAGAGACAGGTTTATGAAATAAATAATTTTCAAAGATTATGTCATACAATGTTTCATGTAATTTTATTTCTTTTGCATATTTTTTTCATGATTTTAAAGAGAGCAAAAATGCATTTGTAAAAATTATCCGGCACGATTAAATTATTTGAAAATGTTCTATTGTATCTTTTGTAATGGAAGGATATCTGTCATTTGTTAAATATAGAGATATTTATGGGATAAATAATTTTCGCAGATTATGTTTTATATAATTTTAAATTTTTTTTGCATATTTTGTTAGTGACTTGATAGACAGTAAAAGTGTAATTGTAAAAAAATATCCGGCATGAATAAATTATTTCAGATTATTCCATTGCATCTCTTGCAATCGAATAATATCTGTCACTTGTCAAATGGAGAAAGGTTTATGAAATAAATAATTTTCGTAGATTATGTCATAAAATGTTTCATGTCATTTTAATCCTTCTGTACATTTTGTTAATGATTTTACAGAGAGCAAAAATGTATTTGTAAAAAATATGCGACATGATTAAATTAGTACAAATCATTCCATTGCATCTCTCGCAATCGAATGATATCTGTCACTTGTTAAATAGAGAGCGGTTTATGAAATAAATAATTTGCGTAGATTATGTTATACAATGTTTTATATAATTTAAATTATTTTTTTATATTTTATTAACAACTTGAAATAGAGCAAAAGGACATTTGTAAAAAATATCCCGAATGATTAAATTATTTCAAATCCTTCCATTGCATTTTTTGCAATCGAATGATATCTGCCATTTGTTAAATAGCGGGAAGTTTATGAAATAAATAATTTGCTTAGATTATGTTACATAATGTTTTATATAATTTTAATTTTGTTACGTTCAGTGGTGGTCTAGTGGTCGGCTGTATGCAAGAAGAAGCTATTTACTACCTTGAAAGGAATGTTTGTTTGACTGTTTGGTTGATGTAAGGTTGGACAGTACTTATTCAGCAGTCGACCACAACAAATCCT